>VZZY01011298.1:99571-138684 GCA_013400335.1 Eurystomus gularis | reverse complement strand
AAAGGGCTCCAGGGGCATCCGCAGACGCGGCTCCTCCAGCTCCAGCTCTGGGGGGACTGGCAAAGCGGGGTGAGGGGGCAAACATCACCCAATCCCACCTGAAACCACCCCATCAACACGCAAATCACGGAATTGCTCGGGTTGGAAAAGACCTCTGAGATAATTGAGTCCAACCGTTCCCCCAGCACTGCCAGGGCACCACTAACCCATGTCCCTCAGCACCACATCTCCACGGCTTGGAAACCCCTCCAGGGATGGGGACTCCACCACTGCCCTGCCCAGCCTGGCACAGCCCTTCACAGCCCTTGCCATGAAGAAATTATTCTTCATGTCCAACCTAAACCTCCTCTGGCACAACTTGAGGCTGTTTCCTCTTGTCCTGTCACTTGTTCCTTGGGAGAAGATCCCAACCCCACTTGGCTCCAAGCTCCTTTCAGGGAGTTGTGCAGAGCCAGAAGGTCTCCCCTGAGCCTCCTTTTCTCCAGGCTGAACACCCCCAGGTCCCTCAGCTGCTCCTCACCACACTTGTGCTCTAGACCCTTCATCAGCTTCATTGCCCTTCTCTGGACATGTTCCAGTGGACCTCAAGGTCCTTCGTGGAATGACTGGCTCAAACCTGACCCCAGGATTCAAGGGGCGGCCTCCCCAGTGCCCAGTGCAGGGGGACGATCCCTGCCCTGGTCCTGCTGCCCACACTAGTGCTGACACAAACTCTGACAGACCTTTTTATCCTATTAAAACCAAACCCCAAAACCCCAGCGGGGCTTTGCTCGCATCCGAATTACCCGTGGCTGGAAAGACTCGGCCCAGGCTGCTCCGAGCGATGCAGAGGGAGAGCGGCTGCAGGGCCGACGTGCGCCAGAGCCCCCGTTCCCCCCAGAGACCCCAAAACGCCGCTGCTCCCCCAAACCAGGCTCTGCTCTTGGCTGCAAGAGCAGCAGCAGGACTGCACGGGATGGCAACAGTGGGCGAGCCCGTGTCATGGCCACAGTCCAACCACCAGGACTTTGCTCTGGTCTCCCCAGGCTCCTTGTCATGCTGCTGCAACATCCCAGCGTGGTGACACGGCTCCTCTTCTTCCCTCTGCTCCGATGCTCCTGGGGTGCTCCGTTCCCATCCTGCATCACGCCTTATGCTCCAACTCCCTTGTGACAGATGCCACATGGGCTGGAGGACACGGGAGTTCCAAGTGCAGGGGACAATCGAAGCCATGCAGGCTTCATGAGCCTGAGGCCACCTCAGCAGGGACAGGACAGAGCCTACACCATTGACTTCACACATATACTGTATACACGGGGCTGTGTTCACACCAGCTTTTCTACCACCATAAACCCCACGGGACATATCCTGCAGGAAAATAAGGTCCTACACACTGTACAGTCACACCAGCATGCCCAGGAGCTATGGGATACCAACAGGGGCTCCTCAAAACACGCCCACACCTCCCTCATGCCACGTACAACATGCCAGTCCACACTGTCACAATCCATTCCTACCATGGACCTTGGCCTACCAAAGACCCACATGGTGCCTCTCCTACATGCTTCCCATCTTGACAGCTTCTGCCATGTGCTCTTTGGCCTTCAGCTTGCTTGAGCACAACAGCTTCTTGTCTCCAGGCTGCAAAACAGAGAAATATCAAACACCATGTTGGCCCGTGAAAGCTTGGTGTGGCCTTCACACCGCCTCTGGGACACACGTGATGTTCCCTTCTCCCTCACCCTAGGACACGGCCCAAACTCATCAACACAGCTGCCTACACAACCATCACCCTCCAACCTGGGCAGCAGCGATGCTACTGTGTAGTCAAGCCCAGCTGAGCAGCAGGTCCTGGGGATGCCCAGCCTCTTGGGATGGTCAGACCAACCACAAAACCCCAGGTCCCTGACAGACCATCGTCAAGGCAGACACAGATTGAAGCACCTTGCTGAACTCAGAGGTGCCTGATGACCACTGTCACCTGACTTTGAATGCTTGGGCATGGGGACGTTTGGCTCCCAGAGCTCCAGGTGCCCTCATGGGCCTTGTTTACCTTCTCCCACGGTCTCACCTTGTGCAGCTTGGCCACTCGCAGTAGCCTCTTCTCCTGGTTCAGCTGGAGCTGTGTCCTCTCCAGAGCCTCTTTGAACAGGGCCTTCTCTTCAGCCTCCCTGGAAGCTTCATCTTCTAGCTTAGACATCTCCTCCCGACACCTTCGCAGGGATGCTTCATTCAGCCTGTGCAAAACAGGAGGAGGGGTCCTGTCACTCACATCGACCCCCCTGACCACCAGGTGGGCTTTTTCTGGCAGAGACAACTTTCAAGCAAAACCACAGCATGCTTGAGTCCTCTTCTAGGACCCCTCATGCCATGGGTTGACACTGAAGGGCATCAGAGCAACCAACACCTCGTGAGGACCTGCACGTGTTTTAGCAAGCATTTTCCCTGCTCCAATTCCTTACACCAGGGAAACCCCCTCTCCTCTTGCCTTTGCTGAGACCTAGATGCCACCTCGGACGCTTCCCCCACCTCACACCCACGCCACCACAAGCCCACAGCTGCGATCCCTTCTGTTCAGTGCACAAACCCAGAGAGGAACTCTGGGTGGCTGCGTCAGCACCGATGGCTTAGAGATCTCTATCAGACCTCTTGTCTCCTTTGAAAATGGCGACACATTTACACCAGCCCAGAAACACCCTTCTGGTTGTTCCCCCTTTCGACACCACATTTTCCGGTGCTGTGGGCAAAACGACTTCTGCACTCGGGCAGTGAGCAGCAGTGGGGCTTGCACAAGAGCACCCATGGGTTCCTCCCTGCTCTCTACCACAGAACTTCCTGCAGGACCATCACCTTCGGTCTGGACAGCCCTTCCCAGCAGCTTCCAGACCTTCCTTGGTCCTGCAGACACTGTCCCTCCACCCCAGCCAATGTCACCGCTGTCCCCTGGGTCCAACCACCCCACACTAGGGCAGCTTTCAGGGTTTCCCCAGGTCTGCTCAATTGTGTAGGGCCCTGCAAGGCACCACTGCAGAGAACTGAGAGGACATTTCTTGGTTTCTCCTAACACTTTCGATACCATGGCCACAAAATGACCAGTCCCAGGCAGACACACAACCCAGCAAGGGGCTGCACCACTCCATGCCCTGAGTTCCTCACCACTTTGCATCCCAGGACCTGGTCTTGCTTAGACCTGTGGCCAGCAATGGCCACCTTGCCTTCTGCTACCTGAGCTGCTCCACGCTGGCCTTGTAATCTTTCAGCATTTCTTCTTTTCTCTGCAGGCGAATCTTGAGGTTCCTGATCTTATTGTACAGCAGCTCCAGGGCCTTCTGTCTCTGCAGTCCTGCTTTTTCCCTCTCTTCCTGAGGCAGGTCCTTCAGAGGCTGCATTCCCAACAGCTCCTTCACCTCCAGCAGGCTTCCCAGAGCACCAATTGCATCAAGGTACTGGGGGAAGCAGAGGGAATGCATTATTTACTAGGCCTGCCAAGTCCCTCGCCACGTAACATCACACTGCTCAGCCATCTGCTTCCATTCTGCTCTGCTGAGGAGATGAACATGTCACAAGGAAACCGCTGCGTGGTTTAATTTCCTTTGTTTCTTTTCCACGGTGCTTTCCCCAGCTGAGCTTTTCTGAGCGCTCCTAAAATCCCAGCCGGCTGTGGTTCATCCATGCCTTTGGGCTGCATATTTGGAGACACCTGGGGAGGTGACCCACCACACCGAAGCACATCCCAGCTCCAGACCAGCCGCTTGCACACCCCAGCTCTTAGGGGTGGGATTCTTTCCTTTTTCCAAGATGACCCATTTTCCCTGCTGGACATGTGTTTGCCCTTTTCAGAGGGAAGAGACCCAGTTTCACACCACCCCCCCGGCACTGCGCTACCAACGGGCCCCTCATCCGGCAGCCATCTCCATCTCTCAACAGCCTCTCTCACATCATTTAGTAGGTGTGGAAGCTGGTGAAGCTCTGTCCTCACCAACCCTACCACCCCTTGAGGATCAGCCCTGACTGCCCAAGACCACCCCTAAAGACCTTAGGTGGGAAGGGGAGAAGTATACACCCCATTACGTGGTCTGGGGTCCCAAGATGTCCTGGAAGACACCTGGGTCCTGCAATATGCAGTTCCTCCTCGACCCCATTCCTGTGGAGCCCTGATGCTGACGCTTCCTTCTGAAACGTGTTTGAAAACAATCTACCCTTGACCAGTGCTGGGGACCATTTTAACAGGTCTATCACCAACCTACCATCTTCTCACCATGGTCTGTCGCATCAGCCCTCTCCGAGCTCGCTGCCCCATGAGAGCCTCCATTAGGGACGCAGCCAGGAACCTGCACAGACAGGGAAAGACCAACAGAGCCCATGGATCGCCTGGCTTCAGGTTGAGCTTCCATGTGCAAAAACTGCCTTGGCCACGCTACTGACCAAAGCCTCCCACCCTGCTCAGCCTGCAGCATTCCTGATGGATGGGCAACGTGCTGCTCCTGCCAGGAGCCGTGACCCTCTCCCCAAGCGCTGCCTGCCATTAGGCTGCATCTTACACGCTGCCAGATTTTACATCTTCCCCTCTCCCTCGGTTCTTTCTTTAGTATATCAGAAAGCCTCATTCTCCCAGTACTTTTCCAACAAAGCCCCAAGCACCACCAACCACAAACTGCCTTCTGACCTTGTTGGCCTTCAGTTGTGCTCCTGTCACAGGTGCAGGTTCCTTCTCGATACCTGTTTTCCGGACTATTTTCTCTGGTAAGTCTTTCGGCATGACCACCAGTGGCTCTGAACCCTTCATCGTGGTGGCTGGAGGCAAACAAACACCCACTGAGTTGTTCCACTTTCTGTATGATGTGCTGTGGCTCCACATCTCAGCCACTTTGAGGTCTCCTCTTACAGAGACCATGCATGGAGAGATGCATAGGCTATGGAGTAAAGCCTGTGCCAGCCTTCCCTGCTGACATCGCTATCTGAGGGCTTGGGCATTGCCTTCTCTACCTAAGTAGGATGCAAAGCTATTGTTCAGGTGGCCATTCAGAGACTGCACCACAAACTGCTACTCATAACAGAGATGGTGCTGCTTTTCCACCCAAGGATCTACACTATGGCAAGGGACGGAAAGAGAATGAGTTGGGGCAAGCAGAAGATTCTCACAGTGTACAATACCTCCAAGGCCTTGCAAGACCCCAGCCCCCAAGGCTTGGTTCCTTTAGGTGATGACTGCTCTCTCTTACCTTGAGAAAAGCATCACCCGAATGTGGGAGTAATGGTGCAGAGCACTTGCTCACTTCTGGCTCCATCAGACAGACCTTGGGGTTTACCAAAGGCAAATGGATCCATCTTCCCTTACTAGGGACAGCCATGCCTACCTGAGAACTGCCTCTTCTCCAGCACCTTGACTCTCTCCCGGAGCTCAGCCAAGCCTTCTTTTTGGCGCTGAATTGTTTCCTCATGCCTATGGCCTCGGCATTTTGCACCGAGGTCAGCCAAGTCCAACGCCAGCTCCTGGAAGAAGCAGCCAAGTTGGTTCTCACCCAGACTGCATCAACACAAGGTCAGCTTAAACCTGGCTTAAACTCAGCCTTGCTGACAGATGCTGGTCAGTTGGCATTGGCCAAGGGCAAAGCCCATGCAGCATCTCACTCTACACGCTCTCTGTAGATTTGTGGTGTAGGAGAGCTGTGTCAGAGACCGCTGTCATGCTCTGCTGTGCCAGCCAGACCCTAGAGAGGACACAAGCCCTGCAAATCATAGATTCATAGAATCATTTTGGTTGGAAAAGACCTTTAAGATCATCAAGACCAACCATTGACCCAGCACTGCCAGGGCACCACTAAACCATGTCCCTCAGCACCACATCTCCACGGCTTGGAAACCCCTCCAGGGATGGGGACTCCACCACTGCCCTGGACAGCCTGGCACAGCCCTTCACAACCCTCTCCATGAAGAAATTGTTCCTTGTGTCCAACCTAAACCTCCCTGGCACAACTGTTCCTCTTGTCGTGTAGCTTGTTCCTTGGGAGAAGGGCCTGACCCCACCTCGCTCCAACCTTCTGAGAGGCAGAAAGAGATGAAATGCTCCAGAGAGCTGTGACAGAGACGGTGCGTGGCTCTGAACAGCCACGTGAGCAGTTTCCTCTGGCACTTTGTGGAGCATTTCCTGCCTTCTACGCACAAACACCGATACACTTTGACCTACTTTTATACACAATCTCATGCATTATTCTCTTTCGAACTGCACCCGTGCACACAGACACTCGCAGTTCCCTGTTCCTGCCCCATCCAGCTTGCTGCATCACGCCGCCCATCCCAAACCCATGCTAACGATGGCTGCAAACTTCCCGCGGGGCTCTGGCCGGCGGCGTGTCGCGGCGCTGCTCAGCGAGACACCACAGCTGCACCTCCAGCGCCCTGCGCTTCCCCACCCCGTCACTTCATGCAGAACAGGCCGGGCGATACCTCCTGCTTGTCATCTGGCTGTGAGTCACCGCCGGGCCCCCACACATCCAGCCTTTCTCCCTGCCGCCGTTGCGGTACACGATGTACGGTTTCCACAGTCCCTCCATCTGCTGCTGCAACCACCTTTGAGTTGTTCTCATTTCCAGCGCCAGGGAAATCAAACGGCGATTCAGCACAGGAGAAAAAGGAACCTTTATTCCCGTCCTGTGCAGCAATCTAGCCCTAATCCCACATGCTCAACACCAAAACTGCTTCGGTGTTGGCGCTACAAGCCAGCAAGGTTGGGAGAAGGAAGGAACACTTGCAGATCTTTCCGCTGCTCTAATTGGCAATTAGTGCGGTCATTAGCACGCACAACACTTCCCGCTTCCAAAGCGCTGAACAAACACCAGCTCATGAGCCAGCAGCTGTGCCTGGCACGGCTACTCCAGCTCACAGGCCAGGGGAAGGGTGGCCAACGATCCTGCCCTCCTGCCTTCAAGCTGGTGTCAAGCAGGTGTGAGGCTTGGATGGACATCCCTACATCTCACCATGATGCTGAGAAACACCATGTGTGCCACTGACACCCTCAGCAGACCCAGACCTCTGTGTGGACTCACCTTCTCGGAGGCTTCACTCGCACGCATCAGTGTCCCAGGAGCATCCTCTGGCTTTTCCGTGGTTTCTCGGGAGGCATCCTGGAGCACATGGATGTGGGCTTGGGCTTGCCTGTGCCAAGAGAGACAAGGCACCATGAGGGATGAAGGTTATCCAAACAGCTTGTGGACAGCAGCACGCTGGGCATCTGCTGGTGACTACCACAGCGTGGGTGGGAACATTTGCTTAGTTACAGGTTCAGCAGCATGAGCTTCACTAAACCCCCACTTCAGTTCTCGTGGTGCTTCCATAGAGACACCAGTGCTGAGCTCAATTCTGATGCTCTCACACATGCCTTTGGCTCCCAGGGAGAGACCTAAATGCCATCAGCTGCTGGGAATTGACAGAGCAGCTTTGGCAAAGCAAAGAATATGGAGTCACCATCCCTGGAGGTGTTAAAAAAGATAGATGTGGTGCTTCGGGACACGGTCTAGTGGTTAGGGAGATGTTGACATGAAAGTTGGACTTGGTGATCCTAGAGGTCTTTTCCAACCTAAATAACTCTACACTTCTATGATTCTTTGATCAGGGCATGGCAGCATGTACCTCAATTCTTCAGCTGCTGCTTTCAGGGCTCGATCCTTCTCCTCCACGAGGCTGGACATCTGGGATAGCTTTTCTTGGAGCAGGTTCAGTTCCCGCTCTTGGCGTTTCAGCTGGCTCAGGTTCTGCTCCAGTTCCACCTTCTGCTCCTCGCTCAGCTCCCCTAAGCACACAACAGCTTCATGGGTTTCTGGCCATCTCATTGTCCAGCCCTGGGGGATCTGCAGTTGTCAGTGAAATCATGTTCACGGCTCATTTCTGCCTGCTCACCTGTGTAACCCCCAAAGCATGACCATGCCCACTGAGGAGTCCCAGGCAAGGCTCTCCCACTCTATTGGCCTAAGGATACTTCAGGCTCAAAGGAGCTCACCCATGGGATTTTGAGAAAGATGGCCACAGTTTTATCCACCTGATCTCCACCTTGTTACCCCCACTCACTATAGAATCATAGAATGGTTTGGGTGGGAAGGGACCTTTAAAGCTCATTTAGTCCAACACCCCTTCAGTCAGCAGGGACATCTGCAACTAGAGCAGGTTGCTCAGAGCATTGGCCAACCTGACCTTGAACGTTTCCAGGGATGGGGCATTGACCACTTCTCTGGGCAACCATCACTGCTATTGCTTAGCCTAGGACAGGGAGGAATTCACCTACCAAATGGAAAGGGGGAAGGGACCACATGCTTTGCTCCGAGGAGGGCAACAGCATTGCTTGAGGATGGCAGCATCTACTCCCTGTTACCTGTGTGTGCCCACTAGAACCTACCCTTGCTACTGCTTGGAAGAGGGATGGGAAGATGGAAACCACAAGACATGCTTCACCCACCCACCTCTCAGGTCTGACATCCTGGCTCTGGTTTCTGCAAGCTCTTTGGTCAGTCCAGCGATGATGGCCTCCTTGGACAGAAGCATGCTCTGCATCGCTGCCAGCTCCTCCCTGAATCTCCTGAGAAGGACAACTGCCAATGTGGCACCGGGACTTGCCAGCTCACTCTCTTACCTGCAGCCATCCAGGTGGGCCAGCAGATCACTCACACGCTGTTTGGCCTCACTTTGACACCATACGCCCTTAAGACCACCTCAGCCTAGCCAAAGGACTCTTTTCACCATCACAGACAAGAAATCTCAGGATGAGTTGTGGTCAGTCCCTTGGTCTTCCTGACGCTCTCCTAGAGAGAGCTCTTCTCCAAGCCCCTCTGAACAAGGCCACCATCAGTAAGCACTGCTTACCTCAGACAACTGTGAGACTCTGCAGCAGGAGAAACTTCCAGCCAAGGTCCTGATGTTGCCTTGCGGTCATCGCCCTGAAATCCTACAGGTCAATAACAAAGGCCAATTACTTCTTTGTAACGCAGACATGCTTGGCCTGCTTGGATCTGCTACATATATCCTTCCCTTCATGACAGCTTTGAAGACCAAGGATCATCTTTTTTTGGAAATTCACATCTCTTAGAGCCCAGTTCCAACAGTGCTTAGACAGCTCCTTATCTCCTTCCTTGCTTGTGATCACTTCTGCCTGGGCGCAGCCAGAAGTGCTCCAGTCTCATCACTTCAGTGGGCACAGAGCCCTTCTCTAGCTGGAAAGCCCCGTCTGCGACCATGGCACCCTACCAACAGTCCCCACAGCCACACAACAAGATACTGCAACTCCCTGTGAAATGGCTTCTTCAGGGACTCACGGAGCTCATCCTGCAGGCAGGCAAACCTCAAACCAACATCTCACACAACACTTTCCATAGTGGCCAATGTGTTACTCCATCTCTCCATAAACATCACGTGAACAGAGAAGGTTCCCAGTACAGACTCATCCCACGCAACCCTTAGCTACCTTCCAATTTTGCCACGAGTGCTGCCTTTTCCTCCTCCAGTGCCTTCTGCTGTTGCGTGGCCTCCAGCAACCTGTCCTCTAAAGCCACAATTGTCAGAGAATGCTGCTTGCTTTGCTCTTTATATTCTGCTATTTCTTCCTGCAGTTTCTGCCTCTGTAACTCAGTTTCCTCCTGCATGGTCTTGAGCTGCTCATCTTGCATGTGTACCCGCCGCTGTAATGCCAGCTAGGAAACAAGATGGGTCATCTCGGTTGGAAGCGTGCACATGTTTTCCTTTGGGATCACGATCAGCATCACCTCCCCTGGCTATGGGTCAGGAGGGCAGAGGGAAGGATTTCAGGGAGAGGAGAGGCTGCCACGCCCTGGCCCCACATCAGCAGGGACCAGGAGAGCCTTCTTCACTGACACCCCATCTGTCTGCACCCAAGGGCTGTTGGATCTACCTCTCGTGTCACGGCTTCCTGCAGCTCACGCACGGCTTCTCGCAGTTTGCAGTCTGCGCCCTCCTGCTCCTTTGACTTCCTTGCTATTGCCTACGTGAAGAAATGAGTAGAAATGGAGAAGTTAACAAGCCCACAGGAATCCACCTTTGTCTCTGCAGGTATGTGTTGGGGAGGTTTAGGTTGGGTATTAGGAAGAATTTCTTCCCTGAAAGGGCTGTGAAGGGCTGTGCCAGGCTGGCCAGGGCAGTGGTGGAGTCCCCATCCCTGGAGGGGTTTCCAAGCCGTGGAGATGTGGTGCTGAGGGACATGGTTTAGTGGTGCCCTGGCAGTGCGGGGTTAATGGTTGGACTTGATGATCTGAAAGGTCTTTTCCAACCAAAACGTGTCTATGATTCTATGATCTATGTGTATTTGGGGGTAAAAAACACACAGTCCACTGATAGCCCCTGACCAAAGGGACCACCATGCTACAGAGCACTTTTAGCTTTCTTCCAAGTATGAGCAGTTCTGCTTTACCTCCCATGCCACTGACCTCAGTCATGCTTCTCAGATGTCCCTCCAGGTCTCGAATCTTCTTCTGTTCTTCCTCCACAGATTGCCTGCACTTGTCCTTCTCCTTGGCAACAGCACTCTCCAGGATCTAAGAATTGACAGTTTCAGTACAGAAGAACCCTCATATTGTTAGCAAAAGACCTCGACTTCAACGAGGAAAGCAACCAGGAGGATCACTGCTCTGGAGCAGGAGCACACTATTGGAGAACATCTTGGCAGGACATGAGGTGACTCTATGAGAAAGAGGACAAGAGTGCCCAGGGAAAGGTACAGCAGAGAGACCACGGAGGAGCCACTCAGCTGCTCCTTACCTGCCTCCTGAGAAAACTCGATGCTGGGAAACAACCATTCCCAGAGCAACAGACACTGAAGCATGCTAGAAACCATCTTACAAGACCACCATGATATGCTGTTCCCATCACACCATACAGACACAGCAAAACACCAGTCCACACCTTGACCAACACTATGTCCTACACCAGTGGACACTGTTGGCTCCATGACCTGGGCTTCCCCAGGACTGGGGGTGACCCAGCAAGGACCTGATGGGCAGCCACCCACCCTGCTCCACAGGGCATCTACTTTTCCAGCCAAAACAGACCTAAAAGGAGTTCAGCATGGAGAAGAGAGGGAGCAAAAGGCTCGTAAGGAAGCCTACCTGCACTCGCACTCCATTTATGACAGACCACACAAGGTCTTACTAAGCTCATGTATGGCTGATGCTCCTTGTTTTCTGCTTCTCAAAGGGCCCGACCTGCAGCAGTGCACCCAGACATTACCCACAGATGCTTCCCAGTTCCACCAGTTCGAGGAGTTAAAAATCAATAGAGGAGAACAGTTGAGATCCAGGCTCTTGAGGTTGCACCTTCAGTTCGGGGCTAGAGACTTCTTCCACTCACTAGGCAACACTATCACAGACACCTGTTTCTCCTGCCTAACAGTCATTCTCCTAACAACAAACCGTGCCTCCGTACCTCTTTGTTCTCCTCGTCCTTTTCCAGGATAATTTGCTTGATTTTGGTCTGTAGGTCTTGCTCATGTTTCGCTTCCAGCTCCTTCACGTGCTCTTGCAGCAAAGCTGCCTGCGACTCTTGGACCATCTCTAATTGGGCCTTCAGGGAAAAGGCAGATGCTGAGGTCTTAAAGGGAGCATGTCAGCAGCAGGGCAAGGCCTAGACATTTCTGTACCTGCAGCATCTGATTTCGCTGTGCCGTTTCCTTACTGTCTTCCAACAATCTCCTGAGAGCAGCCAACAGCCCTGCAAAAGCCCAACAGAGTCTTGCTGCACAGGGTGCTGACGCAGCCCATGGCTTATCACCCAGAGCATCCTTGGAGGCCTGGAGATGTCACTTACCTCCATGGAAGACTTGCTTTGGCCACTGCTGACCTGCAGCCCTGGCCCTTGCCACCTTTTTCTGATGGGAGGGTGGGTCCTATTCCTCCATAGACAGCAGGGAGGAGAAAGGACCACAGCTATCTTTCCACACAGTCACTCCCCACGCTCATCGGGATACCCAGAAAACACCCTCAACGTGGGTTTCCCTCCTAGGCTGGGGCAGCAGTTGCGCTGGTGTCGGCTGCTGGGGAAGGAGAAACTCATGGACCACAGCTCTGCCTTGCACCCAGAGACCCTTGCTAGCCTGGAGACCCTCACTAGCCTTGGAAGCCCTCACTAGCCTTGGAGACTCTTGCTAGTCTGGAGAGCCTCGCTAGCCTCTTGCTACAGGATTCTGGCTCTGAGATCTCCTCGGAGAAGGCACCTGGGGCCTGCCAAGAGTTTCCTCTCTGCCCTTACTGGAAACGCAGCACATTCCCACCCCTGGGAGATCGCTGCGGTTGCTGACATACCACTGGAAGGGAGCTTGACTGCGCACACAGCCCAGATGCCTGTTCCCACCAGGAGATGTTTTCCTTGTCACACACTGTCACCCATTTTGCTGCGTCACCCTGTCATCTCTAAGCTCCTGCAAGAGCTGAGGACAGCTCGTTGCTGCACGATGCTCCTGGTTCTGTATGACCCCTCTGCTGACCACGGTGGCCTTGCAGCTCCTCCCATGCCCACATCTCTCTGCTCCACCCCACCGCACGTCCTTCACCCCGTGCAGAGCGATGCTCCCCCTCCCATGCTGCTGTCAGAGCTGCTCCTCTGCAGAGACACTCCACAACACACACACGATGATGTGACACAGGCCTACGCTTCTACAGCGGCTGATGCTTTTCCCATGCAGTGTTCACCTAAACTTGTTGTTGGCAAGCTCCACACAGCAACTGCTCTGCCACCCCACAACAGAGGGGACACAGGAAGGGGAAGACAAAGTCATTGCTAACCACGAGACAAGGGGTTCGGGTCTCAGCCAGCACCGTGGCCACAACTGTGGCCAAGAAGCACTTCCCATAGGCCAGCAAGGCAAAAAATCTACTTTGACTGAATAACCATCGTGCCAGTAGATCAGGTCCATCACACACAGACATTGCATGGAATCACAGGATGGTTTGGGATGCAAGGGACCTCAAAGATCATCTTGTTCCAACCCCCTGCCATGGCAGGGACACTTCCCACTAGACCAAGTTGCTCAAAGCCCCGTCCAACCTGGCCTTGAACGCATCCGGTGATGGAGCATCCACAGCTTCCCTGGGCAGCCTGTGCCAGGGTCTCACCACCCTCAGAGTGAAGAACTTCTTCCTCATTTCTAATCTAAATCTCCCCTCATCCCACAGACAAACCCTGCAGAGTCCTCTGGGTGGCACTGGCTGCTCAGGGTGACTGGGGCTGCCAGGACAGGGAATAAGAGCAACACGCTGCCTGAGCAGATTTTTCAGCTACCCAAAGTGCCCCAGATTTGCACCAAGATGGAAGCCTGGCATCCACAAGCACTAACTCACATTTGACTTTCTCTCCTCAATGCGTGGCTAGCTAGGACATCCCACCTGGAGATGGTTTGTTTGCAGGGACGCCCAGTTGGACACAGACCTTTGCCGGAGGCATGCAGGTCCATCCCCACGCTGGCCAGGAGCTGCTCCATGCCTTCCAGCCAGGACAGGGGGACTCGCACTATTTCCATCACTGCCACCCCGATGGCTGAGATGGAGGGATCCAGGTACACCACCTCCAGCTGCCCCAGCTCCCCTCGCAGGCTCTCACTGTTGCAGGAGCTCCTCAGGCATGCCTGGAAAAAAACCAAGTGGCTAGTGCTGAGACACTAGTGTATCTTCTCTCCGACCTATCCTCAGGCCAAAAAAATGCCCTGGGCCTCTTATCTCTGGGCTGCCAGTTGGTCATCAGCGGTTAAAGGACTGACCTGGAGCTCCCGCAGGGATTTCTCAAACACCTTGACATTTGCAGACACCTCCTTTTCCTTTGAGAGCCTGCAGCTTAATTCCTCCTGCAGACACTTTTCTCTCTCACGACTTTGTTGGTTCTCCTCAGAGATCTGCTTTACTTTTTCGATCACCTGGCAAAAGCATGCGAAGAAAAAGGAGAATAAGGCACTATATTAACACCCTTTTCCTGCTGAGGGAAACATCTCCTGAGACATAGACTGTCTCAGTGGGCAATGATTAAAACCTGGTGCAAAATATCAGCCATGTAAGACTCCTGAGCTTCTCCTTGTTGCAGCCTATTGAATTCATCAAAGCTCTGGGGGATAAAAAACATCACATCTCCTTCATGTTATGGAGCAGTGCTGTTAACCTGGGATAGCTGCAGCACAAGTGTGGTGAGGAGCAGCTGAGGGACATGGGGGTGTTCAGCCTGGAGAAAAGGAGGCTCAGGGGAGACCTTCTGGCTCTGCACAACTCCCTGAAAGGAGGTTGGAGCCAGGTGGGGTCAGGCTCTTCTCCCAAGGAACAAGCGACAGGACAAGAAGAAACAGCCTCAAGTTGTGCCAGAGGAGGTTTAGGTTGGACATGAGGAACAATTTCTTCCTGGCAAGGGCTGTGAAGGGCTGTGCCAGGCTGGGCAGGGCAGTGGTGGAGTCCCCATCCCTGGAGGGGTTTCCAAGCTGTGGAGATGTTTAGTGGTGCCCTGGCAGTGCTGGGTTAACGGTTGGACTTGATGATCTTAAAGGTCTTTTCCAACCAGAACAATTCTGATTCTATGACTTATGACCTGGAGAAGTTTGGATGCCTACCAGCACTACTGCACACAGAGCAAGTGCAACAAGTTTTGGAGGCACCAAGCACCTCCGTGTCCTGGTATCCAAACTCACCTGCTGCTCCGTTATGGCTTTCCCTGCAACGCCCGCTGCTGCTGGAGAGCACAGTTGCATCACTTGGGTTTTGAAGGACTCCAGCTACAGCAGAGATTGACACAGGAAAACACAAATCACTGAGCACTGTTATCACACATTCACAACATCCTTGGGCAACCTGTGCCAGTGTCTCACCACCTTCAGAGTGAAGAATTTCCTCCTAATTTCTAATCTCTATCTCCCTTCTTCCAGTTTGAAGCCATCACCTTTCATCCTGTCATGTTTGATCGTGTCATCAAACAACTCATAATTTTTTCTGCTTCGCTTTGATAGGCTTCCAAACAAATTCACACCAGCAACACTCTGCATTGCAGTTTAACGGAGGGGGCATGACCTTCTTGTGTGAAGCACGGCTTCATGCTGGTGATCTAGCACAACATCATTCTGAAAAGGGCTGTCTCTGCCCAGAGCAGCATCACCTAGTCATGGAAGAGGGTTTTGTGTGGGTCCTGGACATCATAACTACGATTACAGAGAGCAGAGTGCATTTCCGTATCCTATTAAACTCATTGCACCTTCTACGATGCTGACACAAATCCTGTGGATAAGCCCATTGTCCTGCACCCAACAAGTTAAGCCCCGTGCCAGGCTTTGGTGCTCAGGACTGTGCCAAGCATGACGTCCTTCCCCGTGGGAGGACCTGTACTTTTGCTGCCCGTGGGCAGGATGCTCCATCCCTGCCTCCTCCGTACCTGCTCCCGGGCCAGCCGTAGGTCAGCTCGTAGCAGCCGCTCCCTGCGCCCCATCTCCTGCAGCTGCAGAGCTTGCCTGGCGCAGCCTTCTCGCAGCTCCTCCTCAGCCTGCGACCACGAGAGCATTTGCACATCAAAGGGATATCCAGAAATGATGCCATAAGCACTTCTACCCCAGCTATCCACTATTCACATCAGGGGCCTCTAAATATAGCTTTGAAGCACCGGGAGACAGGCAGCAACCCTTTTGTGGAGGGTGAGTTTGCAGCATCAGACCCTTAATGCTGCTTTTTGCCTGGTTTTGGTCCCTAGGACATCATCCATCCATGACATTCTAACACACCCCTCTCACAGGGTGGTCTGACAAGACAAGAAGTTACCTTCTCCAGAGAGGTGGTGGAGGCCCCATCCCTGGAGATGTTCAAGGCCAGGCAACCTGATCTAGTTAGAGATGTCCCCGCTGACTGCATTTGGGTGGGACTAGATGACCTGGGAAGGTCCCTTCCAACGCAATGCATTCTATGATTCTGTGATGTTGACCCCCTGCCTGGACAGCCTGTGTGCCTGGGGCTTGCTGGCCTTCATCCCACGCATCTGCCTGTCCTGTCACCTCACCGAGGTACCTGCTGTGTCTGTCCCTGCCTGCTCCACAGCCGGACAGTTACCTTGGCTTTCTCAGCCAGCTGGTTTCGGGTGCTCTCCTGCTCAGCACAAGACTTCTGGATTTCCCCCCGCAGCCCCTCCACATCACGTTCTAGCTCCTTGATGCACTGCAAGAGTCCCGGGACAGTGGATGGTCTCACCAGAGGAGCTGGGCATCGCCTCTCTGGGGGACTTGAACCAATAAGCAACACATTTTCCCTATCTGTCTCACTTCATTGACCCTGGAATTTTCTTCTAACCTCCGTCTACTGTGGATTGGCTTTCAAGTGGAATTTCCACCTTATTTCTGACAGCATTCCCCCCCATTGCGAGGCAGCGTTACAATTTTTACAGGAGTTTACTCTTCACTGGTTCATTATGAACATTTGGTGCCTTCTATTAAAGGAGTCAGATTCAAACCATCTCCCTTAAAATGCCCGGTTATTATTGTCTGGATGATGCATTCCGGCAGTGGCTGCTCTCCCGCGTGCTCCCCCAGCCCAGCTGATGTACAACTCACATTTCGGCACGCAATCGCTTCTCGCTCTCCGAGTTCCCGCTTCAGCTCCTCTTTAATTCTAGAGCACTAGAACAAATGGACACCAAGGGAAAAAAAAAATCAGCGGGGCAGGCAGATACTGTCACTTCTGCAGCAAATGCTAACACATGCTTCAGTGCTAGAGCCCAGCTAAGTGCTCAGGTAGCCCTGTTCCAGGGCTTAATCACTCTTGCAGTAAAGAATTTTTTTCCTAAAATTCAACCTAAACCACCCCTGGTGCAATTTGAGGCCATTTCCTCTTCTCCTATCACTTGTTCCTTGGGAGAAGAGGCCAACATCCATCTCCCTACAACCTCCTTTTAGGGAGGTTGTAGAGTGTGACCCTTCTCAGCCTGGTTTCCCACATTAATCCATACGCAAGACTGTAAATGACCAAGCCCCTCATTAGTGGCGTTAACCTTGGCAGACACAACTGCTAGCTGATTGTCCTTTTCTCTGTTTTCCGCCTTCACTTTTTCAACATCTTCCTTGAGTTGCTGGATTTTCTGCTCCTTCCCCACAATCTCCCTTTGCAGGCAGGTCACTAGATCTGAGGAAAAACAGCTCCAGTGAGAAGCTACCCAAGCACATCGCTGTCAAAGCCCTGCAGCCACTGAGCAGCCATCCTCCCTCTGCGACAACCGCCGGCCTTGGACAGCGGATGCAGCTTTTGGCACGCCGTGCTGGACATCGCTCCGTGACAGCATCTCTAACGAGTTCCTCGGGGCCCTGCAGCACATGCTGGCTGGAGGATGAGCAGCTCTGACCCATCTGTTCTCGCTGCCTGTGTCAGATGCGCAGCTCGGATGCCTCCTCCCTGCCAAGCGCTGATACTGCTCTCTTATCTCAGGCAATGCGATCGAGCAGAACACTTTGGCTGAGCTGAATGCATTACGGAAGCCGATAGTTTGTGCTACATTCCTCACGTCTGATAAAGGCAGGGATAAAGCCATTGGAAAAGGCTTGTGGTCCAAGGTGGCCTTTGCAGGCCTGCAGCAGCTCAAGTGGGCAGATCACTCCCTGGGGTCCACAGGCCCGGTTCCACCTTTGAGCAGCTCTGAGCTTGCCCTGCCATCAACGCTTGAGCCTTTCTTCCCTACCCAAGTTCTCCACCCATCCCTCCCTTCCTTCTGTCCCTACCTTGTCCCTCACTCCAGGGGCACTTGTCACATCAGCCACTGCCTGCAGCTCCTGCAGAGCTTCAGGGCACAGAAAAAGGGGTCGGATGATTTCTACAAGCTGTTACAAATCATTTGTTGCCTGGACAGTTTGGTTAATGCTCACTCAATATGAAGAGCTGGTCCCAAACTGCTCCATGCCCTGACATGCAGCTCCAGGGATATAATACCTGTGGCCAAAGCGTGGTCCCTCTTCAACTTCTCGCCTTCTTTCCGCAGCCTTCCAATCTCCAGGTCTCTTTCGTAGAGGGAATGGCTGAAAACCTGGCTGGAGCCTTTCTGCAGGTCACTGAGCTGCAAAACACAGGTTCACCCACATCCCTCACCAGATCATTTATTACTTCTACTACAGCCCCCTTCAGTGAGGGAGTTCCAGCTCTTCCAGATCATGCTCTGATGGGGTCTTTAGCACCTTTGACTAGCTCTCAGACATCATTGCTTTGGATAGCACCACCTTTTTGGTCGTTCCTGCTGAAATCCTAATATAAAAGGCAAGGAGAAGCACTGCCATGCCAGTAATCCACGGCTGGGGCTGGGTGGCACTGGTAATGCAGCAAACCCCCAAATCACCTTACCTTTTCTCCACCAGGAACCTGCTTATCAAGAGGTCCTCTTCACAACAGGCAGGTAGGATGAGCACAAAGCATTTCACCACCTCCTTCAGACCCAGGATTAGATGGGAGGGCAAAGATGCCCGGCTGCTGCCCCGTGTGCCTCGCATCAGACCAACACCTTGGTCTGACCCTTTTCCCACACTGGACATACTCAGGAGGACTTAATCACCAGCTCTCCAGGACATTTTCTGAGGTCTCATGAAGTGTGGCAGTGTGTTAACAACACATCCCTGGAGATATATGCTGAGCCTTCTCTCCCCTACCCATTTTGATCAGGATGCCGAGTCCCTTTGGGATGGATATTCCCCCTGCAAACATAACCTCACAGTCCCTTCCTGGGCCAAAAGGGGTGAGGGAGAAGCAGGGGGTCCAGCTGCTTGGCCCATGGTGGTCGTGTGTTTTTTCCCCCTAAAACGGCCGATCATACTTCTGTTTCCCTCCCCACTGCAGCGTCACAGACCCTACCGCATGTATCAGTTTCTTTAATTTATATTAATTCTTTAAATTAAATCTGTTTGTACAGCAAGGAAGCTAATATGCAAACCAAAACAACTCCCAAACCCCCACATTTTCCTTGGTTTCAGACGTGTGACCTGTGCCTCCTAAAACCTGGGTGTTAATCTACAGGTACATCTGCACAACAGGTATTTTCCCTGCTCAGTGCCTGTTGAAGCGCTCAGTACCTGCTCCCTCAAGGCTTTGATCTCCTCCGTTTTGGCTCCCAGCTCTCGGTCGAAGGTGAGCAGCTTCTGGGTCAGCTCTACCTCGTTCCTCGCCGCCGCCTGAGCCAGGGTCTTTGCCATCACTGCTACCTCATCCTGCAGATCTCTTATCACTGCATCTTTCTGCTTGGACTCTGTCTCCAAACCAGAGGGGCGACCGATCTCCTTCTCCAGTCGCAGAAGCTTTGCACCCTGTGGGCAGATTACAGGTGCTGACTACGGAGATGCCCGCTCCAGGGGGTACCCACCGACCCATGGCCATTGACCACACGGACCTGCTCGCCTTGGATTCCCACATCCCACTGTGCCCACCCGTGGGAGCAGACCCCTTGGGTGGCAAGTCCATCCACCCCACTGGGACCTGTGGTTGAACACCCAACCACTTGGCAGGGTTTGCCTGCTCTGCCCAGGAGCGAGACAGGGCTGGTCCCTCACACCTTCCCCAGCATCACCTTCTCCTGCAGGAGGAAATCCATGGCATGAGTCCTCAGGGAAGGGACTGTCCCCACGCCACTCACACCATTTCCTGAGATGCTGGTTGAGACTGGAAGAGAGCAAACACCATCGCAGTAAACATCAGCAGCACTGGTTGCAGGCAGCAGCAACGCTTCTCACAGAATCACAGAGTGGTGGGAGCTGGAAGGGACCTCTGCAGACCATCTGGTCCAACCCCCGTGCTAGAGCAGGGTCCTAGAGGAGATCACACAGGAACGCATCCAGACGGGATGCTGTTTTCGCAGCAACCCTCTCGCTTGTCTCAAACCAAGTCTAAGGCAGCAGCTACTTTGCAGTCCGTGAGCTCAGCTCACAGCTATTTGACACTAAAAAGACACTTCCCAGTGCAAACAGCCGGCACAGCAGAGAGGAATAATACACCTCTGGGAGCCAAAAAACCCTCAGAGGCAGCAGCGGCACAGCAGAGAAAGGCTCCTCTGGTTTTCCAGCACTGCCAAGCCCCACCAAAAGCAGCTACGCTTTCACGGCTTCCCACGTGTGAACAGCTATGCTCACTGCAGATATTTTCAGCTTTATTTCCCCAAAATCAGATGGGTACGTGCTACTTTGGAGTTTGTGCCTCCCTCCCTTTACCTTCTCTGCACTTCCAAGCTCTGCCCGTCCACACGTCTTCACGCACTGCTGCTGGGACTGCCCGGTTCTGCCTCTGCTCTGGAGCACCAGCTGCACTTTGGCACTTCACTACCAGCTCCATATTGCTCATAACTGCTCAAAGAACCCAACCCCGAACCAGGAAAACAACCGGATTTTGTATCAGGCCGTAACAAGCTACATTCATGGCAAAAGTCTTGTTCCCCAGCCGCACTATTCCCCCAAAGCCTTGCTTCTGCTCCACCACCATCACATGCTGTATTTTCAGAAGCTTATCAGCCATGGACCTAGCTGAAAGTTCCTGCACTCAAGGCAGCTGAGAGCTGTGCTTCAAAGGAGGAAAAACCCCACTTCAAACAGGAGACGGGAATAGGTGCGTGAGTCACCAGTGCACATGAAGTTAGTCATCGCCCTTCCCAATCACACACAAGGAAAAAGGAAGAGGAAACATCCCTCTCAGCTATGAGGGCAATGACATTCTCCTTTGTACGTTACAGCCCATTTCTTAGCTGCCCCAAATTCCACCAAGGACCACACACGGTCTCTGACGAGCTCCACTGGACAAGGACTCACATCCAGTTGCTGTCAACACGTTGTCACTTCTCAAAACTGCTTCTGCTTGGATGAACTCCCCTCGATGCTAAGTAGCTCAGAGAGGACACCAGGCTAGAAACCACCAGGTTCGGCATCAGGGAGTACCTGGCCTCACTGTGGAGGTCCTACCGGAGGTGTCCAGCGAGATGGTGGTGGCCATGCTCCTCACGCCGGCACTCACGGGTCGCTTCCGCAGCGGTGGATGGGGCACGTGGCCAGCTGCTCCAGGAGCCCGGCTGCCCGGAGAGCTGGGGACATGCTGCCATTGCAGCATGGGGAGGTGGGCAGGAGATGCAGGAGTCGAGGGTTTGGGTTCCACAACCACCTGGAGCTGCCCGGTCCACGCTGTGCGACGTTTAACAGGCGGATAGGACATCTATGGTAAAAAATCCAGCATATCATCAGGAAGATTTTTTAGGAAGGTTTTAGTCCCTGATGTGTGTGCACTATGTCGTTCCAAACCCAGGCATGGATCTGAGTAGAAGCAGAACTTTAGTCCTTTCCCATTTCCGCTGCCCAAGTATCAGAGTTAAATCAGGAAGCCTCAACACTTTGCTGAAATCAAAAGAAATTGTTGGAGTTGGCTGCTTTTTAAGCTCTTCCCTGTCTCTCTAGAGTTGACCACCCTAACGCTGCAGGTTGTTTGCAAAAATCTGTGAGCCCTCACTTAGATGTCCCTGCTCCCTGCAGAGGGGTTGGACTAGGTGACCTTGAAAGGTCCCTTCCAACCCAACCCATCCTGTGATTCACGCCTCTCCTGGCTCACACACGAGCGGTCCTACCCTGCCATTTCTCCCACGCTGAACTGAAGCCTCTCATTGCACTCCTGGCTTGCCATCATGTTTGTCAGACCTCACATGTAATTAGGACACTATCTGCTATTCACCTTATGAGTGGAGCTTTCCAGTGCAGTAGAGACAAGCCACCGTTAAAGTTCTGTATGTCGGCTTACACATACCCCTCAATTACAAGGGCTGAACTCAACATCTGCCAACGTGGCCTTGGACCTGGCCTGGATGCAGACCTCCAACTGTTATCTTGGCATCTTTCTGCAACAGATCCACAGACCCCAGAGCATGTTCCCCACTGCTCCAGCAACTTCTCTTCTCCCAGAGCACATCTAAGCACCGTTGCTTTGGCTACTGATGCTACCTGGGGGCTTGCTCATGGCTGGGTTCCACCTCAGCATTACGTCACCCCTTGTCCTGCGCTCTGAGGCACTGCAGGATGTGACTCCTGCCTGGGCGTTGCTCCTCTTGACAACATGTTTCTCTGCTATCACTGAAAATGAGAGAGACCTCCCTGTGTTAGACACCATAAATCACATAACAGTGATTTACTCTATGCAGGCACCAGGGTCAGGCTTCAAAGCTCTTCCACCAAAGGAGGATCATCACAGAGCCCAGAGCGATGAAGAAGCACCCACAGGGCTTCCTCCACGTCATGGTGCAAAACTGCTTTTCCGGGTGCATCCTACACATATACTTTTGGAAATTAAAATGCTCACTGCTCCAGCAGGAGCCAGCTTTACCTGACCACCCCGGCTCCTCCAGCTTAATTTCTCTTGGCCAAAGCTTCCTGGACAGCTTTGGATCCAGCAGGCCAACTCGCTACACCAGGAATCTTGCTGTACCAATCACCAGTATGGGAGTGCACAAACTGGCTGACTCCAATTAAGGTTTATTCATACATGGGCACCGCTGTGAGACCAGCCTCTACTGCTCCCACTACCAGGCATGCTACGCGCACAGATTTTTGGGACTCTGACTCAGTATCTACTTTCTTGGATTCCTCAAGAGCCAAAATAATAAAAATAATACTGGAACTTATCAGTCCTTCACTGTTTTATAACCCAGAGGCTCATCGACCTGCACAGACATCCCTGAGCAGTTCTTTTGCTGGAGACTGCCAAGTTCAACCCCTTTTTTCCCAAGTTTACAGTTACTTTGGATTTCTCCTGCTCTCCAAGGGCAGCTGCGACGTTTTTGCCTTTTCCCAACTGAACTGCACCAATTTCTTCAGCAGAGGGAGCTCAAGCTTTTCATTTCCCCCCCACACCTTTCCCAAGGATCACCCAGACAAGGCCCACGGGCAGCAGCACCCAACCCTTACCTGGGCAGCCCCATCCAGCACCAGCTCGAAAGATGCTCCTCCCGTGCCAAAGCGCAGGATATCCCCCGGACTCACTCTGACGGCCGCGTTTTGGACCTGGCAGCCGTTGACGAAGGTGCCGTGGGGGCAATTGAAGTCCTGAAGGATGAAGCTGTTGTCTGAGGGGGTGAATTTGAGGGCTGCGTGATGATCTCCTACGCCTGCGGACTGGCAGCGAGCTATCAGCAGGTGGGCAGGGAAACCTGCCAGAGACCAGCTCAGGTTTTGTTACTGATTTGCCAAGCATAGAATCATAAAATCATTTAGGTTGGAAAAGACCTCTAGGATCATCAAGTCAACCTTCATCCCAGCATCTCCCTGACCATGTCCTAAAGTGCCACATCTACTCGTTTTTTGAGCGCCTCCAGGGATGGGGATGCCACCACTTCCCTGGGCAGCCTGTTCCAGTGCCTGACCACTCTTTCAGTAAAGAACTTCTTCCTGATATCCAATCTAAACCTCCCCTGGCACAACTTGAGGCCATTACCTCTTGTCCTGTCATTAGTTACTTGAGAGAATAGACCAGCACCAGCCTCACTACAAGCTCCTTTTAGGTAGTTGTAGAGAGCAATGAGGTCTCCCCTCAGCCTGCCCTTCTCCACATAATCCTTGCTGGACAAAAGCTGGTAGCCCCTACACTTTGCCCAGAGGACCCCAGCACCTCCTATTCCCTACATCCAAACCATCAGCCGTTCCACGATGGCTTCCTACCTGCAGGACGATGTCAGACCCTTCATGCCTGCCTATGGTCGTGGTGTGCGCTTTCAGCCGGAAACATCCCTCTGAACTCTTGAGAAAGGCTTGCATCATCCGACCCCTTCACCCGCAAAGCTTGCGTGAAGAAAATCACCTACTCCTCCAGCGATCCCCCATCCAACACCCGCAAGCGAGCCGAGAACATCTTGACCAACTCGTGCGCTAGAAACTGTACAAAATGAACCCCAAACGCGGCTCCGTCCCGGCCAGCAGCGTGGCTGCAGTAGCCTTGGAAACCCCGGTCACGCCGAGCTGCTGCCACCCTCCTGGGTGCGTTTTTCTCTTTGTTTGGGGTTGGTTTGTTTTGTTTTTTTTTTTCCCTTCTCCTTTTTCCAAGCAACTGGCCTGGCAGCACAACACAGCTCTGTGCTGGCTGCAGGTCTCCTTGCCAGCGGGTGACACACACAGGAACAGTTCCCCACGTACCAAAAAAACTCTGGGGGGTTGTGCAAGACGCCAGTGAAATTTTTCCCCTTTTATTATTTATTTAATCCCGTGCACACATGCACAAACAGGCCTGGCAAGCTCAGGGAAGCAGAGGAACGTTGCTGCCTGGCGATGGTGTGCTGTCACCCATCGGTGTATGATGGGGATTCCAGCACACACCACCACCTCCCACCACACACCTTTGTTCCAGGCTGCCACACGCCCTTTTTCAGCAGAAAAAGGGAAGAAAAAGGGAAAATAATGTACCCCCCACCCTGGCAGCCTCCAGTTTGTTCTTGACACTTGAGTCTCTTTCCCCCCATCTACAGATACCCTCAAACAAAGGTTTCCTGCTATTCCCAGAGCTGCTTGGCATTGCTCAAAGGCCAGCCCCGGACAAAGGGCTGCTCTGTTGACCCAGGACACCACCAGTGACTCTGGAGTGGCCATTGAACGTGAGATACCTTCCAGAGACACGTGCAACCTCAAAGATTGCGTGAGGAAACACATCCCAATTCTCACCCTACTTGGGAACACCAGCCTGAGGTTGGGGTTAGGTGCACGTAGGATGTGCCAGGAGGAGATGGCTGCACTCTCTCCTTTCTTCTCCATCGTTCAGTCAAGAATAACATCCCTTACAATGCCATGGGTCATCCTAAGACAGTGGTGGACCCAGCTTTGGGAGCACTCGCGCTTCTCAGCATCTCACGTCTCCCTCTGCTTTCCAAATACCATCAGAGGGTGAGTATGGAGATGCTCATCAGCCATTCGGGCATTTTGTGCATAATTACTGCATTAGTCACAGCTCGTTTCGCTGTGGCCACTGCACTTCATGTCATTCTTCCAGCTCTTTTCCTACCTGAGATGCTGGGAAAGATGCTGCTTTTGCCAGCCTATTTCATTAAACGGGACCTTCTGGCAAAGAAGCTCGACGAAACTTCAGCACCCAACTGCTCAGACAAGCAACTTCACTTGATTAACCCAGACTGTCTAAGACAACTGTTAGGGTTGTGTTTCTTCACCAGCAAGAGAGGACTTCATGTCTTCCCTCCTGCTCTCAGAAACAGAGAGAAGACAACTTCCAAGGAACTGCACCACTGTTCCAACCCCTCAACAACAACAAGAGCCACATGAGACCCCTCACCCCAAATCCCTCCATCTGGGGTATATTCTTCTACTTTTCTTTCCCCTTCTCAGTAAGAGAGTCATAGAATCACAGAATGTATTGGGTTGGAAGGGACCTCTAAAGGTCTTCTAGTCCAACCCTCCCACAAGTCCCTTATTTAATGATGCTACTTTGCCCATCTGAGGGCACAGCAAAGTGAAATTCTTGTGATACAACCACAGAAAGTCAGAGACGCAATATGAAAAAATAAGTAACAAGAGAAACTGTTCTATGGATTCAGGCCGGCATCTCTTCTTTGTCTTCATTTCAGTCACTCTCACTCCTCTCACACCCTAGGGCAACCACACTGCCAAGTCCACCTCTGCTGAGCAGTCCATAACTACACTGATATCAGCATCGTACCACCAAAGCCATGTTCACACTGGCAGCCCAGAGGCAGAGGGCAGATTGGCCATGCCAACATCTGCTACAAATTCCTGCGAAGGTTTCCTCTCTACCCACACCATCAAAATTCAGTCCACATGAGGGAGCTCATGGCTGAATACACCCCTGGCTTGGTTGTCCACCTCTTTGCTGGAAGGCTGGAGGTGACGCGTGGCTGGGATGCCCGTGGAGCAGCATCCACCCTAAAACAGCCAATGGATTTCAGACCACTCCAGCTTGGAAACCTTGGGAAGCGTAACCACACACCAGTGCACACACACAGACAACGTACCAAATATTTATTTAGAACAGGTCTGCTTGTAGTCGTTTCACCTCCTGGCAGCAGTGCCCTCAGCTCCCAACCCTCTGGATTTATCCGCTTGCCTCAAACGGATCATCCCTTCGCATCAGAGCACAAAACACAACGGAGAAAGCAACCGAGGCAAGAAATCCATCCTGTCCCTGAGGAGCACAGGGCCCGTTTCAGCCCACTTCCCACCAGCAAGCACAGACCTTGGCAGGAGTTGGGGCTGGCCCTGGGCCACCATCCCAGCCCCCAGAGGGAGCTGGGGGAAGGCTCGAGTGCTACTCTGACAACGTCGTTTCCCTTACTCAGAAAAGGCACAAAGGAAAAAAAAGAATGTCGCCCTTTTCCGCTTGTTTGGTGGCTTGGAAAAGTCTTGCTGGTGCAAGGGGCGCAGGGGGTGAGAAGGGTATTGGTGGTCCTTAGGTAAAACACCGCAAATTCCCCTTTTGGTACTTCCAGCCCTCGTTCACCTCGGAACGGCAGACCTGTCGGCTTCAGGTTTCTTTCCCCACAGCCTGTTTTGGAGCCCCACCCCAGGGAAAGCTTGTCCTGTCCCCACACTGCAGCACTACGCACCCATCCTGTCCTCCATGTGACAGCTTCCAGGAAGCCCTGACCGCTTCTGCACCCCCTGACCAAGCCCCTCTTAGTACGGTTGTTTTTAAAAAAAACCACAAAAAAACCTCCCCAGCAGCATCACAGATTCCTCCTTTTTTTTTTTTTTTTTTTAAGTCATTTGCTGGCTCCCCGGTGGTTTCTCCTGGATCTCCTCGTACTTGGGCGGCGGGGTCAGCGGCTCTATCGTGATGGGAGCGGTGCTGTTCCCCTGCGCGAGGTCTAGCCTGATGTCCTTCAAGTGCAGCTTCTCCGACTTGATCCTCCGCACCTTCAGCGGCTTCAGGCGCTTGCTGAGGCGCGAGCTGTGCCGGCCGGGCTGTCGCTCGGTGCCGGGCTCCACGTCGGCGGCTCCGGGCGGCTGGCTGCTCTCCTCCAGCCCCGTCAGTGATTCGTAGGAGGGCAGGGAGACGCTGATCCTGTTGCTCCTGTCCGAGTCTCTGGGCTCAGAGTAGCCTGTGTTCATCACCTCCTCGTAGCTGGGGACGTAGTACTGGGAAGACACGTCTTCATCCTCTTCTTGACTAGAAGGGGGGAAATTAAGGGCATGTCATTTCAGCTTCAGGGTGGGCAAGGGGTAGGGAGGAGACAATAAAACCCTCCCCCTTCAAAACCTTTACAAACTATTTGCCCTTCTACCAGTTCATTTTTGTTTGACAGACCAGATCGCAACCTCACCTACATTCAGACACGGTTTTATTTCCTTGTGACATATCTCCACCTTTGATCGTCACTTTCTTTGCCCACAAAACCTATTTTTCTATTGCACAGCAGTGATTTCTTCCCCCAGCAGAACACCAATTGCTCTCCTCCCCTCTCAACAATCAGCCAAAATGCTTCTGAAAGGGACACCAACCCTCAGTCTTGGCCATTTGGATGCCCCTTGGGTTGGGGATCTACCTTGAGTTTTTCTGCAAGGAGATTCAGCTCTGCAATATGTCACCATCTATGCCAGAGGTACCCACACATGTGTAAAGGCATTTCTTTTGAATTATGAAGTTGCTTTTACAATCTAATAGAGAAAACTGCTCTTCCAGGTGGATCTGTACACAGCCATTTTACCCTCATGGCCAAGAAGGCCAATGGTGTCCTGGNTGAGGAAAGGCTGAGAGCCCTGGCGCTGCTGAGCTGGAGAAGAGAAGCCTCAGAGGGGATCTGATCAATGCTGATCAAGAGCTAAAGGGCCCATGGGGGGCAAGAGGATGGGGCCAGACTCTTGTCAGTGGTGCCCAGTGACAGGACAAGGGGCAAGGGACACAAACCATGGAAGTTCCATCTGAACAGGAGAAAAAACATCTTTGGTGTGAGGGTGTTGGAGCCTGGCCCAGGCTGCCCAGAGAGGTTGTGGAGTCTCCTTCTCTGGAGAGATTCCAAAGGTGCCTGGACACGATCCTGGGCCCCCTGCTCTGGGTGACCTGCTGGTGCAGGGGAATTGGACGAGATTATCTCCAGAGGTCCCTTCCAACCCCACCATGCTGGGATTCTGGGATTCTCCACAGCCACCCCAAGGCAGCAGCCAGCAGAGCCACCACCTCCTCCTGTCACCTCACACCCCCTGTTGTCCCAACACCCCCCTGCCTCCCTTGGCACAGAATGCGGATTCCCGGGGACTTCCCTGGGCCCTGTTTGCCCAGGCCCTGCCCACAGCAGCCTTTGCTCTACTCACTGGAGTGTCCCCAGGCACCCAGGAGAGCCCTGCAGACTTTCACCGGGTCTAAACTCCGTCTCCAGCTGCAGCCACAGCCGAAGGGCTGCTTGGCCCCGCTGGCTGCACCCAGCGAGACAGCATGTCCTACACCTCCTGCTCCGCTCCCTCGCAGCCCTTCGCCCAGCTTGCCTGGCTTCCAGCAGCGATCCTGCTCTTCTTTGTTAACCATTAACCACCGTCCCCAGCGTTCTGTACTAGTACGAAGCCAGGAGTGGCACAGCTTGGCAACACAGCTCCATCCAGACCCCAGCTTACACACAAACAACGCTCCCTTTCACCACCAGTACACCTGGAGCCATTCCTTCCTGATCTCCAGGATGTATTTGAACCCTAAACCATGAGATGTGCTTGCCTTTATTTTAGCACATGCTGCTCTGGAGCGGGGCCAGAGGAGGCCGCAGCAATGATGGGAGGGTGGAAGCCCTCTGCTGGGAGGCCAGGCTGGGAGAGTTGGGCTTGTTCAGCCTGGAGAAGAGAAGGCTCCAGGGAGACCTTCTGGTGGCCTTCCAGTGTCTGAAGGGGCCTACAAGAAAGCTGGGGAGGGACTTTTTAAGAGGGCTTGTAGTGATAGGACGAGTGGTGATGGCTTCAAACTAAAAGAGGGAGATTCAAACGAGAGAAGGAAGAAATTTTGTACACTGTGTGTGGTGAGAGCCCGGCCCAGGTTGCCCAGAGGTGGTCAATGCCTGGAACCATTCAAGGCCAGGTTGGCCAGGGCTCTGAGCAACCTGTTCTAGTTGCAGATGTCCCTGCTCCCTGCAGGGGGGTTGGACCAAATGAGCTTTAAAGGTCCCTTCCAACCCAAACCATTTCATGGTTCTATCAGCCTTACCCTCCTTGCTCCTGACCTCCTTGAGGAATAACAACAGCCCTTGGCTTCACTCCTACGCTTGATCCCGCTGTGTTCCTCCCCAGAAAGGCTCACCTGTCCTCCTGGGGCGAGGGCTCTGCAGACACTTGGTGCTGCACACAAGCGATGTCTTCGCTTTGCCTCTTCTTGTCCCGGATGTTCAAGCAGATGGAGAGCAGCAGCAGCAGCACGCCCGCCCCCACCAACACGTACGCCACCGAGAAGGTCTTGCTCTTCAAAATGCCTCCAGTGCCGCGGTCGGGCTTGCTGCTGTTCCCGGCATGGGTGGAGGGTTTGTCGACAGGGCCAAAGCCAGGGACGAGGTTCCAGACAGCCATGATGATGCCAAGGACGAGCATCCCCAGGCCGATCGCCGTCAGGGCGTAGTGTGACCCGTTGGCCCGAGACTGGGCCATCGCTTCTGCTGCTGGCCGGCTGGCCAGGCTGCCCCCCCCTTACAGCACGGCTCGGGTCCAGGGGGGTGCAGGCCCACTGGCATGCGTGCGGTCCCCTCCCACGGCAAGCGACGAGCTCTGGGGAGAGATGGAGAGTGATGGTTAGTGCACGGGATGTAAAGAATCATAGAATCACAGAATGGTTTGGGTTGGAAGGGACCTCAAAGATCATCTCATTCCAACCCCCTGCCATGGCAGGGACACCTCCCACTAGACCAGGTTGCTCAAAGCCCCGTTGAACCTGTCATTTTGGCAGCCAAGATAGCATCGTTTCATCCAACTAATGCTGGAAATCTAATTCCACCGTGCCTGTGGAGAGCACATCAGGACATAACCCAGCAGCCGGATCCTTGCCAGCTGTTCTCATCGCAACCCTTTGCTACTTTCTCGACTGCAATATCCACCAACCTTCGGAAAGAACCGAGTTACTAACACTTGCTAAGGATTTAGATTAACCATCCTTAGGAGCACGACAGCCAGCCTCTTCACAGCACCCCAAAAAACACCACCTAAATAAATGTCACTGCTTATAGAAATGCTCCCTGCTTTCTGCCTTAGAAAACCAGCCACTGTCTGTGCAAACTAACCTGGAACCACTCAGGAACACATCTCTAGCTGTACAACTTCTCTTTGCCCCATCTGAGATGGAGCAGGGCTGCTGGCAGTGCTGGCTGCCTGCCCTGCAATGCCTCCCTGCCCGGAGAAGAGAAAGCAAAACTGCAGCTCTCCCAGCCAAACCAACCCCGCGGCTTCCTCCAGCAAGGGCTGCTCCACAATGAAGCCCTTGGCACATCCCCCAGCTTGCTCCTGCTCAGCTCTCGCCCACTCCAGAGTAACGGAGGCTGGCGGCGAGTTCCCCAGCTCCATCCCGCTGACCAGAGTGGTCCCAGGGCCGGCCAAGCTCTGCCAGCCAGCCCGTGGTGGGAACCCCTCCTCCACCACCGTGACTGAACGTCCGCGTTCCTGAGTCGCCAGGACCAGATGCGCTGGCTCGCTTTCCAAAAATAAACACGTGGAACCGCATCTCTTGGATGCTCGGCACCCTGACCTCGCCTTGCGATGACGGCAGCTGCGAGTGCAACCCCTTCCTGCAAACCACATCCGAGTAACTCCTCTCCCTGCAGCAAAGCTTCCCAGTCCCCACCCGAGTGAGCCTTGCAGCAGCCTCCCAGTTCTATGCCTGTGCCAAAACCAGCATGCAGCTGGAAAACATGCCAGGTTTTTCTCCTTTCCTCCCTAGTCTTGGCTTCTTGATGCTCGTTTGTGCTAGAAGTCACCCTCGGATATGCGGCTGCTGCAGAACTGTCTCCATACCTGCCTCACACCGTCTAGTTTGACAGTCTCGACCTTCACGTTTGCTTGTTTAGCTTGAACTGAAGCTGAGCTCGCAGGGTCAAGGGCCAGATACACCAGCATTCCCAGAAAAGAGACCAGCTCCAGCTGCTTGCAGGAAAAGACACGCAGGCAAGCCCATCACAGCCCTCTCACTGTCTGTGCCCCTGCACTGCTTTGGAGGCTCACCAAGGGGTGTCTCAGCTTCTTCAGTGCCACCAAGGGCTGTCCCAGTCCCTTCAGAGCCACTGAGGGATGTCCTGGCAGCTTCAGACACACCAAGAGGTGTCCCACCTCCTCCAGACCCATTGACAGACGCCCCAGCCCCTTCATAGAATCATAGAATGTCTTAGGCCGGAAGGGACCCTAGAGATCATCTAGTCCAACCCACTGCTATGGGCAGGGGTGCCTCTGAACTAGACCAGGTTGCTCAAGGCCTCATCCAACCTGGCCTCAAACACCTCAAGGGAGAGGTCATCCACAGCCTCTCCGGGCAATCTATTCCAGAGTCTCGCCACCCTCATATGGAAGAACTTCTTCCTAAGATCTAGTCTAAACCTACTCTCCTTCAATTTAAAACTGTTTCCCCTTGTCCTGTCACTGGACACTCTTGTGAAAAGTCCCTCGCCAGCCTTCCTATAGGTTCCCTTCAGGTACTGGAAGACAGTTACATGGTCTCCCTGGAGTCTTGTCTTCTCCAGGCTGAACAATCCCAGTGCCCTCAGCCTATCCTCATAGCTGAGATGCTCCAGCCCCCGGATCATCCTTGTGGCCCTCCTCTGGACTTGTTCCAACAGATCTATGTCCCTTTGATGGTGGGAACACTAGAACTGGACGCACTCTCAACCCACCACGCGGTGTCCCAGCTCCTTCAGAGCCACTGAGGGAAGTCCCAGCCCCTTCAGATGCAGCCCTGGCCCCACACTGGGGCTGTCAGTGTTTGCACAGATCCTGGCAGGGCAAAGTCTTCACTCTTGCGTTCTCTCCAGGGTTACTGGGTGAACACAACAAGCTGCCGAGCCCTGCCTGCTGGGAGCTGCTGGCAGGCAGGCAGGGGCAAGCCCAGCGCCGTGCCCAGCCCCGCTGCCGTACAGCACCATCTGCCCCTCAGCGAAGGCATCCCCTGGCCCCTTAACCTGCCCCAGCTTTAACTTGGTCCTAACAAGCAGCTGCTGAGGATGCGGCAAATGCTACACCTGAAACGTCCTCACCACCAACCCAAGAGCAACCAGCCTGTCCTACCTGAGAGCTTCTGAACCTGTGACTGCTAGTCCAATGCTTCCCAAAGTCCCCTCTGCTCTGGAAAGCCCATCAACACAAACTCCTCACACACTCACCATCCTGTGCAGGCTCATCAAGTCATGCATGAGGCCAAGTGCATCATACGGCCTCTTCCTTCACCCACCCCCTGCTCCATCAGGACCTGCTCCCAGCTGTGCTGGTGATGCCCAAGCCTGTTGCAAGGACCACTGAGGGTCTGATATATCACAGCATGTTGGGATTGGCAGGGACCTCTGGAGATCATCTCGTCCAACCCCCTGCTCCAGCAGCTCACCCAGAGCAGGGGGCCCAGGATCGTGTCCAGGCAGGTCTGGAATCTCTCCCGAGAGGGAGACTCCACAACCTCTCTGGGCAGCCTGGGCCAGGCTCCAACACCCTCACAGCAAACAAGTTTCTCCTCCTGCTCAGACGGAACCTCTTGGGTTCCAGTTTGTGCCCATTGCCCCTTGTCCTGTCGCTGGGCACCACTGACAAGAGTCTGGCCCCATCCTCTTGCCCCTGCCCTTTAGCTCTTGCTCAGCATTGATCAGATCCCCTCTGAGGCTTCTCTTCTCCAGCTCAACAGCCCCAGGGCTCTCAGCCTTTCCTCTGCACAGAGATGCTCCAGTCCCCTCAGCATCAGCACCTCTGCTTCTCAGTTTGGGTCTTCCAAACTTCGCTAGATGGGTGGCTGTTGGCTTTTTCCCTTGCCTATTCATCCAAATGAGCTCCCATTCATTTCACAAATGGACATTGACCAGCTAAGATCTCACTTGCAAATTGCTGTGCTGGCTTCGGGGCAGAAAAATTGCACTGTACATGTGGTGGGCACAGAAAACACACCGGTCTGGTAACATTGACCCGTGGGGTCTAAACCTCCCTGTCTGTTCCCCATCTCTCTGGCACCTCACTCCCGGAAGCAGGCTGGATTTAAGCTGCTACATGATCCCTGTGCCTCAAAGTTGTACACAGATCCCTTGCTGCACTGCCCTGCAGCTCGGGCAATCAGATTAAAGCAGGAGATTGGACTCATGAGTCTGTCTCTCCGTTGAATTAGCTCTTTTTTTGGCTTTCCAGAGCGTGCTCCTATCACCACTTTATCCATAACCCTGGTGCCCTGACGTCAGTGGGCAGAGCAGGGAGCTGCTGTTGCCTCTGTCTCAGGTCCAGCATCCCTGGTGCTGTCTGGAGCAGGAGGGGTGGCCCTGCCGAGATGGACACCGACCAGCACGGCCAATGGTGCCATAACTTGAGGGTTTGAGGGGCCCCGAACCAACCACTGACTCACCCCAAAAAACTCACTATGGCTGGTGTCTCCAAGGCGGCCTCTGCTGCAGCTGTCCCGAGCAGACCACATCCAGCGCCACGCTCCTGGATCCAGCCACAGAGGAATTCCCAGCTCTGTGGTGGCACCGGTTTAATAATCCTTGAGGGATTTTTTCCTTCCTCTTTACCATAACTGCTCCACTGCGCTCTCCTGCTGCGCAAAGCCCCGAGCACCCAGCTCTTACACATGGTCCTTACACCACGTCAGGTGAGCTCCCGTTAGCAACCTCACCCCTCCAACCAGGCAGGCAAGTGGTAGCCAAGCACTCCAGCCCCTCTCTTGCAACACAGGGTCTTTCCTGCTGCCAGACCCACCTTTGTCCCCATCCCACGCATGCCCGTGGCCCTGTGCTGTGCTGGCAATGATTTACACCAGGATCTCCGAATCATTAAACTCCACCAGCGTGGCTGCAAAGCCGGGGGCACCTGCACCTCCTCGGCGCTCGCCCAGGCTTCCCACACCCCTCACCAGCTCGCTGCAGGCTGCCAGAGCCCAGGGACGCTTTGTGACTTATTTAGGGACATTTCAACCGGGAGGGCTCAGGATAAGCCCCTTCTTGAGCACCACGTGCCAGCGCCTGGATACACCCCAAAGGCTTTTGGCACAGGCACGCAGGTGGGGTGACAGCAGAAAGCACCTTCCCCTCCATGGGAGACAACAGCCCCCTGCAAAAACAGTCCCAGCACAGGGACACAGACCCTGACAGAGCCAGCCCTGGATCATGCCCCACATCTCGGTGCTCCTGGTGAGATACCAGCTCCGCTGAGGTGACTCACGAGGAAGCACGAAACCCATCGCTGCCCACGGCAGCACCCACGCTCCTCTGCCCTCCGCAACCTTTGGAGTTTTCCCCTCCCGTGACATCACCTTCCCGCTCATGTTCCAGCAGCAACACCTTTGTCATGGGATCACGAGAGATGAGTCTGCAGTTCGGGGAACAGGTCAAACCCTGATGCAGTCACAGGGCACAGGATGAGCTTGCTCGCTTCGAGCTCCAGGGCTTCCTCGCTCCTCCATGGAGGAGCTGGAGCATGATGCGTGGCTCAGAGCATGACGCCACAGTGAGATACATCCCTTTGGAGCCTCCCTCTGAAAGCCAGTGTGCAACTCCAGCCCCAGCCGTAAAACACGAGACTGATTTTCTGGAAAAATTTTTAAGGAAAATAAATCTACTCTCCAAACATCCAAAGAGCCTGGAGCCTGCTGCTTACAGATGTTAGCTTACATCACAAGACTGGAGTCCCACCTCACCCTCTTCCTCAAGCTGCTCCCAGGGCCAGCAGCCGTTTAGCACCCACCCCTTCCCAACTTACACCTATGAGGTCCTCCAGCTCCTTTCAACAGCAATCGTCAACACCAGAGATCAGCTGGTGGTGTGCAGGCATTCCCAGAGAGCTTCACACCTTCTGAAGGTGGGGCTGGAAGTCCCAAAGAGTTTGGCCCCAGCTCCTGGGGACAGCAAGTCCCATATTAGCTCCTCCACAGCAGCACACAAGGTGCTACCTTGTCTTCATGCCTAAGCCCAGCCATCCTTCTCATTAACCACCTGCCCTGCTAATTGTTGACCACAGCACATCCTCCCGAGCTCACTGCTGCAGTAACCTTGTGCGGAGCCCTCGTTACACGAGAGCTCAACCCACCAGCAACTCAAAACTCCAAGTGGAGTCAGAAAATCACCAGGTCAGGGTTCAGGGAATGTCTTATACTGTTTTTTTGGCCCTTCTTGCTGCCCATGTTATAGCAAGGATATTTCTGGCCAGATGAAGCTCAGGAGATGCAGGGAGAAAAAAACCCCAGAGCTGGGATGAGCAGCATTGCTGCAGAGCTGGCCAATTCCTGTTCGCTTGGACAACCCCCCCCAGCCCATTTTCGAGCTCCTCACCCAGCACACAGGAGGGACAGCCCCGTACAGGCTGTCAGGGCTTTCCCACATTTTGCTGCTTATGCTTCCTGCCAAGAGCGCACAGGAACGCACCCACGTTCATCGCTCCTGGCAGTCCCTACAGACATTTTAAGAGCTGCTTCCCCATCTCTTTTTGCTTTCTTTTGATTTTTAACAACTCCTCCTCAACTGCACTCTTGCAGGCAGCGCCAGGCGAGCAGCAGCGTTTGCTTAAAACCCTGCACGAGGGGTTCCCACCGTCCCAGTCCGGCACCAGTGCACCCCAGAGGGGAGCCCAGGGCCCCTGGCGCTGCAGCTTCCTGCAAAACAAGGGCGTCCTGGGAAAGCAAAAGCTTCCCGGCCCACTCCCGGGCTCACGATGCCACTGCTGCAGCCAGCCCAGCCATGCTGAAGGCTGAAGAAACACAGCGATGGGGCTCCCGAAACACCTCATCTGCACAACACAGCGCCCGGCCCTTCTCCAGCTGAAGGCATCTGCCACCACTGCCGTGTCCTTCCTAAGTCCAGACATGGGCTGGCGATCAAGTCACCACTAGTTTAAGAAGCAGCAGAGATCACACAAGCCATGGTATCCCCTGAGCCTTCACCATCCCTGTGGGCAGCCAGCCAGCAGCTTGAACCTCACCATTGAGCTATGGGATACTGCCTTCCGGACCCTTTTTCTCCCTGTAATTTCATTAGGGCCATCAGAGCAGTGCTCGCTGCAATCCAGTAATGGACTCGGACAGAAAGTCCTTTTAAATTTATATTTAAGGACGTTGCCGTTTATTCCTGGGGATAATGATGCCGCAGCCACCGAGACCACGCTGGCATGAGCCCAGAGCAGCCCTCGCCATGTCCCGGCCCGCCGTGTGAGTAGCATCCGTGGCTCTTCCCAAGCCCGGTGCTCACACGTAGCTGGTGCCAGCCTAACACCTAAACCAGGCTCTGCTAAACCAGAGATGGGGGGTTTGGGGCCTCTCCTTGGGCCAGCAAAGAGAGTTGACCCACCAGCCTACCCTGTGCTTTCCCAGGCCTGGGAAAATCCCAGCGCTGTGACTTCGTCTCCTTCTCGTTTTCCCTTTGACTCCACTTTGCACCTTTGTGTTTGGTGGGGTTTTTTTTTCCCATTTTCCTAATCTGCTGTTTCCTGCTGGAGATAAAGCCATTCCTCCCAGCAGCCTTCCCATGGTCTGTGACCTCACCTCATCTCCGTGCCAGATAACACGCTCTCCTCCAGAGCCTTTCAGCACTGGAGACATTATCCGTCTGCCCTTCTGATGTCTGCCGAAGCCGGCATTCCCACTGCCTTGGAGCACTTCCCAGCCCTCCTGGAGCCTTATCTCCCCTCGCTGCAAGCCCCTAACTCGGCACGCCACACTGCCATCAGCCTCGCCAGTGCCGCCTTCCTCATCCTCAGCCTGGATTTTCAGCAACACCCTTCACCCCGCTGTGGCCCGACGCAGCATCGCCTCTCCCCACGCTTTTCAAACATCCTCCAGCGAGCAAGACCCGCCACCAAAGCCTGCTGCAGATGGTGGAGAGGAGCCAAGGGGACCGAAAGGGAGAGATGGGCGAGGCGGGGTTAGGGATGGAGCTGGGCAGCCAGGCACAGAGCAGCAGTGTTCAGCGGGGCGGGCATGGGTATTCCCATGGGAATCGAGGTTTGCTGGGGGGTTGTGTCTCTGCACGCTACCTGCACAGCTCACGCAGGACGGTCAGCTCCTCCGGCACAGCCTCAACACCAGTTTCTGCCTAATAAATAGCAAGAAATGCATCAAGCAGCATTCAGGAGACAGACATACCTGGGCTGCTGGAGGCTCCAGCCTGGCCCTGGTCTCCTGGGATCTCCACCTTACAGCACCACATGACGCCAAGTTATGCCAAGCATCACCAATGTTCAGTTACCTTCAGGGCACCAACCGCCCAACATTCCTCCTTCCCCAGGCACATCCCTTCCCGAGGATTTTCTGACCCGTGTAATTACCACAGATAAAATCAAAGGCATCTCACGTACTTCCAAGTCACTTCAGCTGAGGGCTGAGTTCACCAGCCCTACACGCACGCGTCCCTCACTGCCACGTGGGAGGTCTCCCATTCTGGCCGGCACACCGAGACATCCAGGGCCTTGGATGGCTGCAGGATGCTCGGCTGCATCATAGAGGAATGCATTGCCGCATCATCCCACCAAGCAGCAGCTGAGGTCTGCGCTGGAGGAGCTTTAAGGAGCCTGAAAGCCCATCAGCAGCTGGACATTAGCTGAAAGTCAGGACCACTCCTCCTGGTGCAGCTTCGTCCCACCCAGGCTCCACCAAAGCAAGCCATGGACAGCTGGTCCCACACTGGACGAACATGGAAACTGCTGAGTTCCACTCACATGGCCACATGTCCCCAGACACACACCTCATCCCACCACATCACCTCCAAAACCCAAACACCAACGTCTTTGCAGACAACTGCTTTGGGACATGGCAGGCACTGCTCCCCTGGACCAAGGGAGCTTCAGCAGGGCACGGGTGACCCTCACACACAACCTCTGCAGCAGCAAGGCATCTCAACCTACTTCTTCTCACCGCTTCTGGGCGTGCTGTGACTGCCAAGACAGCCCATTTTTAAGCTGATATGAGGAAGACACACTGGGATTGCACCTGATGCACACACAAACACGCAGAGCTGGCTTGGAAGGAAAAAGCCACCCAGCAAGAAACTCAACAAACCCACCACCCAGCAGTTAGGAGTCCCAGAGCTCAAAGCCCAGCGAGGGGCTGTGACAGAGGCCACGCTTAGCCGGGGTGGGGGGCCAGCTTCCTCCTGTCCCAGCCACCAGCACCGGGCTACCAAAACTCACAGCGCCCAAGAAACACCCACCTGATGGGGCTTCCTACCCAACCTTGCCTTCCAACCCAAGGACAGGGCGGTTCCTCCCTCGCTCCTCAAGACAACGCAGGAATTAATCACACAGAGATAGTTGTGCCCGTCACGGGCCGTATCCCAGAGCTGCGGCGCAGGACAGTGCGTGCCGAGCTGGCACACAGCCGGGGTGGCAAACCGCACACGCTGCGGGCGGCTGCCTCGCCGGCACGGCGGCGTTTCTTCCTCAGCCAACGCTCGGGAGATGTCTCCAGATTTGCCAGAGCCCTTCAAAACTCCAGGCTGCTCTTTCTTCTGCGGCAACGGCATGGCAAGATGGACCGAAACCCCACCGGCTGGCACTGGGTCCATAAACCAGCCAGCACGGACCTGCCCAGCACAGGTTTCCTTCTCCTTTGCCTTTGTTTGCTTTCCAAACAGACTCACGCACGCACCAGCCCTCGCACCTTCCCGGGCACCGATGTCCTCCAGCAACACGCTCGTGACCCGTGACCGCCCTGCCACGCTGCTGCCCACGGGGACAGGCCGCCAAGGCGCTGGGGGGCTTGGTGGGGGCTCCCCTGGTGCCCTCCCCTCCTTCCAACCCTGCTGCAGCTCCTCCTTCCCAGAAGAACAGCTGCTCTTCTTAGGAAGGCCACCCAGATGTCCGCAGGTGTCCCGAGCCCCGGTGTCACCGGCGGGTGGCCCTCCTGACGGTGCTGCTCGCCGAGCGCTGATGCCTCCGCCCCTGCCCGGCCCCCCACCCCGCTCTGGGGACGTTTCCCACGCAGCCTCCCCACGGGGGGTTCCACAGGGGAGCTCCAGACACCGAGACCCCCGCGCTGCCCCCGCACCGCGCTGCTCCCTGCCCCGCGCCTGGG
>VZZY01011298.1:0-95659 GCA_013400335.1 Eurystomus gularis | reverse complement strand
AGGCTTCTCAACAGCCCCAGGGCTCTCAGCCTTTCCTGGGCACAGATGCTCCAGTCTCCTAATCATCCTCAAAGCCTCCGCTGGACTCTCTCCAGTAGCTCCTTGTCTCTCTTGAACTGGGGAGCCCAGAACTGGACACATTTCCCCTTTGGGAGGGGGAAGGTGTGAACCCCCCCAGGCTGGGGGACGGTCTCATCCCAGGTGCTTGCACCCTTCCATGAGAAGCAGGTCTCCAGCAGCTGGCAGTGGGGAAGGTGAATTTCTGCACATGGCCAGCACAAGAGAACGAAATAGGGGATCTTGGGGCAGCCTAAGTGCTGATTAAATGACCCTTCCCTGGCTGCACTAATTAGCTCCTCGAATTCCCACCCCTGTCTAGTTTTCCTGATGTTTCCCACAGGGACATGGAGCGGCAGAGCCTCGGCCTGCTGGGATCAAAGCCCATCCCAGCCTGCTCCATGATGGGCTCCCGGTTCCCAGCCCACATGCACTGGTCTATACTGGTTTGTCTTTTCCCCACCCCTTAGTTTGTATACTGGGATTTAGGAAGCACCTGCAGGAGCTGCAGGCTGGGAATCTGCCGTGTAAGTGGGGGAAAAAATAGAGAAAAATGGCAGCCCGGGAACCATTCCTGCATGTTCCTGCTTGGCACAACCTGGCGCTTGCCCGGTGGAGGATGATGTGACCTGCTGGCATCTCCCTGACAAGGAGCCGGCTTCTGAGGTGGTGCAGGGAGCAGGTGTCCCTGGGAGCTGCTGGGACACAGTGGAGAGGATGGTGGCTCCGGTACAACCAGTCTAACCACCGCGCCCGGTCACCGGCTGCCATTTCAAGCCCAACCTGGAAAACAGCATAAAAGCTGCTATATTAATAATAAGAATAATAAGTAACCCACAGCTTCCTCCTGGTGCTGGTCTGGGGCTGCTGATCTCATCTGCGATGCCCTGGCTTGGCCCTGCAATGCATGAGAGGGGGTTGAGGAACTTCTTCATTCTCCTTGGTGGCTTCTGTGCCCTGGGTCGTGACACTGGGAAGGGAGTGGCTTAATCAGGACAAGAGAGAACTTGGGAATCTGAGGTCCAGGGCTTGAGGGTAACAGGGCTGGATGAGAAGAGCTCTAGTGGCATCTGTGGCTAGATGCTGAGCAGGGGTTTCACACAGCTTTGCAGAACTAGGAGCAGATGGCTTGTGCTTGAGACTAGGAAATCACTCACCAGCACTTCTAAAACTCCAGGGAAACCTTATTACGTGGATACGGAGCCTGATCCAGTGTCCTGGTATGATGGTAGCGAAGGAACCCAATCTGTGTCTCTGCTGGTGCTCATGGATGCATCAGGTTGGGGCAGAGAGAAGCCAAAGACCAGGGCTGAAGCTGGGGACAGCTGCAGGGACAACATTCACTCACAGAGCAGGATGTCCCAAGAGACACGTGGGATGCCTGAAGCGAGAGGTGATCTTGGGATCAGCCACATCCCCTGGGCTGTGCAGGAGAGGACTCGGAAAGGCATGTCCAATTTGTGCTCCAAGACACCTTCAAGGAAACACTGAAAATGGGTGAATAAACAACAGGGACATTGCCAAATTTTCAGCAACCCTGAGAAATAAACCAGCAGCCTCAGCAGTGGCTGTGACACCAGCGTTTGGGGAGGTGCCACCACTCCTGGCCCCAACACCCTCAGTCTGTGAGCAACCGTGTCTCCAAACCCACCAACCATCCTGATGATTTATTCAGCTATTTAGCACATACAGGTTTAGTGCTTGAATGCAAAGGACACGGCCCAGGGAGGTGCGATCACCCGCCTAAAGTGATGGGGTGAGACAGTGCTGGAGCAGAAGACCTCCCCAGGCTCACCCCTGCTTCCCAGCTGCAACTTCTCAAACCTGCTCCTCATCTACAGGTTATTGGTGCACGGCCAACCATGGGTAAACATGGCTTTGGTTATAATGTCCCATCAAACCAAAGCTGGGACCATCATGGCTTGCTGTCACACCAGTAAAGGAGCACAGCAGTGCTGGGGTGCCCCGGCATGGAGCTGTGATATTTTCCTCGCTCGGTCTAAAGTCCTCTTCAGGAAAAGGTGCTTGTGACTCCATCTGCACAACAACGTTATCGGGTGTGAAGTGCACAAACACCATGAGTCAGACTTAAAACAAACACATCCCAGGCCAGGCCCAGAAGCCCCCTCATGGCGCGTTTGCTGGACTGCTTTTTGCATCCCTAAGGCACAGAGAACTCTTATAGAGTCATAGGCTTGTTCTGCTTGGAAGAGACCTTTAAGATCATCAAGTCCAATCATTCCCCCAGCACTGCCAGGGCACCACTAAACCATGTCCCTCAGCACCACATCTCCACAGCTTGGAAACCCTTTCAGGGATGGGGACTCCACCACTGCCCTGGGCAGCCTGGGACAGCCCTTCACAACTCATTTGGGGAACACATTTTTCCTCATGTCCAACCTAAACCTCCCCTGGTGCAACGTGAGGCCGTTTCCCCTTGTCCTGTTGCTTGTTCCTTGGGAGAAGAGCCCGACCCCACCTGTCTCCAACCTCCTGTCAGGGAGTTGTAGAAAGCAAGAAGGTCTCTTAGTTTCAGCCAGAAGCAACTATGGGGGGTTTGTTGACTTTGGGCATCCGAGGCCAACTGTCCACGGAAGCCTTTGGCCGCGTGGCAGCGGGGATGCAGTGTGGGTGCGGGGAGTCATGGTGGGCACAAAGATCACAGAGATGGCTTCAGTGTCCCCTGTGTTCCCTGGGGCAGCTGCAGTGATGCGGCTCGAGGAGCCATCACACGATGGCAGCAGCGCAGCACGCTGCAGCGGGGAACGAGGAAGCCATGCAAAGGGGATGCAGCAGCCATGCAGCAGGGACAGGCTCCTGCAGCCCTGGCCTGCCTGCCCTCCACTACCAGGGCAGGTCACGGGGGAATGAAGCCACCAAGGAGAAACCTCTCAGCCCCAGACATCGCCCATGGACCACAGGGAATAAGTCCCCTCTGCTCACCCTGGCTGCAGCTGGTGCAGAAGCCATCACCCATTTCCCCCTCCTAGACTAGATGACCTATAAAGGTCCCTTCCAATCCAAAGCATCTTATGATGCTATGATCTTTTGAGCAGGGCATGTTGGGACTGAACAAGGGGTGAGGGTTTGAAGCTACAAGAGGGAGATTTAGACTAGAGAGAAGGGAGAAATTTTTGACGCTGAGGGTGGTGAGAGCCTGGCCCAGGTTGCCCTCGTTAACGCAACATTTAATTCCCATTATGACTGTGTTACAGCTGTGGTGACAGAGCTGGAGAGCCAGCTGCCTTCCAGTCACTTTTTCCTTTATTTTTTTTTTGCTCACACTCACCCCGTTTCATCCTGTGGTGCCTCTTACCTGCTCTGCAGCTGCTCTCAAACCCAGAACGATGTTTCTGTTAAAAAAAACAAAAAAAGAAAAGAAAAAGTACATCTCTTAATCTATACCCTCATTATGGCTTTGAGCAACAGAAAATCATTGCAGGTCTTGTCTGATATTGTGGATTTTTTTTACCCTGGTTGATTGTAGCTTGAGTACCTCAAGCAGCTCCAGCTGAATAGTGGGTCTAGGGGATGTTCTCCCTGCAGGAGACCACCACCCCCCATACGCCCTCCCTGGGCACACCACCACCAGCAGCAGCCACAGCCCTCCCTCCAACATGGCCATCCAAAAGCTTGGCTGTGGCCACAGCCACCAACCCCCAAAACCATTGTCAGGCCCCACCGGAAGAGCTGGCACAACCCTACCAAGTGACCAACACCATCCGGAAATTAATAATGAGATATCTTATTGTAGACCTCACTGCTTTCTACAACTACCTAGAAGGAGGTTGTAGTGAGGCTGGTGTTGGCCTCTTCTCCCAAATAACTAATGATAGAACGAGAGGAAACGGCCTCAAGTTGTGTCAGGGGAGGTTTAGATTAGATTTTAGGAAGAAATTCTTTACTGAGAGAGTGGTTGGGCGCTGGAACAGGCTGCCCAGGGAGGTGGTGGAGTCACCGTCCCTGGAAGTGTTTAAAAAACGAGTAGATGTGGCACTTGAGGCGATGGTCTAGTGGCCAGAGAGATGTTAGGATGAAGTTTGGACTTGATGATCCTGGTGGTCCTGTCCAACCATAATGATTCTGATTCTATCGGTCTGTAAAAGAATAACAATAATTTATCCACAACAATTTATCCACTAAGAAGCGTCAGAAGAACCTTCTCATTTCTCTGTCCCACCTGCTTTCCTTGGTCCTTAGCATTACATCGTCCGTATCTGAGGGACATCTCCTGCCCATTTCCCCCATTCCCAAATCTTTACTTACCTTTAATCCTTAAACCCCCATTTTATATGGATGCACCGATGGCCCCAGCCTCCCACCAGCATTGCCGCGTCCAGGTGTAAGTGCTCGGCCGGCAGCTGGTCCTGGGAAAGAGCTGGTCCAGGGATGCATCCCCCCATCACCACAGGGACCCCCCCATTCTCACGGCAGCCAGGGCAGGGGTGATGTTCACCCAGCCCTGCACCCCTGTGGCTTGTGCCCGGTGCCACAACACCGATGGGGCTGACAAGCAATTAAATTGCTGTGGCCAGCAGGTGAAGGGAGGGGATTCTCGTCCTCTGCTCTGGTGAGACCACATCTGGAGCACTGCAAACAGCTGTGGAACCCCCAGCACAAGCAGGACATGGACCTGTTGGAGAGGGTCCCATGGAGGGCCACAAAGACGATGTGAAGGCTGGAACCCCTCTGCTATAAGGCCAGGCTGAGAGAGTTGGGCTTCTTCAGCCTGGAGAAGAGAAGACTCCAGGGAGACCTTCTTGCGGCCTTCGAGTATCTGAAGGAGCCTACAAGAAAGCTGGGGAGGGACTTTTTACAAGGGCTTGTAGTGATAGGATGAGGGATGATAGCTTCAGACTGGAAGAGGGGAGATTTAGATTAGAAATGAGGAAGTTCTTCCCTGTGAGGGTGGTGAGACACTGGCCCAGGTTGCCCAGGGAAGCTGTGGATGCTCCATCCCTGGAGGTGTTCAAGGCCAGGTTGGACGGGGCTTTGAGCAACCTGGTCTAGTGGGAGGTGTCCCTGCCCATGGCAGAGGGGTGGAACAAGATGATCTCTGAGGTCCCTTCCAGCCCATTCTATGATAAACCACGTGGAGTTCATCCATACTTTAAAATAAGCTTTATTTAGATCTTTTATAATTTTATATTTGCATCCATGCCTTCAAGGATTCTCCCCCACTCACGTGGGGAAAAGTTAAATCTAATGTTACCCATAATTCATATGCTATTTATCGAAGTTCTCTTAAATAAATCATCCTCTTAGTAATTTTTAGAATTATTTCCTAATTTACAAAAAAGCTGAAATGCAAAGGAAACTACTCGATAACAAGGAGATTGCTCATCTGTTCCGGTGGTTTATAGTTTAAATTATAAAAACGCAATGAGAACGAGAAAAACAACAACCCCCCCCCCCAAAAAAAAAAGAACAAAACGTATAAAAATGCTTCTCTGCAGAGAAAAATGCCATGGGGCAAACACTCGCCCCCCCCGTGGCTTCTCCGCATCATCCCCTTGGCAGGAATACAGGGCGCGAGGGCACCGGCGATTTAGGTTGGTGATTTAAGACAAAATGCCCCTTTTCTCAAGCAGGGCGCGCGTATCGGAATGAAGAAAAAAAAAAATAAAATACACTATTATAGCATCATTAAATAAATCTTAATACATTTGTTTTGTTTGTTTTAAGAGCTTAAAATTATATCGTAAGCGTTAAAGCATAAGGTACTTATCGTGGCGTAAGCAGAGCGCGGTGTGTTAGTAGAGAGGGGAAGCACCCGCCGTGCTGGGGGGGTGGTTTTGGGGCATTTCCAGGGGATTTGGAAGCACAAGCTCCACCTGCGCTTCAAAATCACCCCAGTGCCGGAAAAACCTCCCCGGCGGGGCCTCGTACCGATTTCCCCGGCCGCCCTTGATGCGATAACGCCCCGAATGGGAGCGGGGTGGCTGGCCTCGACCGAGCAAAGTTTGGGGGATATGTCGGGATATCGCGTTTCTCCTCCTCCCAGCTCGTGCTGGGTCCCCCAGTTTTCGCTCGAAGCAAAGGGCGAGCCCCCGAAATGTGGGGAAAACCAGCAGGAGAAGCTCCCACCAGCTCCCTCCTCTCCATCATCTTACTTCCCGGCGTTTATTTAGGGTTTTCCAAGGCGTTAAGTGCTCCTGGGGCATCTGCAGCTGTGGGGCTGAGGAACCCCAAGGAGGGTCCCCGGCCCCCCCCGGGCAGCAGCTTCCCAGGACAGTACAGTACAAACACACCCTTCCTCCTCCTCCTCCTCCTCCCCCCTGCCCCATCCCATCCGACGTGGAAAAATATAAAAATCCCAAAAAAAACTTCTGCAATAATTTAGTTAGAATAGCTCCTCTGGGTTTGTGCAAATAAATTAAAACAACTCAACAAAAGGAACGTTAAAACACTCATTTCCAGACCGGCAGGCGTTGCACCCAGCCCAGGTCGCCTCCACGGCGTTCGGCCAGGAAGACATCACAGCGAATGAGATTCTTTTTTCTTTTTTTTTCTTTTCTTTTTTGTGTGTGTTTTCTCTCGAAGGTCCCCACAGCTGGGCAGGTCCTTGGTCCCCGAGCGAGGACATCCCACGGGCTGGGCTCCGGAAAACAGCGGGTTTCGGACAAGAGACGTCACAAGCACAAAGTGCACGAGATTTCTGGTATTTACAGAGACACAGCAGTCCTTCAAGTTTCAAGTTTCGTCAAAAAGGAGGAGGAGATAAAACAAAGAAAACGAAAACCAACCAACGGGGAGGAAAAAAAAATAAAAATCAACCCAAACCGACAAACTGAAGCGACAACGAAGGAGTTACCGATACGGAAAAAAATGAAAAGAACACAAAAAAATAGGGAAAAAAACGGAAGTTACGACACAGTGGCATCGCTCCCAAGACAACAGGTAACACGTCCACAGGCGGGGCTGGGCGGGGGGTATGTACATCGGCGATGGCAAGGCCGGGGACAGGCTCCCGGCGCTCGCCCGGCACGGCGGGGTCACCAGTCCGCGTCCTCCTCGATGTAGTAGTCGGGGGCCGTACCGTCGAAGAGACCGGGGTCGAGGGACTTGCGCTGCTTCCCCCGGGCGAACACCCTGGAGATGGAGCCGAACCCCATCTTCTCTTTCTTCTTTTTCCGTTTTTGGTCTTCCAGGTCCTCTAGAGACTGTGGGGAGAGAGGATTTTTGTTCAACCCCACCCTGCTTGCAACAGAAATAGAGGTCGCAAAAAATACAGGCTGAGAGAGTTGGGCTTCTTCAGCCTGGAGAAGAGAAGGCTCCGGGGAGATCTTCCTGTGGCCTTCCAGTATCTGAAGGGGGCCTACAAGAAAGCTGGGGTGGGACTTTTTACAAGGACTTGTAGTGACAGGAAGAGGGGTGATGGCTTCAAACTGGAAGAGGGGAGATTTAGGTTAGAAATGAGGAAGTTCTTCCCTCTGAGGGTGGTGAGACACTGGCCCAGGTTGCCCAGGGAAGCTGTGGATGCTCCATCCCTGGAGTTGTTCAAAATCAGGTTGGACGGGGCTTTGAGCAACCTGGTCTAGTGGGAGGTGTCCCTGCCACGGCAGAAGGGTGGAACTTCATGATCTTTAAGGTCACTCCCAACCCAAACCATTCTGAGATTCTAAGATACTCAAGTCTAGGATCAAAGCAGTGTCAAGGTCCTTGACCAAAAGAAATATTCCTAAAACAGGGGATGTTGGAATTTGCAGTGATATATCGGGCGCCCTCCCCACATCTCTGTGATTTTGGCTTCTTAGTTCAACTGGTTCAGCATTTCAACTCTAGGAACGTAAGGTCAGGGCAAGATTCTGTCCATGGTTTTCAAAAATACCCTGATGTTCTAGGGTCAAATACAGAAGAATAACGTGGTCTAGGCTGTGCCTTACAAACACCAAGACCATGATGCACTCCAGGCATAGCAACCACCAGCGTTACGTGGATTTTGGGGCAAATCATGGAAATCTGAGACATCCTAGACTTAGAATTCAGGCTGGCTTCTGTTCCGTTTCTAAAAAACCCAAATAAACAACTCTTGAGCCCTCCCCAAAATACTTGCTAGCACATGACTGGGTCTCACGAGTGGGATTTAAACAGGGCTTTGTGCCCTACCTGTACAATTGGGTTGTGCAAGTTCTTCTGTACCGGTCCAGGACTATCCCCCTGTGGCAGAAGGAGACAGCTCCAATTAAATCAGCCCCAGCACAGCCTGGGACCCCCCAGCTCTGCAGCAAAAAGCAGCTCGTTTTGGCAGCCAAATCACTTTGGGGCTGGGATAAACCCCCAGGAAAGCAGCTCTCCAGGTCAGCAAACCTCCACCCTCTACTCCACCCCACAACTGACATCATTTTGGGTTAGCGGAGGACCCCAGAGCCCATCTCTGGAGAGCAAGACCCCCCCCATCATGCAGTGCCTTACGTTGCAGAGCGAGTGCGTTCGATGCCGGGGCGAGTTGATGTCGCTCGGCGTGGACGACCGGTCGCCCTCGGCCGCAGAGGCGTCGGAGATGATGGACGGCTGCCGGGAATGACAGGGGCTCACTCTGACGGCTGGAAAGCAGAGGGGGGGTCAACAGGGGGTTAACATCACACCAGCAAAGCTGACCCCATGCAAAACATCTCATGCACTTCCAAAAAAACGATTTTGGGGGCATTTTGCCCATTATTTTTTTTTCTCTGTGGAGGAATGTCTCTTCTCCCAAGGAACAAGCGACAGGACAAGAGGAAATGGCCTCAAGTTGCACCAGGAAAGGTTTAGGCTGGACATGAGGAACAATTTCTTCCTGGCAAGGGCTGTGAAGGGCTGTGCCAGGCTGCCCAGGGCAGTGGTGGAGTCCTCAAACCTGGAGGGGTTTCCAAGCCATGGAGATGTGGTGCTGAGGGACATGGTTTGGTGGTGCCTTGGCAGTGCTGGATTCAGTGACCTTAAAGGTCTCTTCCACCCAAACAATTCTCTGATTCTATATGATTCTATGAATAAGGCAGCTCCCCAAAATGGGTTTTGACCCCGCGCCCTGAGAACTTGCCCATGCTCACCTTGCCGGTCCGCCGAGTGCTGGGGGTGTGAGTGGTAGAGGGTCTGCTGGCTCTGTCGGATGGCGGCCGTCAGCGGGAGGTCGGCCTGCATCACCCACTCCTGGTTGCCGTTCAACACCGTCTCGCCCGGCATGGCCAAGGAATGGCGCTTGGGGACGTCCTTGGTGAGCGTGGCGAGGGACTGCTTGGCCTGGGGATGGACAGCAAGGTGGTGAGAAACCACATGAACATCTCAGAGAGCAGCAGAACCAGCAGGAACACGCTGCACCAAAACCCCCCTCCCCTTTGCCAGTAAATACCCAAATTCCCTTGCTCTGCACCCTGTACATCCAGCGATGGGTTTTTTTTCTGCCAGTACTGCAATAACGCAACCACCGCAGCCACCACTCCAGTGTGATACCACAACAAAAATTTCACTTCAGCCAAACTCTCTGGGGCATTTCCAGCTGCTGAGCCGAGCGTCCGCAGGGCTGACCCCCGAGCTGTGCCCGCGGTGTTACCGAGCTCACCATGGCCAGCTCGGCCTCCAGCTCCTTCATGCGGTTGTCTTTCAGGTCGAGCTGGGAGCGGAGGGCGCTGGCGTGGTCCGTGGCCTCCTTGGCTTGCCGCCGCAGCTCCCACTTCTCCCGCTCCAGAAGGTCCTTCTCCTTCGCCAAGGCTTTCACTGCGTCCTCGCTCTCCTGCCGGGACATGGGGTGGTGGTCCATTAGGAAGGAGAACACTACGTGCTACTACAAAGCCCTCTCCCACAACTCCCTCAGGACCACGCGACTGCTGCAGTGCCGATGGGCAAGCGGCACCTTTGGGTGTCACGAGAGCCTTTTGACAGCAGGGGACACAGGAAGTTCCACCTCAAGGGAAGTTCCACCACAGAAAGTTCCACCTCCCTCCTGCCCAGAGAGGTTGTGGAGTCTCCTTCTCTGGAGACTTTTAAGACCCATCGGGATGTGTTCCTGTGTGACCTTGCCTACACGAACCTGCCCTGGCAGGGGGGTTGGACCAGATGATCTCTAGAGGTCCCTTCCAACCCCTACTATTCTGTGATTTGGTGACAGGAGCGGGGAGCTGCAGGATGTGGCCAGTCCCCCAAAAAGGGATGCTCACCATACACCTGCTTAAAATTACATCGAATTTCCTATGTCTGGCTCACAGGCCTGATCTCCTCCTGCATTTATTTATCCTTAACGTGCTGTGGTCCAGCCCGTGCAGCAGCAGAGCATCTACCCACGCAGAAGAAGCCATCGGTGGGTTTTTACCCGATTGCAAACCGGGTTTCGCGCTCATGCCACTGCCCCGTCCCCCCCCGTGCCACGAGACCGCAGCGCTGAGCCCCCGCACTCACTTTCCGGTGCTGCTCGTAGTTCCTGATGAAGTCGCGGAGCTGCTCCTCGCGGCTCTCCAGCGTGGCGTACAGCTGCTGCATCTGGCTCACCAGGTCTGTCTTCTCCGCCTTCAAGCGCTTGCGGTCGGCTTTCATGGCTGTGGGAGAGACGACGGCTCGAGCATGGGAGGCCACAGCAGCACCCTCGCCTCCATCTCTTGATGATACCAAACTGGGAGGAGTGGCTGACACACCAGAGCTGTGCTGCCGTGCAGCGAGATTTGGACAGACTGGAGAGTTGGGCAGAAGGACCCTCATGAAGTTCACCAAAGGCAAGTGTCGGGTCCTGCCCCTGGAGAGGAATAACCTCCTGCACCAGTACAGGGGAGGGGTGACCTGCTGGGAAGCAGCTCTGCAGAGGACCAGGGAGTGCTGGTGGACAACAGGTTCACCATGAGCCAGCAATGGGCCTCTGTGGCGAAGAAGGCCAATGGTATCTTGGGCTGCATTAAGAGGAGTGTGGCCAACAGGTTAAGGGAGGTTCTCCTCCTCCTCTATTCTGCCCTGGTATGAACACATCAGGAGGACTGTGTCCAGTTCTGGGCTTCCCAGTTAAAGAGGGACAGGGAAATATTGGAGAGAGTCCAACGAAGGGCCATGAGGATGATTAAGAGACAGGAGCATCTCTTGTATGAGGAAAGACCGAGAGCCCTGGGGCTGTTGAGCTGGAGAAGAGAAGGCTGAGAGGGGATCTGATCAGTGCTGATCAAGAGCTAAAGGGTGGGTATCAGAAAGATGGAGCAATCAGTCTCTTTTCAGTGGTGCTCAGTAATAGGACAAGGAAGACAGGACGTTCCATCTCAACATGAGGAGAAACTTCTTTGCTGTGAGGGTGATGGAGCCTGGCCCAGGCTGCCCAGAGAGGTTGTGGAGTCTCCTCTGGAGACTTTCAAAACCCACCTGGATGTGATCCCATGTGACCTGCCCTGCCTGAACCTGCTTTGGCAGGGGGGTTGGACTAGATGATCTCTAGAGGTCCCTTCCAACACCTACCATGCTGTGATTCTGTGATTCTTTTATTTTGCAAGGAAGAAGTAGCACAATTATGACCCCAGGAGCCGGGCTGGGAGCAGACACCCATAGCTGCACCCAAAATGCCCATCACATCTCCATCACAGCTCCTTAACCATTGCCCACCCTCCACGGAGCAGCTCAGCCCTTGGAAAGGGAGATTTGGGAGCAAAACTGCTGCCGTGCGGCCCAGCACAGGAAAACCTGCTGCTCCCTTTCCAGGATAAATAAACCACGAGTAGTTTATTTTTAGCAGTGAGGCGGATTCCTGCAACGTTCCCACGAGTCCTGGGCACAGCTCCCCACGTGTCCCCTTCCAGCAGGGATGAGGGGACGGAGCGGGAGCACCGTGGAATGCGATGGGGGCATTTCGCCAGCCCCGAGAGGAAACTGAGACCTTTGTGTTTTCCACCTCCCACACACCAGAGAGGGATGCTTTCTGACCACCCACACCAGGACAGCTTGCTGGAGGTCAAAAGTTGGGCAGCGTTGGACTTGATGATCATAGAACGTGTTGGGTTGGAAGGGACCTCTAAAAGCCAACTAGTCCAATCCCCCTACAACAAGCAGGGACATCTCTAACTAGGTCAGGTTGCTCAGAGCCCCGTCAAGCCTGACCTTGAATGTCTCCAGAAATGGGGCCTTCACAACCTCTCTGGGCAACCTGTTACAGAGCTCAACCACTCTAAAGAACATTTTCCTAATGTCCAACCTAAATCTACCCTTTTCTAACTTAAAACCATTACCCCTTGTCCTGTCACTACAGACCCTTGAGAACAGATCTCCTCCTGCCTTCCTATAGGCCCCTTTCAGGTATTGGAAGGTTGCTATAAGGTCTTAGACCTTATATATGATCTTAGAGGTCTTTTCCATCCTTAATGAGTCTATGATTCTAAGTCTGGTAAAACCAGGGAGAATTACAGAAACACCACGTCGGACACGAGGCTTCAATAATTTCGGCACATGAAGTGCTCTGCCCGGGTCTGAATCAGGTCCTTGGCAGCACTGCAGAAATGCCTGGCGGGTCCCTGCTCCAGATACACCCCACCAAAATAACACCCAGTTTAGGAATCAGAATAGAAATACTGCTTTTCATGATAGGACAGACTTTGTGTGCTTTTCCACGCTGAGGAAGTGCTGCTCTTGAGGGAGCAGGATGGTTTGAAACACCCTCTGTCCCCCAGCGCTCCCTGCGGTGCAAGCAGAGAAGCCTTGAGAGTCACCCCTCTCTATGAAAAAATTCTAAAAGCCCCCACACCCACCAAAAAAACCAACCCCACAGCCACCAAGAGCTGCCTGTTATTACAAAAGCCACTAGAACACAACAGCACCATTGTGAGTGGGACCTGGCTCCACACGCAGGTCCAACCTATATCTATTAGATTAAAGAAGTCCAGGACGAGCATTTCAGCCCATGTTGCATTTCCTACCACCCCTTGTAACGAGTCACTTCATTTGCTGGGGTGCGATCTGGACCCCACAGCACCCAGAGTTACCAACCACACTGGCCACGACTCGAGGACAAGTGGGTTTGGGTTTAGAGGGGGAATTTGTGGTCCTTGCAGCCCTTCCCAGGCAGGGTTGGTCTCAGCCCCCAAACCCCCTGATTTTCAGGCCCTTGAACCTTTGTGACACACACACATACATTTTTTTAATTTCCTTGAGGACCCTGAGAGGCTCTTATAGAAGCTTCAGTCACATCTGCATTCTGAGACGCCGGAGAAGACAAAAGGCTCCTAATGAATTTAATTAAATAGAGGGTCCCCTACAGCACACAACCTGCCTCAATGAGCGGCAGCGTTCAGGGTCCTCCAAGATTTACAGAAAACACTTCTTCGCTTGCCAAAAAAAAAAAAATCTCAAAAAGCTCAGAAGCACTATTAGAAGAGTAGAGCCCATCTCCCAAGGTTGAATATTTACCAATATTCACGCCAATTGGTACCGCAAGAAGATGACGGCCTTCGGGTATTGTAAGAGCAGATTTTTTCCTATTAACCCAATAGGACAATTTACCAGTTGTTTCAGTTCATATTTGAGAGATTTGCTAAAATTAAAGCACTTTCCCCTCCCTCCTCTTCTATTGCCCCCCTCCAAACCTACTTCGCTCCTACGCTTAAAGATTTATCCGTCATTTGTGAACTTCATTCCAAACCCAATTAGTAGGAGCTTAACAGAAATTAATAGGAAATTCATTCCAAACCCAATTAATAGGCAGGAGAAAAATAAAAAGTTAGGCAGAAGCAAGCAGTTGGGGCTGCCAGTGGCTCCTGGACTCGGCCCCGCTCAGCGCAGCAGCTTAACGCGTTCTGAGCAAACCAGCCCGGCTAATTACTCGGCTGAGGAAAACGAGCTGTTGCAATCTGCGGTGTGATGGCAGGGACAGCCAAGGAGGAATAAAGCGGGTTTTCACTGGCCATCAGGGCCACCCGAGGTGGTGAAATGGCTTTTCTCTTTAATGCCGTGCTCCAGGGCCAGGTTTGTGTATCCCAGCCCTCCAGGAAGAGCTGAATGATCTCTCCCAGAGCCCACCTGCATGAGAGACTCCGACAAAACTGCTCACCTGGTCGTAAACCAACAAGGAGAGAAGCAAGAAACCCTAAACCCACACCGGGAGTGGAAAGTATTGTATCTCCACGCAGTTTATCTGCATTATTTATTCTCAACTCGCACCCAAAGCACACGGCAGAAGTAGAGGGAGGACCCACCAGCCCCCCAGACTCAGCAGCAAGCGATGGGAAGGATGGGTTGGGAACGCTGGCATGAACCCTCCCAGCTCTCTCACAACCCCTCCATCCCCACTGCTCCATTAATCCTGTGCGAGGCCAACCTGCGCTCCCGTTATTTGAGCTTTCACCTCCTGCCACACAATCCGTCCTCCAAGCATCGCTCCTTCAGGAGGAGGATGATGGATGCAGAGCAGTAACGGGACCTGCTCCACACTGTGGTCCTCTCACAGCCAAAACAATTAAAAATCCACCCCGCTCAGCACCTTCTGTTTCCAGCTTTACCTAATGAGCTGAAATCTAATTGCTCCGATGCGTCAACCTGGGCGGCGGAAACGGCTGAAACCGCCCTGTGATGCCACCACCAAAGGTGCCACCACTCCATGGCCACTGTCTGGCCTCAACATCTAACAACTTCTGGATGGGAATTAGCTGCTGCACGCTAAAACCAGGCGTCTCCCCGTCTCAGATATCCATCCCTCCTTCAAAATTAATAATCTCAAATTAAGGGAAAATGCAACAGTATGGTTGCACCACCTAGCTCAGGTTTGCTTGGAGGACATACGGAGAATAATTAGTTTGACTATCTTGGTAACGTGCTGTTAGATGAAAAAAGACTGTTTGGACCACAAAAACAGCGTCTCTGTTTCTACGTTTCTTCCTGATCCAGGGATGAAGCGGCAGAGCCCAAACACAAGCCAAGAAGAGCCCAAACACACTCCTGAAGAGCAGCTCCCTGTGAATCCTGTCCACCTGGGAGTGCTTCCCTTGCTCTGTGCAATGGGGATTTTCATGCCTGGACTGGAAATGGAGCTGACTTTATCACTTACTGAATCATATACTTATTTTCTAACACAGGAAAACCTCTTGCCCCTCACAAAAGGACCATGTAAACCCATCCTGTCCCATTAACATTCACTTAATTTCTCCTGTTTCTCCACCCTCACCATGAAATTCAATATTGTCACCATGACTAACCCATAAAATCGGTCAGTCCTGCGCAGGAATTGGAGCACTGCTCCTTGCTTTGTAATTAAATAGGTGCATGTGCTCCCCGGGCGCAGCCATCACCATCTGCAGAGAACACCTTGCTGTTGAAGACATCAATGCTAGGCAGCATTGGGCAGAGCCAGCACTCACTCCTGGGCACGTGGAGGTATGGCATGGGCAGGAAATTCGAGTGAGATGTCCAATTTCTGGAAAAAATTAGGTGAGGCATTTGCCTTGGGGGAATTTACCTGGAAATACCCTGCTACAAGCTATGAGCTTTTCAAACCAGACCCCCAACGGTCAACAAGGTGGTCAAGGACTTCTGCTGTGAATTATTCAAAGGAGAATAGGTTTTCTGTACAGAGGCCCAAGTCCTTTTGGTGGAGAGGGCTTCCTTGGCTGGGACACCCATCATCTGGGACATCCATCCACTGGGACACCCATCTGCTGGGACACCCATCTGTCTATCAGGATACCCATCTTCTGGGACATCCACCTGCTGGAACACCCATCTTCCAGGGCATCCACCCATCTATTCCTTTGCTACCCGCCCCCTTGCTGCAACCATCCAGGGCACTGGGGGTTTCTGCAGGAGACCTGTCTCAGCCCAAAGACCATCCCCAGGAGTGTCTCAGCTCTGAGCTGCAGGTTAGGGAGGGTGGAAACCAGGCTACAACCCGTTTGCAGAGCAGACGTGAAGTTGGTTCTCGCCTTCTGAGCAGCGAGGAAAGCCAGCCCGAGGTCTCCACCTTGGCACTCAAAAAGGAAACAGAAACCAGGTTTGCTCTCCATGTGATAATCCCGCAGGCGAGCTCCAGCATATTGGCTAAACCTTCCCAGGAACAGGGTTTCTGCCATGAGCCCACATGCTCATAGATGTCACCTGGCCAAGAGGCTTCTCGAGTCCTCCAGGCGCTCAGGCACGGTCCCTTCACGCAGCAGGACCCAGCGGTAATAAAGCTGTCTGCAGCTTCTCCCATCAGAGACTTCCCCGCCAGAAATCCAGACCACGTCCACCCCTTTCCAGCTGGGGAAAACCCTGCGGTGCTAACACTGTAAGCACAACGTGGTGTCCCAGCCTGGCAGAGGAGGAGAGGACGACAGGATGTAGAACTACAGAGTTTTATTTGGATGTTCATTGATTAAAAAAGTGCAAGAGATGGAACTGGTCCAGGAAAAGGAGCAATAAAGACGCATAAAGCAGATGCTGCCAGGGATACAGAAACCTCTCAAGTTACTCCCACAGAGCATCCCTGTGCTGCTCCAGATCCTGCCTCTGCAGTGAGGACTTCTTAGCACAGCACAGGGAAGACGCTGCAGGGGCTTATCGCCGGCGTTACCCCCGTGCTAAACGCTGCCGGAAGGGGCCAGAAAAGCATTGCCAAGGAGGGATGACAAACCCACCCTCCTCCATCCAGCCCATCCCCAACCAAACCCTGCCTGTTAAAACTGCTGGAGCCCCCGAGAACAAACCCCGCCAGCAAACCTTCCCCGCCTCCCTCTGCGTTACCAAAATCTCTCTGAGCTGCTGCTTCCAGGCTCGCAGCCAGCAACGACGACAGATTTCCATATAATTTATCTGCTAATGCCATTACGCAGGACCCGCTGTGGGCACGGGGATGCTGCAGCCGACGCTGCCGGGCGTGGGGCATCCTCCAGCGAGGACCGTGGGGCTTTGCAGAGACGGCTGCTGCGAGGAGGGAGCTGCTCTTGGGAGATGCTCTCTGGAGATCACCGACAAACCCCTGAGCTATGGGACAGCCCGGCCAGGTTTCCCCGCCTCCCTGCATTGCCTTCTCCTGCAGCTCCTTAACACAGAGCCATTCCTTCTCCAAACGCTGCTATCAGATGCACTTCTCCTGGCAGAACAAGCCTCCGAGCGCAGTTATTGCCATTTTTCCTCCCCCTTTGGCTACGTTTCTCTACAGGCAATTTTTCACAGAAAGGAAAAAGGAGTTTTTTTCTCCCCCTCCAGCTGCTGATCCCATTTCCACACTCCCCGTCTCCGTCCCTGCCGCTGTGCTAAGCCTGCTCTGCTGCCCAGCCCGCGGGGCCGGATCCAGCACGGCGAGCTTTTCCAAACGAAGCAAAAACTTTCCAATATTGCAGGGGAGGGAAGAAGCATCGACTTTAAAAGGCTTCTTACGATGTGCTTTTCCAAGCGCAAGCTGAGATTCCCTCTTCCTGCCATCGCACCTGCAAAGAAGTCCTGGAAAACCAATCCCAGTGCCTCACGTAGCAGCCAATAAAAACCCCAACATTATATTCCTTAAATACTCGCGACTCTGAAGCCAAACTCACTTTTTCCCTGTGCTACCCTCCACAGAAGTGTGCATGACCTCACTGCGGCTTCTGAGGCCGCTTACTCTTTTTGCAAATAAGTCTTAAAATAGTCCCGCTTTTCTGAATTGTGCCATTTATCAGCACTTCCCTCTCCCTGTCCGCATGGAGCAAATATTCTCTAATTAAGGTTTTTCTTCTCCAATTACGGTTTTCCAAACCCGGAGCGTTTCCTGCTGCTGGAGGCTGCACCGGTGGCGTGCCGGGGAGGGGGGCAAGATTTTGGAGATATTTTGGCCGTTACTAATTTATAGGGCTGCTTTAGCAAATCAGAAAGTGAGAAAATAAAACGTTTCCCAAATTCCCTCCCCAAACACAGGCTCAGCACAATTCCCTGCCCCACCTCCCGAGCATCTCGGCACCCGGGACAGGGGGAAGATGCATCGGGCCGGGGCTCTCCTGCCCCGTGCCGCTCAGCCTCTGAGCCTGAAAACTTTTGACAGCTTCTCTTCATAATCCGCAAACGCGAGCTGACAAGTGGAAGTTATACGCGGTATGTTGGGGATTTGAGATGATATTTAGAGCCACGGCGCTGCCAGGGTTTGACGCACAAGAGCTTTCCCCTGCTCAGGATCATCTCCCGACTCCGGCTAACGAGCCGCCCAGCCTGGACTTATTGTCAGCTCATTTTTTGGGGGGGGAAAGTGGTGAAATTGCTTTTTACTCTGCGCACCCCAGTTCTGGGGCTCACAGCGAGCTCGCCACACAGCCACCAATGAGGGAGGGAGAGCACGGCCCTGAAAACACCCAAATCAATGCAGGAAGACAGGACAAGACCCCGTACATCACCTGGAGACCAGAGCCTCTGCTTTCTGCACCGCTCCCAGCAATTCCACGCAGGATACGGAAAATGGCACTCACCAGGAAACTCCGAGGGGCTCCAATCCAACCCGACCCCAGCTTGCAAACATCTCCAGCTGCGCTTCAGCTGCTCTCTTGGCTCTGCTCTAGAACTACCCGTGGAGGAATTCCTTTGCAATGCTGCAAGCCCCACACACCCGCTCTTTCCCAGCCCGGTCCTTCCTGGCTCAGCACCGCTGGGGAGGGAGATCTGGGGGTCCCGGAGAGTGCTGCCCTGTGATCAAACCTCCCATCACATACACACAGCAAACACACACAGCCCAAAGGAAAAGGACTGCTCTTCCCTTCCCCGTTAATTAACTTCTGGAAAGTTTAGGGTCCCAGGGAGAGGGTGTCCTGGTTTCGGCTGGTGTTAAAGCACGGGAAGAAGGACGCGGAGCCCTTACCCTGCAGAGCCTCCTTGGAGCGCGCCAGCTCCTGCTCCTTCTGCGCCAGCTGCACCTTCAGCTCGGTGGCCGAGAGGACCTCGGGTGACTTGCTGCCGTGCGTCTCCTCCAGGTCTTTCGTCAGCATTTCCTTCATTTGCCGGAGCAGGTGAACCTCCTCCTGCAGCTGGGCCACCTCCTCCCGCAGCAGCGCTGGAGGAAGAGGAGACACAATGCGAGGAAGTGACCGACGGCTCCCGGCAGCAAACTCAAACTCCGGGCAAAACGCTGCCAGGGTGACCCCCCCGCATGCAAAACTGCTTTGCACAGCCCAAAACCTGCAGTAGTGCTCACCGCACCCTGGGAATGGAGGAGGAGGAAGAGGAGGAGGAGGAGGAAAGGACATGACAGGGAGGGCCCTCTGTTAGGTATTAGTTTCCGGGTTTTGCACTAAAAAATTATAAATAAATACCATAGAATCACAGAACGGTTTGGGTCGAAAGGGACCTCAAAGATCATCTCGTTCCAACCCCCTGCCTTGGCAGGGACACCTCCCACTAGACCAAGTTGCTCAAAGCCTCGTCCAACCTGGCCTTGAACACCTCCAGGATGGAGCATCCACAGCTTCCCTGGGCAACCTGCACCAGGGTCTCACCACCCTTCAGAGGGAAGAATTTCCTGAAGGTGGTGAGATTTATGCCAACAGTAATAAAGTAAGAAGCACCCCCCCTCTAAACCCCTCCCTGATGGGTGCTCATACGGCCAGTGTCCAACAGACGCTGCCGAGCTCCAGCGTGGCCCATACAATGCGCTTCAGCTCTGCCTCCAGCCATCCAGGGCCAACCGGACAAAATTCAACAAACCCCCTCTGAGACAAAGGAGAAGACAATGCTTTCACCTGCAGAGCTGAATCTTGAGGTTTTCAGCTTTACACCCAGCGACCGCTAAACCCCTCAAAGCAGCCGCGTGGCAGGAGCACCCCAGCGCATCCATCCCCCTGGGTCCCCCCTGCAGCGGACACCAGGGGAAGCTCCACCACCCTTATTTTCTACGGCTGCGACTGCTGCTTAGGGAAATAAAGTGCTTTTCTGCTCTTTCTACACTGCACCCATCACCCTCGTCTCCCCTCGCTATCCTCTTCCTGCAGAATACTTCTCTGGCCCGTGCACTGCTGCTGCAATCCTCTGTCTGAGCCAAAACGATCCAAAACGACTCACGCGAGCGCGTGAACAGTTTGGTTTTGCTTTTTCCCCCTCGCTTTGAGAGCAACGCGGAGAAAACCCTTCACTCACCCACTGATTGATTTCTGAGATTTTGCACCATGCCCCTGGACACGGGGAGATAAAAAACAAATCCTTCAGCACGCACATTATGGCGGCCGCCAAAATAAAATAGAAATAAAAAAACCAAACGTCCCCTCTCCAAGCTCCAGCGGTTGGGTCCTTTTGCCAGTGCCAGACACAAGCTGGGCATGAGATAGAGGTTTTTTTTTTTTCCCCTTTCTTTTTCCTGAGGCCCCCCCAACATGTGCCGGGAGGTTTCCTTTCCGGACAGTTTGCGGAGCTGGCGGCAGGACAGGGAGAGGCGGCTCCATCCCCCCCCCGGCCCCACCAGCAGCTGCGCCAGGAAGGCATCAAATCTGGTTTGCATACTTGAAATGCTTCCCGTATGAAAACTGGCAAGGCCCCATTCTGTAAATTATTGAGCAATAAAGTCACTAACAAGGAACAGTCGAGCTCCGGGGCTGGGGATTTTTGGGGCAGTCCAAAGCGCTTTCTGGAAATCCGGGCAAAAAAAACCCCAAGAACCAAGAGGTGGCCATGGCCAAAGGCACCTTCCCCGGGGGCTGCAGAAATGCAGAACTTCCCCTCCAGCCTTTGGGAATCCGGAGGGGAAAGCGAGGAACCTTTCCGTACGTGGTGGAATATTTACTGTGCAAAACCCACCCAGCGCCTTCCCCGGCCCCACGCGGCCACACTAATTGGCTGCCGCTAATTGCTCATTTTTTCCCCCCTCACTGCTAATTCATTTTCACCTTTCGTTGCAAGCTGCTTCAGGCAGGAGACAGCAAAGCTGCTCCTGGGCAAATGATTAACGGGTGGAGGAGGATCCAGGCAGGGCAGTTTGGGCAAGGACGACTGATTTCTGCAAATTGCAGCATTTCAGTGGGAAGCCAAGAAAATCTCCCCCTTGGCAGGGACCCCTCAGGGGAGGGAGAAGGGGAACAAGCCCAAGGGGAGATCCTGCAGCAGAGAATCCTGGAGAAGAGTCCCTGGGCACGGCCTCAAAGTGGTTTGCAGCGATTTCTTACAAAGCTCCTGCCTATAAAGTTCTGCACGATGCAGCGTCCCCAAAACCGCACCATTCCCTGCAGGGCCCTGCTAGAAAACGGGGAAAAAACTCCAAAGCATTCCTCCTCCAAAGCATGCAAAGAGGCAATTTAATCCCCAGCACTGCACTTGGCTCCTAGTACAGGCAGAAACTACTGAAAGATTAAAATCCAAGATCTGTAAGAAGCTATAGGTGTGATCTGGAAAGGAGCAGCACCGTGCTCCCATGCCCCAAAGCCTATGGAGAAACCTGAATTGTTGAAGTCAGGATCAGCCAAATACCTGAGGTTCTTGCTTTCAGAATCAGAGAGTGGTTTGGGTTGGAAAGGACCTCAAAGATCATGAAGTTCCAACCCTCTGCCATGGCAGGGACACCTCCCACTAGACCAGGTTGCTCAAAGCCCCGTCCAACCTGGCCTTGAACACCTCCAGGGATGGAGTATCCACAGCTTCCCTGGGCAACCTGGGCCAGGGTCTCACCACCCTCACAGGGAAGAACTTCCTCATTTCTAATCTACATCTCCCCTCTTCCAGTTTGAAGCCATCACCCCTCGTCCTATTGCTACCAGCCCTTGTAACAGGTCCCTCCCCAGCTTTCTTGTAGGTCCCTTTCAGACACTGGAAGGCTGTAAGAAGGTCTCCCCAGAGCCTTCTGTTCTCCAGACTGAAGAAGCCCAACTGTCTCAGCCTGGCCTTACAGGAGAGGTGCTCCAGCCCTCCCTGCATATAATATATAGCCATATATATATATATATATATATATAATTAGAGATATATACATGTATTTTAAGAGATATATATATAAAATATATACACACACGCAAAATGGACTGTGCTTTGCAATATACATTTGGGTCTGCAATATACATTCGGTTTTGCAATATATATCCATATTGCAGTATATATATAGCAAAATATATATTTATCAAATACATATATATATAAAAAAATTGCAAAGCACAATCCATGCAGCCAAGGTTTGAGAGGAAAAAGCCGAGGCTCAAGATGCCACCAGCTCTTTCAGCACATTAAATCGTCGCAGTCCTTGCTCTCTCCCCAGCTACCTCCTGGAGCTGCTGCTGATGCCTTCGCTGGAGAAACCAGGCCTGGGCTTCGAGGCAAGTCAAACCCCACGTGCTCTTCCCAGCAAGTTTTTAGAGGGTTCTCTGGGCAAGAAGCTGGTGCTTCAGGGAAGTGATGGGAACCGCAGCATCTCCTGCTCTCCTCAGTTTCCTCCAGAAACCACTTAATGGGTGATTTCTTGTGTTATATCAAGGTTTTTCATCGTTCCAGCTGCCAGGAGGACAGGACTGAAGCACGGATCCCATACGCTGCCTGTAATTACCCTCACTTGTCTACAGAATTTCCACCAACACAATTGTCCTCCACAAAGCAGTTCTCCCCCAGCACTGAGCACCCGCTCGCCATCACTCTCCTGCAAGTGTCCATCCCATCTTCACCAGCATCTCCAGCTCGAGAGGCTCCTCCGGAGAAGTCGGTTTTATGTGCATAAATTGTATTAAGAGAATGACTCGGCTTGAAAGGGAAATTTTAACTTCATTTTAAAACCGGGGAGGGGAAAAATCCCTGCTGCTACACCAAGTTTAAGCATCTAAATAAATGACCCAAAAAGTGCTATTTGCAGGCAGCTCTCAGCAAGTGTTACAGAAAAATTCCAATAGTGGGGAAAACAGGGCCAATTATTCAGGATCCTCATTTCTGCCTCTACTTTTTTCCACGTTCAGATGGCTCGGTGGGGATTTCCACAGGATCTCCTGAGGGGGCCCGGGGTCTGTGCCTCTGTTTGAAGCCACGAAGGAGCCGTGCGTGGCTTGAGGTGAGCATCCCCCAGGATACGAGCCAGAGAACAGAATAATTTTTAAAAACCCTTTTGCAGTTCGAGCTTGCAGGCATTGCTATCTTGGGATGCCAAGTTAAATTTGCTATTAGGAACTGCCTACCAAATGCAGCAACCTCGATGGAAAAAGCTTCCATGGCACATTTCCCCCAGTGTTTTTTGCCCCTTTTTATTTTTTCCTCCTCTTTTTAACCTTTTTTTTGGGTGGGGCTTGTCTGTGCATTTCAATTCCTGACCCCCTGGATCTCAGACAATCCCCATTAGTCGGCTCACTCCAGCCCCTTCCAAATCTGCCGTGAGAGGGCAGCAATGAAATTAATGCAATTTAAACATTTCCGGGACTAACTGACCATTCGGTCGAAATAACCGGCTGTTAATTATATTTCTGTTGATAGCATTAAACTTCCACGCCACTGTTGGCTTCTGCATCCTTTATGCTTTAGGCACTGATTAGCGTTAACAGACAACGTAAATAAGATTTTGGGTGGTTTTAAATTGTGGTGAACACCTCCAGACAGCATTTGGGGCTGCAGTTTCCGCTCCAGCTCCTGCAGACCCCATCCTGGACTCGTCTCGGCAGCAGATCCATCAGTCACGCAGCAGCGAAGCCTCTTACTGGCCTTGGAGACGGCATCACTTTAAAAACATCCATTTAAAAGCTTTTTTTTTTTTTCCCCTCCATGTAACTCAGCTGACACACTTGCTGTACACATGGGCCTGTCTGTGGAGGCTACTATAAAAAATGAATGTGGTCTAAACGACAAAGTTCACGGCAGTGAAACCGGTATCTTAGGTGAAAGCTGCATTTTGTGTCACTCGGTTCTTGCTTTGCCGGGCACAAGTTGAGGGTTTTTTTTTATCCACGACACCAGCAGGAAAACAGCAGCGCGCCCTGGGTTGCAGTGGCCAAGAGCAAGCAGAGAGAAAAGCCTCACTTGTGGACCTTAAAATTGGTGGTGGATCATCCCAAAGGGTGATTTCATGGGCCCTGAGCAGATGTAAATGGGGAAAAAAGGGGGCAAAATGGGAAAACACAATATTTCTGTCTTAATAGCATCATCTAACAGATCCTCGCCCGTCAAGAGCATGGTGCAACCCTTTATCTCTTCTCTCTCCTGCAGAGCTTTGGCCCAGAATGTATATATAAACAAATATACACCTACATACATCTCCTTCCTAGGATGGGAAACAACAGGGTCACAGGATAAAGTACGTTACTAGAAGGAAACAAGAATTCAAGCCCTAGGGATGAGTCGAGCTCTTTTAAAGAGCATCTCATCACCTCTGATCATTAGACAGCTCCCCAGCCTGGGGAGGGAAGAGGGGAGATTTAGATTGGAAATCAGGAAGAAATTCTTCCCTCTGAGGATGGTGAGACCCTGGCCCAGGTTGTCCAGGGAAGCTGTGGATGCTCCATCCCTGGAGGTGTTCAAGGCCAGGTTGGACGGGGCTTTGAGCAACCTGGTCTAGCGGGAGGTGTCCCTGCCATGGCAGGGGGGTGGAACAAGATGATCTTTGAGGTCCCTTCCCACCCAAATCTTTCTGTCGTTTGATGCTATGACACCTGGACACCCTGAGGGACTCGCAATGGCTCAAAAACCAAAGCCCACACAGCATCATCTCCTTGTGGGGATAAGCACAAGGGCCTGTAATTTGCCCATCACACCTTCAGCGAAGACCTGAGACCTGGGATGCTGCACATCCCAGCTACATCCCCAGGTGCAGCGTCTCCCACAGCGTCTCCACAACCTTGGAGGAGCTGCTGGCCACCACTGCTCCCTCCTGGGTGGGCCCCAGTGCAGAGCCTCTCAGGCTAATAAGGTGAATTTGGGCTCCACACATCTATCTTTTACTTTTAAAGAAGAAAGCTTTAGATTCCATCCCCTGATGCTGCAAGCGAGCGAGCTGTCATGCCTGGACATGGGTATGGACACTCCTTACCAAGTTCGGGTTAAAGCTCTCACCCCACAAGCGTAAATCCTTGCACACTCCACCTCTGAGCATTTCCTGCATTAGACACCAGCTTGGCCCTGGTACTTCCATACAGTCATAGCCCCAGGATGGGACCCTCAGCCATAGATCCCAACCATGCACCACCAACGGGCCCTTGCTCCCGCAGAGCAGGACGCGCAGGGACCACCTCCCTGCAAAGTCACCCCTGCATCCCAGCACCCCCTCAAAAAGAGATCACTCCCAGCAAGCCGAAGCCTGCTCGCTCGGCTGCCCCCGTGTCTCTCGGCGGATGTCAAGAAATAAAAGCCGACACCGAGCTCCTGTGCACGCCGGCGGAAGGCGGGGGGGGGTCAGGAGGCAGGCTGGGGGTCACGACGCCTTCCCAAAGCACACAAGGCTCGAAAGCGGCCGGCTGGTGGGCTGTGACCTCCACAGAGGCCCCAGAGCCCTCCGCGAGCTCCCGCACGCTCCAGCTTCTCCGCCAGACAAAATGGACTATGGGCCATGGGGAGCTGCCCTTCTCCCCAGCGCCGTGGGGCACCTCAGCCCCTGTCCCGGGCGTGGGGGGACGCAGGCGACCCGCAGACACCCTCCTGCGTGGCCCGGCGAGCTTCGCGGCACGCTCGCCAGCCGCCCGGCGTTGTTTTGTTTCTCCCAGGAGGAAGCGAGCTGCGAGAGCACAAAGCGAGCAAGGGGAAGACACGCACGCTGGGCTGCATCCCCCCGTTCCAAGCGACGGGACCCCTCGAGGAGCCCTTACCTGCGTGGGCTAAGCGTGGGCACAGCCCCCTGCCCTGGGCATCATCTCCGGCCGCCGCTCGCCGTCCCCAGCGACCCGAACAATAGGCCGGTTGTGGAGCGAAGCCGAGCTCGCAGCGACACGTCCCCGGCTTGCTCGCCTCCTGCTCCGACTTCATGGAGGGGAATGGCAGGATCGGGGGTCCCAGGGGTTCCCGGGCAGGCGGGCTCCTTCCCGGCACACCGCGGAAGTACAGCGGGAGATACCTGCGCTGGGAATTTGACCCCTCGCTGTCGGTCACCGAGTTTCCCGGCCTGATGTCACGGCGGCAGAGGAGTGGCTTTGCCCGCCAAGCCAAGGTACGTGGGATGGGGGGCCCTGAGCAGGCGAGAGCTCGCCCCGGAGTCAAGGGCTGAGCAGGAACCCGGAGCCCGGCCGGCGGCGGAAATGATTCCGGGCTCTCCGGCCATCGCTCCGCCACCACCCACCGAGCAGGCGGAGCGGAGAACGCCCGCGACATAACGCCCGCGACATCCCACCGCACCGCCCGGGCCGCCGCGACACTTGGCCATCGCCAACCGCTCCGTGGGGAAGCTGAGGTACGAGGAAGGCACCGCACCGTGAAGCGGCCCCGTCTCCACCGTACAGCTCTTCCTCGCAACATAGATGCAGTATATATATATATTTTTTTTTATGCAATTATTATTTATTTTATCCAGGCAGGTTGCAACAGCACGATGCCCACGGATGCGGGAGCGGCATCGCAGACCGGGCCCTGCCTCCGCAAACCACCGGGGCTGGACCCACTGCGAGGGGGAGCTGGTGGGATGGGGGGAGCAAAGCCCAGCGAGAAAGCGGGGGCCGCTTGCTTTTCTATTATAAAAGCTGCATAAATGTGCGCCGCAAAACCCAAACGTGCCGAAACCCAGCAGGGTCGCGTTGCTTTCTGCTCAGTATCCCCTGCACGGTTACTTCGCCCAGCTGCCTGGGCTGCAGGTTTCCAAGCCCTCCATGGCAGATCCACTTTTTAAATTTATCCACGCTACCAAGGAGATGAAGCATCGGGCAGAAGCACTTTGGCTTTACCCACTTGTGCAGCCGCTGGCGGGGGGACGCTTTTGGGGCAGCTCTCCATAAGCATCTCAGGAGGGCAAGACTTTGCACGGAGTTCAGAAAACACAGCCCGAGACAGAAAATCACCGTATTCTGCTTTGCAACATCACCCGGCACGCGAAAACTCCGCCAGCCACTGCGAAGCCAGCTCCCCCGCCCTGCAGCAGCAGCATCTTAGGCATGGGGAAACTGAGGCACGCCCGGCGTGCGCGGGCTTTGACGTTTTTGGGAAGTGGGTGACAGGGTAAGTGCAGGAGGAGCTGCTCCTGGCTAGGAAGTGATGCAGCCACGGCCACCTCAGACACCAAGTCCATAAACCAGGTCCTCACCAGCCCCAGGCCCTGCCAGCGGGCATTGCCCCCCTCCTCTACCTTGCCAGCAGCTTGGGAAGGGGCAGGGAGTTGGGTTTCCTTTCTAACAAGCCCCATTTGTCATTGCGACAAACTCCAGCGTGTGCAATGGGCCGGCACTGACGTGGCTCAGGGTGCTGGAGCCCGGCGCAGAGCGTGGCACCGCCCGCAGCATCGGTGCCAGGGCGTGCAATGCCCCCCCATTGCCCCAGCCCTGCCATCACCAACCTCAGCTGCTTGAAGGCCACAAAAGCTCTGCTCTTGACCACTGCATCACCTCCCATCACTGTTTGCACAACTCCCCTCCCCAGGGATCAAGTCGGAGCCCGCCCGCCCGTGCTGACTCAGCTCCTGATGTGGTGGTGGGGACATAGTGGCTGCAACAACCCCATGGGAGCGAGGAAACACCGCAGGGTTTGGGAGCCCCTGAGGACGGCATTCTGCTTTGCAAACAAGCACGGTGCAAAGGTAACCGTGCACCTCTTGGTGTGACCTGCCATGGCATGGGAAGGTGCAGAGCGGTGATGACCCAAACCACCACAAAGGGAGGAGGTTCTCTGCGTCACAGGCGTTGCACAAGCCCCAAGTGCCCCAAGAGCAGCTCCTCCAACCTGCCACGCTCCTATATAGCAGAGCAGCCTGGTGAGTGAGCAGGAAGGCTGGGCTGGGCTCCCGTCCTTGCTCCTGCTGACTAATGGTGGACCAAGCAGCGTTACTCACACTCGCAGCACCAGTCCTCATGCCCAACGCACACCTGTGGCGGGAGGGTCCATCTGAACATCAGGAGAAACTTTACTTGTGAGGGTGTCGGAGCCTGGCCCAGGCTGCCCAGAGAGATTGGGGGGTCTCCTTCTCTGGAGAGATTCCAAAGGTGCTAGAGCAGGGGGGTTGGATGAGATGATCTCCAGAGGGCCCTTCCAATCCCAGGTGGGGTTTGGGTCTGGGTTTCCTCTCCTTGCTTTGGAGCAACCCGTTACCTCGTGACTGGTGGCAGGGAGCAGACACTGGCCTTGCGCCGGGAAGAAGCCAAGACCTAGGGCAGGTATTTTTGTCCACTGAGTCACTTCCCACAGATTCTGGCTGTCACCTGTGCTGGGAAGGGGACAGGTGCTGGGTGTCAGGGTGGACGGGTCTGGCCTTTCATCCCAAATCCCGTCAGGGAGCTGCTGACCTCCTTCTTCTGTGGGGGCAGGAGGAACCATTCCCACCCAAGCCCAGCACAGAAGGTCTCCACAAATAAGTCTGATCCAAACTGGACAGCCTCCACCAGAGGACAAACCTGCATCTCCACCTTCCCAGGCTTGGAGGTCTCACCAGAGTTACTGCTCTGCAGCAAGCCACCTATGGGAGGTCACCACCAAAATTTCCCAAATCCTTTTAGGTAGGGCTGAAAATCCCAACCATCACCTACAAAGACATGGGCCACCAAAGACTTGCAAGAGAGTCAAGCTGAGGTCAAGAGGCACTTCAGCTTCAGCATCGCCACCCAGAAAGGTACTGCCCTCACCAAAACACTTCATGGCAGTTATTAAATACAGTTTGACTACACGATGTTCATGTATGTTATGGCCCTGAAGGCACCAGCACTCTGCAGAAGGTCGGTGATGCATTTATGATAGGAACTGGTCCTTGTAGAGCTACATTTGACCTGGAGAACAGAGCTGTCCATAAAAAACACGTACTCATTGATGGGAACAGACAAATCAGGAGAACTTGCACAAGGTCTTCTACAACAAAATGCCATCTACTTCCAGGAAAACTTGCTAAAACACTTCCCCACATCCATAGAAACCTCCTTCTCCATCCCCATCTCTCACAAAAAGAAGATAACAAAGCGAGGAGATGTTTTGAAACAGAGCTGATTTAGCTTTTTTCCCCCCGGCTTTTCTTTCAAGGGAAAATTCTCTCAAAAATGACACATTTTTGTCAAACATTTCACGCGTGACAAATTGGTGCTGTCACCGAGGAGAGCGCTCGGCTGGGAATCTCGGGGAGCCTCCGTCTGCTTTTACCCCGCTAAAAACCGATGGCGGCGAGGCTGCAAAACGTAACGTGGGAGGCGAAGGATTAATTAACACAGCTCTGGCTCCAAAACCAGAGGCAGTAAGAGTCATTTTCATTCAGGAACTTGGCACCGCTTGGCACCTCCTCCTCCTCCAGCACTGCCGGAGTATTTTACGCTCCCCAAAACTCCACGTGCATCGCCCAGAGTTTTTGCAGTGATTAATTAAAGCCTGAATGGAGAGAAAAGCCCAAAGGTTGGTTTTTTTATGCCCCTCCCCAGGCCATCCACAGCGACCTTCTGCTTTTTCAAAGCGCATTGCAAAAGCTTAGTGGCAAAAAAGGAACGAGCGATGGGCAAACACAATCGTGCCAGTTCCCCTGCTCTCCGTGCCTCATTTGGTAGTTTCCTGAACTCATCACAGTTTGGTTTTTTTTATTGTGTTTTTATTTTATCATGAGAGTTACGGTTATCATCACAGACATTTTATGCCGAACAATTTCTGGCTTCCTGATGATACTTCCATTCAAATGCTAAAAGGCTGTAATAAGGCTAAGATAACGGCCCGCAAAAATCCACAATACAGATCAGAACAGGGGGAGTTTGGTTAAACAAAAAAGGAAAACAAATAGATATTATCCATCCTAATTAGCATCCAAAGACAGCAACTAGGGGGAAAAAGAAAAAGTGTTCTAGGGAGGGTTGTTTCACCTGGTACCCAAACCCCAGCGCAGCCTGCCCTGCTCCATCGCGGGTGACCAGCACCTCTGCCTCGGCGAGTGGTGAGGAGGGAAGGAAAGCCCCAAATCCTTGTTTCTGAGCTTGTTGCTGGTTTGTCTTCACCCCACTTATGGGTCACACACCCAAAACCTCAGCTGCACCCTTCACACGCTGCCCGTGCTCCCTGCCTGGCGGCACCAGCTCCATCCTCCTGCCACATCTGGATCCAGCGGCCAACGTCGCTGACTCCTTCCTGCCCTGCCTGGCTTCGTCAGCGCTAACAAGCACGTGCGGAGGAAAGGGATGGCACCGATGGCATGGCACCGGGGCCGGCCGGCTACCCAGCTTGGGCATCAATCAGCGAAACATGGGCTCTCCGAGAGCTTTGAACCGCGGGACCCCACCAGAATCAATATTTTCCTTTTAAAAATAATGCTAGGGGGAAAAAGCACAGCTAATATAGATTCAGTGTTATTCTGGGTTTTACATTATTCATTGAACCTCATCCTATGTCATGCTGCAGTGAATATATTACCATATATGATGACAAAGAAATTACACAACTCCTGCAAATCCACGATAAAGCAGCAGCCTGGGCCGCGAAAACAGCCCGTTCAGTTGGCAACCGCTCATTAGCGAAGTGTAATTAAGTTGCTATATGTTGAAGTGGTGCCTGTGCCACCAGCCATTTTGTGGTGACAGAGGAGAATCACAAATCAAAATAGTAATAAATCAGACAGCAACAAAACCCAGAGCTGCGTGGCAGGTCTCAAACTTTGGGAAGTGTTTTCTTGTCGAGGTTTACGAAGCCTTATCTCACCTGCTGCCAAGCCAGGAACGTCACCATGAGGCCACCAAGATGTTCCAAAGGCCACTCAGCCCAGCCCACCCGAGCCGGGCCCGTGGGGGGCACTGACAGGGAACAAGCTGCAAGTATTAATCATTTATCTGTGCATAAAATGTGCTCCCGTTTCTAAAACTCACCTTGCATCCTCAGTGACGTGCGTGGTTTTAACGGGGTTGAAGGTGGGCAACTCCACTCTGAATTTGGACGCTATCTTTACCAACCAGATGTTACTGCCTTTTTTAAATTACTTTTTGAAGCTGCCCTTTAGCTTCCAGAGAGTTTTGAATAAGCAGTTCTCATTATCTCTCTTCATTAGCCACTCCAGCAAAATATATATATATATACACACACACACACGCATATTAGGAAATTCACCATAGAAAACATCTTTTTACGACATCTGCTGCCAGCCAAGCTGGCTGTGCAACCTGCTGCACTTATCAATACCAAAAACACTGCACAGAATCCCAGCATGGTGGGGGTTGGCAGGCACCTCTGGAGATGATCTTGTCCAACCCCCTGCTCCAGCAGCTCACCCAGAGCAGGGGGCCCAGGATCGTGTCCAGGCACCTTTGGAATCTCTCCAGAGAAGGAGACTCCACAACCTCTCTGGGCAGCCTGGGCCAGGCTCCAACACCCTCACACCAAACAAGTTTCTCCTCCTGCTCACATGGAACCTCCTGGGTTCCAGTTTGTGCCCATTGCCCCTTGTCCTGTCACTGGGCACCACTGACAAGAGTCTGGCCCCATCCTCTTGCCCCAACCCTTTAGCTTTTGATCAGCATTGATCAGATCCCCTCTGAGTCTTCTCTTCTCCAGCTCAACAGCCCCAGGGCTCTCAGCCTTTCCTCGGCACAGATGCTCCAGTCTCTCCATCAACCTCAGAGCCTCCACTGGACTCTCTCCAGTAGCTCCTTGTCTCTCCTGGACAGGGGAGCCCAGAACTGGACACAATCCTCCAGAGGTGGCATCACCAGGGGATAGCAGAGGATGAGGGGAACCCCCCTCGACCTGCTGGCCACACTCTTTTGAAGAGCGCAGGCTGAAAAGCTGCAAGGTAAGAACATTTCAGTCACTAACATTTTGGAGGCCAAGTGTACAGAATTGGGAGTGGACGTGCTGGACTGATGGAGCTGGACACCTGGCAAAGCACAAAACCCACCTTAGCGTGTCCTTGATAGTGCCCCATGTCCTCATGGATATTCAACTGGGACCACAAAAGCAGCAGGGCTTGTTCATGTGCACAGACTCAAAATGATGCTACAACACAAGTTTTGGTTGCTTGTGGGAATTGGGAAAAAAAAAAAAGAAAAGAACTAAAGCCTGGCTGAAATCACTCGGCTTTGCAAGGCAGGTTAGGAAAGCCCGGGGGGGCTGCACGGATCAATGACCCCGTGTGCTCGGACTATCCCGTTCCCCGCCCGTCCGCTGCGTGTATCAACAGAATATTTATAAATCAATTGAAAGCAATTAATCAGCCAGAGGAAGATAAGGGATAATGAAGAAAAGAGATTAGCTGGCGATGCACAAACAGAGCTCCTCCGGGGAAGAACTGCTGTGGTTGGAAGCCTCCTCTGCAAAGCCTATTAGCTCCACTTAAAAGAAGAAATTTAAGAGAGGCAACCTGAATAATTAAAAGGAAGAGTTAATGGTTCATGCTAACAGGCTTCGAAAAACCTGCGGCAGCCCTGTTTGTTAACCACGGCGGGCCCCAGCGCAAGAGAAACCATCGCCCCGTGCCGCAGAAGGACGCTCGGCTGGGGCTGGAGCTGGGGAGGCTCGTCCTGACGCTGCCATCCTCATTGAAGTGGCCAACCCCTTCTAGCTGAGTTATAAATAATAACAGAGCAATGACTCCAGGACTTGAGGAGAAGCCTCCAGGGATGTAAGCCCTAAAATTACCCATCTGACGCATTCCACGGTAGCCTTCCGATGGCCAACCCACCCCTCGTTAGCAAAGCCAGCACTAAATATATCATCGTTTCGCTTGCCAACAGAAAAATTAACCTCTGGGCAGAGCAGCCAGCGGTCACATTTTCTGTATGCTTTCCTACCAATTTTTTCATCCTAATCCTTCCACATCAAACTTCGGGAAGGGGAATCTCAGGACGAGATCAGCAGCCGTATTGCTGCCATCAGTTATGTACCAAACACCTACAGAAGATGCTAAGACCTGGTCTGGGCTTAATCTGGTCTGCAGAACCAGCATCAAGACCCGGGCACCCAAATCACACACCTGCGCTGCTCCAAGGAGGGTTACAAGCCACCACATTGGTTTTGACGACCACCCAAAAATGCCACATCCCCCAGTTGTGACCTGTGTCCCATCGGGACGCTCCAGAGGATGCCGACAAGAAGCTTCCCCAAACCTGTGACTTAAAATCCTGGCGCTGGTGCTGCAGAAACCCACCCGAGAGCAGAAACTTGGGTGGGCACCTTCATACAAAAGGGCTCAGGAAGAGCTGCTGATTCAGAGGATTAAATGCAGCATTTTTGTACAAAACTCACCTTTTTCCAAGTAAAACTTGGCAATTTTGTCAAGTCAGGGCTGGAGCCCATGTGTATTGTGGAGGGGAAAGAGGGAAAGCATCTCCCCACCTTACTCACCAACTTGCAAGGCAGCAATTTAACCTCCGAGGAGGAGCCCAAATTCATTTAGAAACAGTCCTTTCCAACAGGCTAGGGGCAGAATAATTCTACCGAGAATAAATAACAGAGACAAAGAGCTGCCCTGCAGCAAGGAGGTGGAGGGCACATCAAGGAGCTTCATCCCTCCAGAAAGAGCCCATCGACTTAACGGCGAGAAACAGGCCAACGGCAGGAAAACTGGCCCCAATTCTGATGTTTAAGGGTCTAAGTAGGACCAGTGCTGCTGAATATTTTTATCAGTGACATGGACACTGGGATCGAGGCGTCCTGTCTCCAGGAGTGACTCAGAGCACTGCTTCCAAAAGCACTTTTTCCCCCCAAACCCCACACCTGAATGTCTTTCCAAGTGCCCAAGCAGCGAGGGAAATCCATTTTATTTTCATGCCATTTATTGAACTTCCAAACTCTGTTTATTAAAACCTTCACAGCAAAGTTTTTCTTTTCCTGCCAGTAAGTGCAGGACAAAAATCAAACACCTGAAGGTTTTCAACCATTTTTCCGCCAGGAGTTTACCACCACTCTAAATATCACGACATACCTGACTGCAGTGAAACGAATACACACCTGCCCCATAAAAAGAGCAAACTGACCCCAAATTGGTACCAGCAGGCTGAAAATGGGGAGGCAAACACCAACCATTACCAAAAAAGTGCTTTTTTTTCCCCCAAATACCCGCAGTATTACTCGATGGTGTAACACATCTATTTGATGAGCACGCACAAAGGCAGGAAAAGCCATTTAAAGCTCGGAGGGTGCACTTGGTGCCTGCTTGGAATTAAATAATTCACTGGGTTGCAAAGTTAATAGAAGTGACAGCCTTTTATTAATCTTAGCTCACGCCGCAGCGCTCCGAGCCGGCAGGCAGCCGCTCTCACCAAGTTATCAGTGCCTCGCACCAGGCAATGCTAGGGCTAGGAAAATAAAATCAAAATTTAAAATAAAATGAAATGAAATCTAAACCAAAACAAACCGGAGCAGCAGGAGCCACAGAAGATGCCTGCCAATGCCAGCAGCAAAAGCCCAAGCTCTGGAAGCACCCAGCTGAGGACATGTGGGTTGGAGTCTGGGGCTGGGCCCCCATGGAATGAGCTCAATGTTGGTCCCACTGGGAAGATCACTCTTGGTAGCGTGGAAAAATACATCCCGGAGAAGCACAGAAGCCAGCTAAGCAGAGAAATAAACCTCATATTTCTTATTTCCAACCAGATGAAGCAAAACGATGATGCTTTCTGGGAGGAAGCCACGCTCTGAAGCATTTTATCTGGACACACAAAGCCCAGGACGGTTGAGCATCATGATTTATCTGGCACTAAAGCACCAGGTGAGCGTGAAGCAGCTGAGAACATCAAGCTCCAAGAAACACGGTGTTCACACGCCCTCCCGACGGCCCCAAACATTGCACCATGGCTGGAAAAAGGCAGCTGAAGAATCAGTTTGGTTGTTAAACTGCATTAGAGGCCCTTCAAAGCTGTGCAGGAGGCATCCAGTGCTGGTTAAGGTTATGGGGTGGATGAGCAGAACCCTCAAAGCCCTATTTTAGTGGCCAGGGGATGGTGGCACTGCCATGGTGAGGGATCCTGGCTCTGACCTGACATCCTCGATATTCCCAGCGTGTGCTTGGGAAGAACAAGGGGCACCAGGGAAAAGAGGTGGAGTAAAGAGGAGAGAGATTATTGGAGCAAGATGTGCAGCAACAAGAGCTGCCAATTTTCATTACTTCATCACAAGTCTCAGTGCATTTATTGGGTTTGGATTCTTTTCTCTTTCCCCCTCCCAAGCTTTAGTTTCTTTACTCAAATGGACTCATGAAAATCTCAGCTTTCAGCCTATAAATAAAAGCTCATGACCCTCCCCCAGTACTGAACAGACTGCTGCATTTTTCCCTGTGTGCTGCTCAAAGCAAAGCGGATAAAAAAGAACCCTTATCTCTTCCAAATACGCTTTCGAACCTGAACCATGGTTTTCAAAGAGCTGGAGTTGGGAAATGAAAATAGTAATAAATGATCCTGGGAGACAGGCACCCAAGAAGCAATCGCACTAACTCAAAACTAAATGTGATCACCAATAATAATTCGAGCACAGGCTTTCAACAGGTTACTTGAGCGAGACAAAAAAGATGTTGTTTCCTACTCGCAGAAAGGCTTCGATGCCCTGCACCAGAAAGGTGCAGAGAACTCTGCCCTCACAGGACTTCTCCTGGGCTGTGTCCAGCACTGGGCACTGCCCTAGAAAAAACACTGTTGTACTGAAAAGATGCGGCCAATAAAAACAAAAGTATCTGAAGCAACTTGGGAATCTGGAGAGGGGAAAAAAAAAAGCCATGAGCAAATGCAATCAGTGCAAGCAACAGCATGTGGGAAAAGGATGCTCAGCTCTGTCTGCACGATGCAGCAGGCACGGGGTGTTTGCAGGAGGGTAGGAGATGTTTCAGGGACAGCCAGGCTGGGTGCAGCAACAGGGACCAAAATCTGGAATGAGCTGCACGAGAGCATCAACGAGCAGGGACTCAACCCCATGGATTTGCTCGCTCTACCCTGCACCCTCAGCACAGTACATAAAGAGTTTCTAGGAAAGATTCAGAGCCTGGAGCCAATGACATGCTTGTCACCCAGTGATGACCCTGGAGTTATCATTGAGTGGTTTGGGTTGGAAGGGACCTCAAAGATCATCTCGTTCCAACCCCCTGCCATGGCAGGGACACCTCCCACTAGACCAGGTTGCTCAAAGCCCCGTCCAGCCTGGCCTTGAACAGCTCCAGAGATGGAGCATCCACAGCTTCCCTGAGCAACCTGGGCCAGTGTCTCACCACCCTCAGCGTGAAGAATTTCCTCCTAATTTCCAATCTAAATCTCTGTTCTTCCACTTTGAACCCATCACCCCTCATCCAAGCACTCCAAGCCCTTATAACAAGTCCCTCCCCAGCTTCCTTGCAGGTCCCGTTCAGACACTGGAAGGCCGCAAGAAGGTCTCCGTGAAGCCTTCTGTTCTCCAGGCTGAATGAGCTCAAGGATTAGGTTTAAAACTGGAAAAATTACAGAAATAATTGTTCATTCACACACTGAACACCCAACACCACACATAGAGTGCGCCCAGAAAGACCCCAAATTGTTCAAAGCTATTTTTTTCCTTAGCAAGACAGGGAGGTTTTTAATATTTCAGCTGTTCTTGTGCTGGGCCAGGACACCGGCCAAGTCCCCTCTCCCCAGGGCCTGCCTGCGAGACCAGAGGAAAACAACATAGCTAATAATCAGGCTGGGTGAAAGGGTCTCCATCTGACAGCTCAGTATTTCTAAATATAAAAGTCTCCGGTGATGCTCCAAATACCCAGTTAAGAGGCACCAGGAGAAGCAGAGCACGGCCCCAGCCTTTGCTAAGTTGAGCCACGTTTGGTAACTGCTCTTTTCACCAATTTCCCACCGCTTATGCTGTAGAAAGGATAAAAAAAAACCCAACATCCCTTTATTTTTTTGAGCAAGATTCACCCTCGCACCACAGTCCCCGCAGGATTACAAATATTTGATGCAATCGGCAAGAAAACAAAACCATCCCGAAATGACAACTGAGAGGGAAACAATCTGGGAAGTTTTAACCTTCAAAATCTGTCTCTGAATTCTGGTTGCAATTTCTGCAGGCGAGGGAGGAGGAAAACACAGCCCAAGTGGTTCTGCTGTACAAAGGCAACTTCAGACGGGATTTTAAAATACCACGACTACGCTATAGTTAATGCTATGAAAATTCAAAGTGCAGACGCAACCCACAAACCCAGTCGGTTCCTGTGACAAGAATCAAACCGTGCGACACGCAGCTATTTGGTGCCGCTCACTGGTATCGATTTCCTTTTATTGGAGGGGATAGAAAAAGAGTGAATGGTCAAGAAGGAACCTAAAACCTCTTTAGTAACCCAGCCTGCCCACTCGCATTCGATACCTGTGCTCAGCACGGGAAAGGAAACCGCTGGCCATCCCAGTGCTGAGTTGCCAAAGTTAAAAAACCAAAGAAACAAAGATTTGGGAACAAAATCATCCCCTGGGCTGCTGAACTCGCCTGGGAGAGCTGCAGACCCTGCAGAGCTGCATGGCAAAGCATGGAGCAGGCTCAGCCCAGGGGCTGGGGAGCAGCTCCAGAGCATCCTCAGCAAGGCAACAGCCTACACATGCAAAAGGATTTCCCTCTGAACATCGCAGACCCCAAGAGCAAATGCTCTGCAGACCTGACGTCCCAAATCTGAACATTTTTCTGTACCTCCAAGTTGGTGCGCCACAGATCAGGCTTTGCATGTGCAGGAGCCACCACGGGATCATTAAGAGGAAAGAAGCTGAAATACAGTCACTTGTATTTAGACACGCGCTGTATTTTCTTAAATTACCATTTTTTCAACATGTGGTCAAATACAGACTTGATTTTATACCAATTAATCCTATAGCCAGAGATTTTACTCTCTTCTTCAACCACCGGCAAAATCCTCCTGAAAGATTGCTGGGGGTTAACACAGGGATTATACTGTTTAGTGAGCCGGTTATAATCCCTGCGATAAGAGGAGCTGATCTGGGTGGAGAGGCACTGGCTCGACGTTATTTGCACATAAAAATTAAAAGCGAGATAGCGGCAGGTTTGCTCAGCCTCCTGCCTTATCTCCACAGCGTGGCAGAGAGATATCGTTTGATCCAGCTCCGGCCGGGGAAGGAACGCAGGGCTCTGGAGGAATTCAGCGAAGGCAGCTTTTCCAGGCCCTAAGAACTCCGGAGAAAATCAAAATACAGCAACAGAAATGCACGGTGGGACCTGTGCGCTGGGAGTGCACCTGGAAATTGGGTGTTCTGTGACTGTGGTTTCTGATAGTGGGGGAAAAGTGCCTCTAAGCTGTACCAGCCCAGCTCACCTGCAAAGGTAAATGTTATAAAATCCCTATTTTACTGCAAATGTGCGAGTGCAGCCCAGAAGGCAACGTCCTCCTGGGCTGCATCCCCAGCAGCGTGGGCAGCAGGGCAGGGAGGGGATCCTGCCCCTCTGCTGCGCTCTGGGAGACCCCCCTGCAGTGCTGGGGCAGCTCTGGAGTCCTCAGCACAGCAGAGACATGGAGCTGGTGGAGCGGGGCCAGAGGAGGCCCCAGCAATGATGGGAGGGTGGAACCCCCCTGCTGGGAGGCCAGGCTGGGAGAGTTGGGCTTGTTCAGCATGGAGAAGGTTCCAGGGAGACCTTCTTGTGGCCTTGCAGTAGCTGAAGAGGACCTACAAGAAAGCTGGGGAGGGACTTTTTACAAGGGCTTGTAGTGATAGGACGAGGGATGATGGTTTCAAATGGGAAGAGGGGAGATGTAGATTAGAAATGAGGAAGAAGTTCTTCACTGTGAGGCGGTGAGATGCTGGTCCCGGTTGCCCAGGGGAGCTGTGGATGCTCCATCACTGGATGTATTGAAGAGGAGGTCGGACAGGGCTTTGAGCAACCTGGTCTAGTAGGAGATGTCCTTGCCATGGCAGAGGCAGCTGGAACTAGATGATCCTCATCCTATCACTACAAGCCCTTGTAAACAGTCCCTCCCCAGCTTTCTTGTAGGCCCCTTCAGATACTGGAAGGCCACAAGAAGGTCCCCCTTTCTTCAGCCTTTTCTTCTCCAGGCTGAACAACCTCAACACTCTCAGTCTGTCCTTGTAGGAGAGAGGTTCCAGCCCTCGGATCATCTTTGTTTTCTCCTCTGGACCTGCTTCAACAAGTATCGCTCAGAGCAACCACATGGCGCAGGATTAGGGGTGATGGAGGATGCCAGCAGCAAACCCCGCGAGGGGAAGCAGACCAGCCGAGATGGATGGCTCTGCGGTTCCTGCCAAAATATTTTACAAAGCAGCTGTGCATTAACAAAAATGTGGAGAATCACCCCGGCATCCAGCCCGAGTCCCAGCCATTCACATACACCACCTCCCTGGCTGCGTAATTGCCACAAAGCTTATTATCTTCCATACCGGTTTGTGAGGTGTCATTAGGACAACTCAAATTAGAAGCTAACTTCTCCTATACACACCGCTTTGATAATCACAACCCTCTTATATTCAGCAAGGAAAGGGCAAGGGAGGCTGCCAGGCTGACAAAGTGGCTGCTCAGCCCAACCAAGGGCTGCAAATTGATTGTTCCCCCCCCTCAACTTCTGCAGAACAATTACTTCTTACTCCTTTAACATCTCCTTGAGGGGAGCTTTACTCCATTTGGGTAGAAATGCAGAGCACCGCTGTGGTGGAGATCCACACCTCCACCACACCAGGATGAATTTCATAAGCCAGCATAACCCATGTGCAATATTGACTCAGTCGAGTAGGATTTTACAGCCTGCACACCATTACCCCCAGCTTAGACCAGCACATCTCCACTGGCCCCCGTGGGTTCTGCAATGTGCCCCAGGTTCTGAGCTTCCTGGGCCCTCTCCATTTTCTGGAGGGGTTCCCAAGAATAATTTAATGCAGTCTAATGTACTCTTTTATACACGGAGGTCTTTTAAATTAAAATTCTTTAATCCAAAATCAAAAGCATGTTTTAAGTTAAGATCAAAAACATGGGGGGGAAGCAAGCATACTCCAAAAATACAATATTTGTAAAAGATTTCCACACACAAATATTCTCAATCATCTCCCCATCCCTCAGTTCTCCTCTTGTCTACACCCGAAGCTGCAAACAGTAACTTCAAAGCCAAACCCTGCTTCCAACTGGAACCTCCTGGACCAGTCACCAGTGGATTCAGGGAGCTGCAGGGCAGCTGGGATGCTCAGACCCAGTTGAGTTGAGTCTCCTTTCCACTCAGGAATCACCAACCCCAACATGATCACTAGACCTTACTGCAAAATAAACACCTATAATGCCTCAACTGCACTTGCCCAAAGAAAACGTCAAGGACCAAAACTGAAACTACATGAGGACAGCCTTGGTACAAGACTTTCAACATCCCAGAAATCACAAGCCCTAGGAGGATGTGGGGAGCTGGGGAATGTGNGCAGCCTGCTCCAGGCCTTGACCACTCTTGCAGTGAAGAGATTTTTTCCTGATAGCCAATCTCAACCTCCCCTGGTGCAACTTGAGCCCGTTTCCTCTGGTCCTATTGCTAGTTACCTGGGAGAAGACCCCAACAGCCGCCTCTCTGCAACCTTCTTTCAGGTAGTTGTAGAGAGCAATGAGGTCTCTCCTCAGCCTGCTCTTCTCCAGACTAAACAGTCCCAGTTCCCTCAGCGGCTCCTCACAATACAAGTTCTCCAGACGCCTCACCACGATTTTTGCTACAGGCCAGGATGCCGGTGGCCTTCTTGCCCACCTGGGCACATTCTGGCTCACGTTCAGCCAGCTGCCCACCAGCACCCCCAGGTCCTTTTCTGCCAGGCTGTTTTCAGCAACTCTTCCCCCAGCCCGGAGCGTTGCCGGGGGTTGTTGTCATCTTCCACGACGCAAAGCAGCAGCTCTCCCCAGAGCGGCTGGGGCACTGAAGACGCAAGCACAGATCTCCATGCCATGGACCCCTGGCATTTCTCTGCTGCCTGAAGACCTGCTGAAGTCCAGAGGATCTCACCATGAATCAGCGTCAGGGAGGGCTTGGCTGACTCAGGCCCTTCAGCGCCTTCCCAAGAAGGGACTGCACCAAAACGCAGACCAAGAAGCGGCGTTTTGGAAAAGCTGCGGTTCTGGGCTTTTCAGCTCAAACATCTCACAGGAGAGAGGAATTTTCCTCCCAGTGAATAGCGGTTTATACATTCTTTGGCAACTGTGCTGCCATTAGCAAACACAATCTGTATTTCTGCCTCGCTCATTTGTTTGCCAAGCGCATTTGAAAGGAATATTTTATCCGCCGCAAGATAAACCCAGGAGGCTTCACCTCCTGATGTAAGTGACCGTGCGTGGAGTTTCACTGCAGAGAAGCGGCTTGCTCTGCAGAAGGCCACCTCAATAAACCCTGCTGGAGTAAATCTCATCTGCAGAGGGCATCTGAACAGCTTAACCCGAGGATGGGGGGGATCAAGGAGCTGTTGGTCCAGCTACCACCTCTGCCAGCAGCATCCCAGGCCCTCTTCTGACCCGGGATAAAAACACGGTGGGAGTAAGAAGGGGGAGCTTGAGCTGGTTAGAAAGCACATATTGGATCACAGGCAGAAAAGATAAAAAGCCCTGAAGCTTCCCTGATTTTTGCCTTTCTACAGGTTTAGGCTGAACTTAACCCTGCTTCCTGGAAGCAGCGACAGCAGGTTTAAACCCAGCCGCTGTCAGTTCATTTGCCTAGGATATCACTTAAACAAAACTCCCGAAACCCACCAAAAACATGCGGTTCCACATGCATTTTTTTTTTCCCCCCTCCCCTTGGTGATCTGCTTATCAAATACTCTTCCTTTATGAAAAAAAAGAGCTAGAGGAAAGGGCTTGACTGCTCTCTTTCCTCTCACCCAGCAAGCTCCTGCAGGCCAGCCAAGGTGCTCCCAGCCCTGGGGCAGAGCAGCTCCTGCTGCAGCCTGCCTGGGAACGGCTGAAGAACTGCAGCGCCCGCCTAAGAACCAGCTGAAGCTCTCCTCTGAGCTGGAGCTACAGGAGCCGGACAAATCGAGACGTATCCCTGACCTGAAAGCAGAGGTTGCTCTGAATGCACATGGGAAGAGAGCTGCTAGGAGAAGAGCAGCCAATTTGCAAAGCACCTTTACCCAGCCCTAGCATGCTTATAAGGGCTTATTTTTTTTTCCTAGATGCTTTAATTTATATTTTTTCTACCTGTTTCCTGGCTGTGTTCTGCTGCTACAGCTGGGACAGCACACGCTCCTGTGCAAAACTCCTCCAAACGGACACCAGGGACCATTGCTATGAGGGACAGCAGCTCCCATGGCTGCCTGGAGCCTCAGCAAAGGAAAAATCACCCCAAGACACTGCACACACCCAGTGTAATCTTCCCAACCCCCTTTTTTTGGGAGAACCCCCCCCAGCAGCCCCACACCCAGGCTGGGGGATCTGCCGACCCGCAGCTGAGAAGCTCCAAATTCCCACCGGCAATTCCCACAGCCATCCGGTCCCACCTTTCATTTCCAGCTCACCCTTTACCCTCTTTACTTCGCTTCCAAGTTCAGTTGAAGACATTACCCTAATTACAGTTAGTCTCTGGCACCGCTCCGACGACCCAAAGCACTTTGCCCACGTCTCCCGCTCGCTCCCTCCCCCCGCATCCTGGTTTTGTGGCTTGTCCCAAAAAAGTTCCTGCTTTTTTTGCAACAGCTCCACTTCAGGCAAAAGGCAGGAAAAATGGAGATGCTGGAGGGGACTGGGAATAATCGGAAAAAAACACTGCTGAGGGTGGTCCGTCATTTTCAATTAAGAATATGTCTGCTCTCCCGGATGCTGCTGGAGCTGAGGATGGGGTGATGGAGAAGAAGGCTCACAGGAGGGAGCAGAGGGCTCGGTTTTATTCCTTACCAGCAGCCTGTGGCCCATCTGGGGGGCGAGGAGGACTTCCCCTTTGCACCCCTGCAAGCCTGGCACCACGGCACGCGGGGAGGGCTGGATCCCTCACTTCAGGGTGCGTTTTCAGCAGCTATTTAAGAGCTTAGCGGGATTTTCAGCAGCTCCTAAGCCGGTTAGGTGCCTAAATCCCACTGGAAGTCCCTTTGAACACTGCTACTTTCCTAAATCCCTGCCTGTGTTTACTACTGTCACCAGACACTTAAATACCTCCATCCACACGCCTGAGTCCCAGGGCTGGGAAGCTGCTGACCACCACCAGCCGCCGCTGCCAGCTCAGCAGCTGTGATATGGGTCCATGGGGACCCTACTCTGGGGCAGACCCACTTGTGCCATCTCTCACCCCTCCCCTGCTGACCCCAGCAGCAAAGGCTCTTTGGGTTTCTCTTTTTTTTCCCACCCTCTCGCTCTACCTCTGCGCGCATTGTGACGAAGGGAAGATTGCTATCTACAAAGTCTTTCTGTAGGGTGTACAATAAAAACTGTATCTCCTCCAGCTTTGCACAGGCCCCAGCCCCAGCGTGGGATAAAGCTTTAAACCAAGGGATAACCCGAGAGGGAGCTGCAGCAGAGCTGGCTGCTCGGCGTGCCAGTGGTGCTCTGGACACATGGTGAAGCTGGAGTTTTTGGAGGCACCTGATGCTCCGGCTGCAAATCTGACCCTGGGTTCTTCATATCCCTCCTAGCAAAGACATGCTTGCTCCAAATCTGGGGTGATTTTTCCCTTTTAGAGGCTGCACGGACATGGGAGGTAGCTGCAGGGTGTGCTTTTGCAGGTGTGACTTCAGCAAGGCTTTTGACCCTGTCTCCCATAACACCCTCCCAGAGAAGCTCAGGAAGGGTGGGTGAGATGAGTGGACAGTGAGGTGGGTTGAGAACTGGCTGAAGGACAGAGCTCAGAGGGTTGTGCTCAGTGGCACAGAGTCTAGTTGGAAGCCTGTAGTTCATAGAGTTCCCCTGGGTCAGGACTGGGTCCAGTCTCGTTCAACATACTCATCACTGATGTGGATGAAGGACAGAGTGGGCCCTCAGCCAGTTTGGTGATGATCCAGAACTGGGAGGGGTGGCTGACACACCAGAGCTGCGCTGCCATGCAGCGAGATTCGGACAGGCTGGAGAGTTGGGCAGAAGGAACCTCATGAAGTTCACCAAGGGCAAGTGTCGGGTCCTGTACCTGGAGAGGAATAACCTCCTGCACCAGTACAGGGGAGGGGTGACCTGCTGGGAAGCAGCTCTGCAGAGAAGGACCAGAGAGTGCTGGTGGACAACAGGTTCACCATGAGCCACCAGTGTGCTCTTGTGGCCAAGGAGGTTAATGTTGTCCTGGGGTGCATTAGGATGAGTGTGGCCAAGCAGGTCAAGGAAGGTTCTTCTCTTGTTCTACTCTGCCCTATTGAGGCCACATCAGGAGGCTTGTGTCCAGTTCTGAGCTCCCCAGTTCAAGAGAGACAAGGAGCTACTGGAGAGAGTCCAGCAGAGGCTCCGAGGATGATTAAGAGACTGGAGCATCTCTGTGCCCAGGAAAGGCTGAGAGCCCTGGGGCTGCTGAGCTGGAGAAGAGAAGCCTCAGAGGGGATCTGATCAATGCTGATCAATGGCTAAAGGGTGGGGGGCAAGAGGATGAGGCCAGACTCTTGTCAGTGGTGCCCAGTGACAGGACAAGGGACAACAGGCACCAACTGGAACCCAGGAGCTTCCATGTGAGCAGGAGGAGAAATTTGTTTGGTGTGAGGGTGTCGGAGCCTGGCCCAGGCTGCCCAGAGAGGTTGTGGAGTCTCCTTCTCCGGAGAGATTCCAAAGGTGCCTGGACACGATCCTGGGCCCCCTGCTCTGGGTGAGCTGCTGGAGCAGGGGGTTGGACGAGATGATCTCCAGAGGTCCCTGCCAACCCCCGCCATGCTGGGATTCTGTGAAGACCCTCCAAGCTCTCTTTCCCCAACCCTTAAGCCAATTAATTCTGCTATGAACTTCTCTGAACGCAGGGAAAGGACATGCTCGAGCATGTTTAGCCTGTATCATGTCAAATCCACTTTAATTGGTGATAATTTCTGCATGCCTGCTGTACCCACGAGAAAACGCAACGTACGCGCTCCTTTGCTCTGCAGCTTAACACTCCTCAGCAGGTCTGTATTAAAAACAAGGGGCTTCAGCAACAAAACCATCAACTTTTAAAGGGCAGCTCTTCCCAAAGCATCATGAGATGCTTAAAGTTACCTGTGACCTAGGCACAGGCTGCAGACTCCAATTTTAATATCTGTGAAGGGTTTGGAGAGATTTTCCCCTTTCTCTACTGAATAGATGTATGTACAGACACAGAAGACCAGCCTCCCTGGACACTTGATGTTCTCCATCCCTTCAACCAGGACACAGAAACACAATAAATCCAGGAAGGACAGAGCCCCACAGCAAATAAACACCGACACGGCCCGTTTGTGAACGATCTGCTGGGCAAGGAATTATCAACTCGGGCTAGGAACTGATGAGCAGCCAGCCCCGGCGCAGAAACCTGAACGGGGTCGTGATTAATACACACACCACGAGCTAAATTCATGGGATAATTTTATTTCCCATGATTAATTTGGCCAGCATTAATTAGACCATAAAACAGATTGATGCTCTATGTCTTTCTGAGGGCTTTCCCTTCTCCCTCCCCAAGCTGGCTCTCACCAGCATTACGGCTTCTGCAAGGGGCAATATCTGGGGGTTTCTGGTTCTGGGGGTTCTACCAAGCCCTGGGATCACTCAGACAACCAAAAAGCATGTGATGAAACCACAAAGCCACAGCAGCTCCTCCCGTGTCAAGCAGACAGGGGCAAAGTTCAAGCAGCATTTTGCACATCCTGGGGAAAACATGACATTGCAGGTCCCCGAGGTTTCCAGCCCCCATGTTTCCTCCGGCATGCTCGGCACTGAGGCCACCTTTGCAGGCCCTCACCTCGCAGCCCTGATGGAGCTGGCAGGTGGGAATGGCAGCCAGGGTGGAATAATTCCAATATTCTTCAGGGAGTGCCAGCAAGCAAAGCACAAATCTTTCCTTTGAACCGCACGCGAGAGGCGGTCTTTGTGCTCGGGAGCATCGGGAGTGTTTTGAATCCACGCTGGAAATGTGAATCCAATCTGATCAGAGCTTTCACTCTATTTCAGTTTAATTTTAAAAAAAACAAGCCCCACAACTCTATATAAACAAAACCTGCTGAAGCTCTTGTTTTCCCTCACCTGCTTGATCGTTTCTTTCCCCCTTGCTTTGCTGCTGTATCAAAAGAAACAAACACCATCTATTGATTCCGGCTGTTCTCAGAAGATTTGTGGCACAAATCTGATGTTCGCTGAGTTATTGCGGAGCGATAACTGCATGCCCACTGGTTGGAACCGCTTCCTTGGAACAAAACAGAACAAAAAGAGATAAAAAAGCGGCTATATCATAGCAGAGGACACGTTTTGCCTTCTCAGACTGGGAGGAAATGCAAAGTACAACTCTTTTAATAATTCATTTTGACAAATTTCCATCAGTCCCGCTTTGCTTTTTGTTTTACATCCAGGATGCACTAGCAAAATCAATACACAAAATACAAAGGATTGCTTTTGTTTTGGCTTCCACAAAGCAGCGGAGCTCACAGACCCTGCACCTCCTCAGACCCAGCACACACAACCACCTTCACCGACCCTTCCTGCAAAAGTACATTTTCCTGCTGCATCTACACGATGGCACCAAATTAAAGGCTTCGCTCTCCCCAGTACCTTCCACAACCCACAAAACTTTAAATTAACCTTTTGCTTGTGGGGTAATTAATGCTGCAACAACGCTAACAACCTGGGTCAGCCCCAATACACCAGAGATCTGCCACAGCCCAGACTGGGATGCCCTTGAAGAAAGGCTGTTGGTACTGGAGATGGAATTATAACCTTCTTAAAGAACGCTCTTCAGCTCTGTAATTACCTTACATTGTAAGCTCTTGCAGAAAGAAACTTGCTCTGCAGCACATCCGATACGTTCTGGTCCTTGGCCAAGCTCTGCAGAAGCCCAGTGGACCCTCTTGGCTTTAATCTCCCTTGAATGTGACTTTTTTTTGAGTTTTCTATATGGTTACCGCAGCAGGATTTGGTAACAGGGACCAAAAGCACCAGTGAAATGACAGAGAGCACAACACCGAAGCCCTCTAGACCAGAAGTCACATGAAACAGCACAAAAGATGACGGGATTAAATCAACCGCAATAGTTTAAATCGCGCTACCTTCACTTTAAAACCAGAATCCAGCCCAAACTAACCCCAGTCTCAGATTTCCGAGGCTTACTCAGCACCACATACCTCACCCCCAGAACCCAGACTGCTGGTCATGCTCCACAGGGTCACCAGCCCTGCATCTCATTCACCATCGCTGGCGAGCCTGTTAAAAATCTCCTATGTCTCACTCATAGAACAATGAGATTTTGTCACAAACCTACCTTGAGCTGACCTCTGGCCATCAATAATGGAGTGTTTCTGCACCACAGCCAGCCCAGGGAGGTAAGCAGCACTCCACTGGTTCTGCTTGCCTCGATAGCTGTGGGCAGCACCCTCTGCCACGCAGGTCTTCCAAGACCCACCCTTCCCCTCAGATGTTCCCACTTTCCCTGTTAGCTGCTAAGGAACAAAAGAGGAGAGACCCAAGGGAAGGCATTCAAGGTAGGGGCTAGAAATCAGGAGCTTCCTCCAAGCCCAACCAAGGTAGATATCACCACCAGCCATGCAAAACCAGCCCACAGTTGGTTTATAAAGAATTTCTCTTTATTCACAAAGCCCTGACGTTCACCTCTGCAAAACTGCTGCTCCAAAAAACTGGGATTTGCTCAAAAGCGCTAGGCTTGCTGCTGGGGCACGACCACCCTAGGTGGTTCCCCTCCAGGAGAACTTCATGCCTGCAGCTGCATTGCCCGAGGCTGGAAACAAGCTCCCTGCTGCCTATCAGGCTGCTTCTTTTTTACTATTTTAAGACTCATGATCACTGCTTTAAAGAGGGAATTAAACTGATGGATTGAGGATGATGCAGAACCTTGATGTCCTAGAAAGCCGCACAAATAAGCACTATTAGAGTAACTAAAATGGGAGACAAGCTAATTTGGACACTAAGCGGAACTGAGATGGTCTGAATGTTCTCCACCTTCCCTAAATCACACGCGCTGCTGCTGCGCAGTCCTGGTATCGCCCATGTACAAAACCACCTGCAAATCAGCCGCCCGGCAGGAAAGGTATCGATCAGAGCAATGTCAGCACGAAGAATACACCTTGCATCTCCAACAAGGAGAGCTTTGGTAGAGCAAGCAATGGCCACCCACCTCCCACTGCTGCTGTGACCAGGAGCAATGTCACCAGGAGGACCCAGACCAGGAGGACCCTCAGGCCCCAAAAGGGAGGGGAGGATTTTTTGCAGAAATGCAAAATCAGCGCTAATGACATTGCCAGGGTATCAGCTCACACTTGCTGCCAGCAATTAGGCCAGTTGTGCATCTGCAGTTGCTCATTTGGCCACTAACCTGCTTTAGCAATTACAGATAATTAAAACATCGCCCTGCAGTCATTACGATTCAAATCATTCCCTGCAAGAAGAGCGCCGTGAGGTCTGATTTCTGCTGTGCCCATCTCCTGCTGCTGCTGGAGATGAAGGAAGGGAGAAACCTTCTATGGGTGTAAATCAACGCATTTCTGTCTACCCCCTGCAATGATTTACACCAGTGGGAGAGGTGACCGGAGTTAGAAGACGAGGAGGACCAAGACAACCCCCTCTGCTCTGTGCAACAGTGCTGGTTCTTATTTGCAGATGCCAAAAACCACTTTGATGTGGTCTGATGTGAGAACGGTTGTGAGGTGAGAAGAGACCAACACCCACCTTCCTACAACCACCTTGTAGGGAGTTGTAGAGAGTGAGGTCTCCTCTGAGCCTCCTTCAGACTAATCAACCCCAGGTCCCTCAGCCACTCCTCATAAAACTTATTCTCGAGACCCTTCACCAGCTTCACTGCCCTTCTCTGGACCTGCACGGGAAAAAAGCAGAAAGATTTTTGAGGCTTTCTCAAAAACTTCAGGAACTTTCCCCCTACTTATTTCAAACACCTTCCCTGGACACCACTTGCAGATAAGGCCTTTTTGCCTCCAAACCTGGTTAGAGCATCCCTTGAATGACCGGAGGGAAACCCCCACTGCTGCCTGTCTGTCCCCACCAGACCGCTGTCACAGCACTGCCACGCACGACAGCAATTCATCTGCACAGGGGGGCTAAGGGCCTATGAGAAGACCTCATGCAAGGTATTAATTGCAAAAATGCCACCAAATCCTACACCCTCACATGCCAGCAGAGGACCTCTGGGGATGGCTGTGAGCTGGCTCCATCCAATGCATTATTGTCGTCTTGGCGTCCCTTTGAAATAAAAATAAAGTCCCTTTACATGCTCTGCTTCTGCAGGGATAGCGGCTGCGCAGCCCCGCAGCTCAGAATGAAAGAAATAATTAAATACCTGTAATTGCTTAGTCAGAAGAAAGCTCTCGCAATAAAATCAGGAGGGCGAAAGTCCTCAGGATGGTAAAGGTTATCAAAATACCAGGGTTTGGAGGAAGGGGGTTGTTACAGCATCGCTCCCTAATAACACACAGCAAAGCAATCCCTTCCAGGAGAAGGAGATAAAGAATTTCCTCCGCCAGCAATAAATCAAAGGGCACCGTTCAGCTGATGGGAATTGATTTTTCTCCCTCCTTTTGCACTTAGAGAGAAGCGGGACCACGGTGAGAGCCTCCAGCTGTGACAGAGCCCAATCGATGGTGGGGAGGGGATGCACTGGGGACACTCGGCACCGGCACAGGGCAGCACCTTCCCTCCTGCAGCATCGCTTGGGGTGCACCCTGCTCCCGCTCCTCCCGATGGCCAGATTCATGGAATCATAGAACGAGTTAGGTTGGAAGGAACCTCAAAGATCATCTCGTTCCAATCCCCCTGCCACGGACACCTCCCACTAGACTGGGTTGCTCAAAGCCCCATCCAAGCTGGCCTTGAACACCTCCAGGGATGGAGCATCCACAGCTTCCCTGGGCAACCTGGGCCAGGGTCTCACCACCCTCAGAGTGAAGAATTTCCTCCTAATTTCCAATCTAAATCTACCTTCCTCCAGTTTGAAGCCATCACCCCTCATGCTGTCACCCACGAGCCCTTGTAACAAGTCCCTCCCCAGCTTTCCTGTAGGCCCCTTCAGATACTGAAAGGCTGCAAGAAGGGCTTCAGCACAGCCCTTCCTGAAAGCAGAGGGCACGAGTGGATGTGGAGCTGGCAACGAATGAGATCTGATGAGAATAAAAATAGGGGGAATAAATTCCCATTAGCACAAGTGGAGTCAATGCCATAAGGGGTGATTCTGGTGCTGGGAAGGGACAGGCTGGAAGACAGACCCCACCTCACCCTCTTGCCCTCACCAACAATAATTAGCAGCCTGGCTGTGCAGGAAAACCAGGAGCAATCCTTCTGCTGCTCCAGCAAAACCACAGCTCCAGTGCTAATCCACTGTTAATTAAAAAAAAATTCACTATAGGCTCCCTCAGACACAAACCTCTTGCCTTTCACGTGTGCAGAAAGAATGAAAAGGAGGAAAAAAAAATAGAAGCTGTCTGTAAAGCAGATCATCCAGAGATCGATCCCTCGCCCAGCTCTTTAGCAAGACTCGCTGCAATGCAATGATTTTCCCCCCTTTTGTATCGAGCATCGCGCAGTCGCAGGGCAGGGGGAACGCGGATCGATTTGGTTTCGCTCTAAACCCCAGCGACAGCCTACGGCGGCCGTACGGGTAAGCAGAGACCCGATTTAACAGGTTATAAAGCTCCCCCATTTTCTCACTATTGACTTTTATTGTGGCGCATAAAATTTTTAATGAGAAATAAATTGATAGAGATACATTACCACGGAGGAACCACGAGCTGCTCATTTGCGAGCTATAAAGGCAAAGAGCACATTTTTGGGATGCGGAGAGAAAAATGCACCCACGGTGAGTTGATGTCGGTATTCAGCTGGGATTGGCACTTCCAAGTGACACCTGGATGGTGATGGTTCCCTGCAACAGGACTGCGTGACACTGGGCAAGATGATGGTGATGGGACCAGTGCAGCAAGTGGCTTTGCATCCCCAGACCTACAGCACGTGCTGCCATGGAAAGCAGAGCTTGGAAAAGCTAGAAGGAGGAGTCCAGCTACCCCAAACCATGGGGCTTTCCACCTTTTTCATCCCTTTTTCACCCACCCTTTGGTTTCCAAGCCTTGGCAGCAGCTGAGGAGCACCCTGTGGTGGAGACATCTTGGTGCTGTCAAGATTTCTATCAGGCAAACCCGGCAAGGAGCCCTTGACACATCACCTGCTGTGCCCTGAGGAAGATGAGGAGGGTAAAAAACAGAAAATACATGTATTCCAGCAAAGAGACAAAAAAAAAGTAGAAAAATATCGCATGGTGGGGAAGTGCTGCCCCATCCCAATCTTCACCCTCACGCCACCTCCTCCAAACCTCCTGTCCCCTTCAACCACTGCTTCAGCATGGACCTTCCCAGTGTGCCCACAGCAGGTTGTCGGCAGCTATCCACACTGCCAAGGTGACAGCCTCAGGAGGAGAACAGAATTCCCATTGGAAATTCCCCCCCTCCTCGAGGAGGGCACATATTGCACGGGAAGAGCATACATGAAACAGCTTAAATCCAGCACGAGAAGACAAACCCCTCGCGTTTTCCCATATCTGACAGCACCTCATGATAAGGCAGATGGGTCCAGGTTCCTCCTGCGATGCCCGGCAGCATGGTCCCCAGCCGCAGACCTCTGCCCTGAGCTGTCATGGTGTGGATGGGCTGTCTTCCCCCAGACAGCAAAGTGGAGGGGTCCTTCACCACAACATTCCTTAACAAGTGCTGGGAGCAAACCCATCCAAATCTCTTCTTCTGCCCCTTCCTCAGCCTCTGAGGTGACGATTAGGGAGAAGAAAAGCAGTTTAAACAGCTCTCCACACGTGATGCTCTGATATTCAGTGTGCTGGGAGAAATCTGCAGATGATACCTGCAGCCACATCTCCATCCACAGGGCTTTAAGCACCCCAAAACGAAACAAAACCCAACAGACCTGACTTTGCAAGGTGTTTATTTTTTTATTAGAGAAAAGGAAGGTTAAAAAAAAAGGGTATTTTGCAAGAAGAAAGCATCCAGGCTTCCCTCCACTGCGGCGTGAGTATCTGCTTTGGACATACCCCAGAGCTGCCAAGTACTCCCAAAACCAAAGTTAATGACCTTGCAAATAATGGCTGGAACATTCCTCTACATTTTTTTTTTTCCTTTATTTTCCCCACTATGACTTTATTTTCCAAGCAAGCAAGAACCATCTCCCTGCCCCTCAGCAAAACCCTGCACAACACAATTTCCTCGCTGGGATTTCCAAGAGACACACACAGCCCTTGACCCGAGACACGGAGGTGGCCTCAAGATGCTTCCAATGTTCTTATGAAAAAACCCATCGTTCTGCAAGGTGCTAACGCAGAGCAGAGCGCACGGATGGCCACGGGAACACCTTTCCCAGGGCCCATGTTGTGCTTCCAGCACAGCCCCAAATTCCGTAGCACATGGCTGTTTCTTAGCTAATACCCTGTTTTTTTTCCCCCTGGAGAGGACCTTAGGGCTGTGGGGCAAGCTGGTATTTCAGGGAACAGAATAAAACAGCTCGTTTTGTCTGGAAAATGCATATAATATCCAGAAATTGGTGTATTTACAGCCTTTAGAAATGTTAACTTCCGCAAACAGCATCTTATGAAAATGGAGAATAACTGAGAGAAATGGTCCAGCCACGGCAGGAGAGAGAGCCAGAAGTGGGGAAAAAAAATAAAAGAGACCCAAAATCTCACTCTCTCTCCCCGAAGTGCCCTGCCTTAGTCTTTAATAACTCATTATCGTATTACAAAGCAAAGGCTCACAGGATTATGGCGTTTAGGAATATTATGATGGCTGTGAGCCAGCCTTCCAGAAAGCTTTTGGTATTCCTGCTTTGGCCTGACCTGGCCTTAGACCTGGGCTCTGCATCCTAGGGCACTGTCAAAGACAAATACCCCCTGCTCCACATCAGTAAATACACTAGCATTTAATAAATATATGCCTAATAAATTATATATATAGATATATATAAAACGTATATACATATATCTCCATATATCTATCTCTAACGCAGGTGGGAGGGAATTTCAGAGCATGATGTTCTCTGGCTGCTTCCACTCAGCCAAAGAGATTATAAAATCCTTCAGCAGCAAAATAAACAGCTTAGAGCAAACAAGAGGCTTAGTGTGCTGGTACTTTATATTTTCTGGCTGGGGCTGGCCATCACTGAGGCCACCGAGCCCTTCCCCACAGTCCCTTCTGCACAGCCCAGAGACTTGCCCTGGTTTTTACTCCTTTGGATGGACCAAATGTAGATTATTTCGCTTTCCTGTGCTGCTCTGCCAGCTCTACAGCCTTGGGCAGAGCTGCTTCTGGCACGGATCAAAGCAGAAAGGGGAAAGCTTCAGAGAATGAATGGATGCTCCTGCGCCCCGTGACACCCTTCAGAGCCATCCTCAGCTCCTACGATGAGTTTTAAGCACTCTCAGGTGTTACTCCCATCTCTTGGCCCCTTACTAAAAGGAAACTAAATCTTCAGTAGAAACAAAACAAAACAAAACAAACACCAAAAAACAAAGAGTATGTACCCAAAGCTGTTGAATGCACAAGGCAAAACAAAAGAAAATGTTGTTTTCTTTCCCCTTTTCTCAATTACAGCAGCAACTGCGTTTTCAGGCCAATCAGAACCGAGAGCAGACCGAGTTTTCATGCCGACAGAATTGGAACCAGGAGCAAAGGCATCATTTTAACATGAAAATGAGATCCAGTTTGGGTGGTTTGGTTTCTTTTGCTTCAAGTAAGACGCATTTTTGCAATTTCTCTTCACTTTCAAACCAGCTTTTCTCCAGAGGGGTGGAGGGTCACATCCTACCTGTCCGACCCAACATTACACCAGGTCTACATTCCCTTTTCCAAAGCCTGGAGGGGTGATTGCTTCTCCTTAACACCCTCCTCCAGCTCTTCCCACCCCGCTGCCACCAGCTCCCGCTGATTTCATGGGACCATCATCACGCAGGAGCCCCCAGGAGCCCAGCTCCCAGAACAGGGCATTGCTGGGGAACACCGACAGCTTCCCTGCCTTTCCCAAGAGTCTGGCAGCAGCACAGGAGCTGTTGGACAAATTATTCCCATCGCTACTAAATAAAACACAAATTTTGAAATTCCAGCAAGTAACCCTGCATAAGAGAGAAGGCGATGGCGCAGCATGAGTGAGAGGAGGCCATATTTTACTCTTTTCTCCAGCATTTTCACACCAGCCCTCTCCCAGCCCTGTTACTGTGTTCAAAATGTCCAGCTTAATCACGGCTTACTTTATCTGAACAGGATTCAGGGTCTTTAAGGGCTGCTGCAGAATCTCACGTTTAAAGAGAGATGTGAAAGACATCAGGACAACAAGGAATGTGTCAACGCACTGAGAACCAAACTCCTTTGCTGCTACTCTCTTCTTTTGAGGCAAAATTACAGAGATTTCAAAAACACATGAGAACTGGATTACCCCACTCTTGCCAAGTGACCAAATTAACTTCCTACAACCCAGCCCAAATTCTTACTTTTCACACTAGTGAGCTCGTGCCAGCAAATACAGGAAACTATTTCCTAGCTGGGAACGAAACAAAGTCCCGGCGGCCAAGGCCTGAGCCTGTGGCCAACGCCAACACCTAACCCAGAGCACGGGATGGAGACGGAGGAAGCAACACCATAAAATTCTCCATGTGAACGATTTAGATACTTGTGGGACTCCTCTCTTCTGTGCAAATGATCCTTTCATAGCTACAGCTTCAGCTTCCTCACAGACAAATAATTTTCCACCACAAAAAAGGACTTCCATGGGATACGGGTAGAATTAAGAGTAAGTCCAGAAACAAAGAACTTTTGAGAAATTTGCATTGTAGGAAACACCCTGAGATGAAGCCCAGTGAGGAGGGGTCTGGCCCCACTTCACATCTCCCTTTCAAAAAGGGAGGGCACCTTCCCTGGACACACATTGCAAAGCCAACAAGACACACTGCTGAGACATGCGCTTCTTGATGGCTTCCTTGCCAGTCAGCAAGAAATATTTCAGGGTTAAACGAAGCTGCGAGATGCCTCTAGACCCCAGCCGCTCGCCTGCGCGGTGTTTATACACTGTAATGGTCCTCTGCTCGGCTTCAAGCCTCCTTATGCAGAAAAACCTCCAGTGAAAGCAGTGGGAGCCTCTTAATTGTCTCTGCTCCAATCAATACAAACAGTGCTCGGCGATGCCAACTGTCACGGCAAACGCTGACTCCCCAGCAGCAGGATTTCCACGTTTTTCTACCATTTCCACTGCAAAAAGAAAGCTTCAAAGAAAGTAGGCTCTCTGTGGGTAGAGGCAGGAGGTACCGGAGCTACTGCTTCCAGGATGAGTCCACCAACCCCTGCAGACCTCTGCCAAGGACTTAGCTCTGACCCTGAGCAAAGGTTCACATGGCATCAGCCAGGACCAGCAACTGCTCTTCTAAAGGCTAGAGAAAGCTGACATCAATCTCTGTGCATGCCCAGCTCTCCTCCTCAGCTGCCTTCAAACCATGAAGCCCTCTGAGCTCCACTTCACTGGAGAAGAGGAGACTGAGAGGAGACCTTACTGCTCTCTACAACTACCTCAAAGGAGGTTGTAGTGAGGCTCGTGTTGGTCTCTTCTCCCAAATTACTAATGATAGGACGAGAGGAAACGGCCTCAAGCTGCATCAGGGGAGGTTTAGATTAGATAAGAGGAAGAAATTCTTTACTGAGAGAGTGGTTGGGCACTGGACCAGGCTGCCCAGGGAGGTGGTGGAGTCACCATCCCTGGAGGTGTTTAAAAAACGAGTAGATGCAGCGCTTGAGGTGATGGTCTAGTGGCCAGAGAGATGCTGGGATGAAGGTTGGACCTGATGATCCTGGTGGTCCTTTCCAACCATAATGATTCTATGCTGAGTGGGACGCAGAGGATGCAGGTCAGCCCTGCCCTTAAATGAACTGCTGCCCAAGAAGAACCCGAAAGGAACGATCGCAAGAATTTTGATTTAATGCCATCTACAAAACATCTAAACTTACACTCGGTGCAAGGCACAGCAGCTGGGATTTCTGGAGATGCCATAGGAATTTGAGCTCCCAGATCTTCTGGGTACTTGAGATATTTCAGAGCAGGCCTTAAGCCCACTTAACTCAAAGGCCAAGAGAAGAGTCTCCTCTCACGTTACAAAATCCTACTTCACACCCCAAGAAAACACAGCAATACCAGAAATCTATCTGAAGAGGCCAGGGTTCAGTTCTTGAAGATGCTACCTCTTTTTATCTGAGGTAAGCACCGAATTGTCTTCAAAAATGCATTCATTAACAGGGTTTCTCCAAGTTTATTGAGCAGGGTTTCTCCAAGTTTATTGAGCAGTTGTTCCAGTCTCTTTTGCAGACAGGTGTCTAAAGGGCTTCCATTGAGTAAATCACAACCTCGCCTACACTATTAGAGAGCCCGTTACCCTCATTTGACTCTCCTGGTATAATTACCGAGGTCATTTTAGCAGGTACGTTGGCATAGCTGTCATCGCTTCCGAGTTTAGTAGCCTTCATTCACAAGCGTGTTTCTCACCTAATCGCAAGAGCAGCCCAGAGGACCATGGGTGGGATTTTCTGAAGCATCACAGGACCATGAGCAAGGTATCAACACTACTCATCCGAGAGCAGGGCACAAGGAAGACAAGTGGATGGCTTCTCTCCAAATGACTCGCAGCCTTCGTGGTAAGGTGCAAGGTGTCAGCTTGAGGAGAACGGAGAGGAGCAGGAGCAGACAATGCAACCTTTGGCATGCTTGCTCCATGCCAAAACCTTCACACATCAGAGGAAGTCACAAAACAAACCTTGGTCCACAAGCAGAATGAGTCCCAAGATGACCCCACACATGCTTCCATGCAAGCATTTGACTCTGGGCAGTGCTGCTGCAGGATAACCATGAACCTCAGCAAGCCTGGGACCTCATTCCCCACCACTCCGCCTACCTGTGGCCTCAGTAAGTGCTCTGTGGTTTTCCTTCCAAACCAGCAAGCACTGGAAGAGGACATGGACTTCAGCCAGGCTGCAAAGAGCACCTTAATTACCTCACAGCACTTCTTTTCATTAGTTCTGCCCATTTTGTGCATGGCTATCTCATGAAGTTTGCCAGCGTTCATAACACAACCCCCTCCAGAGACCCATTCAACTCAAGAGGGCTGCAAATGGGATTGGCAAGAAATTAATTTAGGGTGCAGCAACACATTAAAAAGGAGATAGAAATCAAACAAACAGCCCAGCCCTGCTGTAACAGGGATGTCAGCTGGCCCGGCACGAGCAGCAAGACCTCCACCACGGTCATCTCTACAAACCAAATCCCAGAAAAGGAAAAAAACCCCACTCTTGAATGGTAATCACTGGGTTAAACCGGGATCTGGAGTTTAAAATGCTTCCTCATGATACATTTCTACAGTCTCTCTTCAGGTTAGAAAAGTATTCATTCTCTGGTTCTCATAAATCTGGGCTTTCTTTTTAATCTCCTTATGATATTGTGGGGAAAGGACTCTAATTTCATAGACTGCGCACTTAAGACAATAACCGATAAAACCCATTAGATTCCCATACAAAGGGCTTCAGAAGAGCCGCTGAGGAGGAGATGCCACGGGCTGAGAGGAGGCGGAGGACTGCAGAGGAGGCTTTCCAAGGCAGAGCGGGTTACGCCGCCCACTAAGCCCTGACTTGCTTGAAAAGCAGTTTGCAGAGGAGTATGAGCAAAACAACGTGCCCATAGTTAGCTTGGAAATTGTCTTTCTTCATAAGCTTGTGGGGAGAAAGGGAAAAAGAGCCAAGGCCCAAATCAGCAGAACGTGGGTCCTCCAGAAGGAGGACATCCTCCAAGACATCCATCACTTCAGGGGTCCTGCCCGTTTCGGCAGGGAGGGAGCAGAAATTCCTCAGCCTTGCAGAGAAGCCATGGAAGGCCCCAAGACAGCAAGTCAAGAGGTCCTTTTTTTTTTCCCCCTCAAGAAACTAGACTTTGCGACCGCTTAAAATCCAACTCGACTCAGGGTGCTGCCAAAAGCCACCCACATTGGTACCAGCCCCCAGCAGCTACATACACCAGCACAGATCCTGCACTACTTGCTCGTGCCTTCAGTCCTGGCAAATTGCTAAGGAACCATAAACGTGCCCCAGTGATATACATCCCAGCTCTTCCTTCCCTACCCAGCACACGAGGAACATCTGTAGGGTGTAGGCTGCTCCATCCAACAAGAGTGGAGGTTGAGGGGGGGACACAAACAAAACTGCCTTCGTGTTCTACAAGAGATGGTGAGTTCTTCTTTCAGAAGAGACACTGAGAGCCATTCGTGGCCGCCTGTGACTAAGTGCTCATGAGAGGGCTGCCATATGGGTTCAGATTTATCACTTGTGCTTCCTAACTTGCACATCTGTTTTCTATAAGGAGCTGTCCAAGTCAATGCATCTCCCCTTTCCTCACCAACCGCCCACGGAGCTTTTCAAGGACAAATCATCATTGCTTTCAGTGTTTATCTGCTTAGTGGTCTTCACTATGTCATCTTAACAACCTAACGTACTAGTCCCAAAAACCCAGAGGAGGCATTTTTAGGCACAGTCTCCCTCTCTGTGCTCTGGCAGGGCTGTGAATTTGCCACTGGAGAACCATGTCGGGGTGCCTCCAAAAGCAGCGTAACACACGCGGTGATGACTGGGGGTGGGTTTAACCAGGATGCTGAACGAGAAGACAGCGGTCTGTTCCCATCAGCAACCCAGGAAACTCCTGGTCAGCTCCTCTAACTCCATTAAAGTCATCAAAATTATTCCCATTGCCCTGTGTCAGAGCATCTTCTCCTAAACGGAAAGCTGAACACAGGAATCTGAGAGAAAAGGGGAATTCCTCTAAGGACAGAAGTATTGGGAAAATGGCAAAAAGCCAGAAGGGTCATGAGGAACTAATGAGACTTCCCAGACCACAGCTCATCCGGACATGAGGAATGCGCGGCATGTAGAGGGCAAAAAGGGCCAACACAGCTCCAGGAGAGTTTTTGGCTCTTGTGCATGGCCATCAAATCAACAAAAACAGCTTCGAAATTTTAATGAAGAGTCAGTAATTCCTCTTTCTTCCTGGAATAAAAAGGTGGCCTTAAACATTTCTCTACCAAAAATGTCGAGTATGATCCATCAGGCCTTCTTTCTTTGGTATTTATAAGAAACCTACCAACTTGGTACTGAAGTACTGGGATAAATGGAATAAAATAGGGAGGAGAGACCAAGAAAGAAAACATTTCCTAGGAAATTTAATGGTCTGAAAGCTAAAGACACAGCTCTGCATGGCCTACCGGCTTCCAGGGCTGCAGTGCCACCAGGCTGGCAGCACTGTGGGGACGACCAGCATAAACCACACATGCAACAGGGTCCTGCTACAGTCACTCCATTGACATGGCTTGGAACTGGGTCCAAAAGCAACAACAGCTGATTTCGTGTCACGTCGGGAGCTCCGAGGGACTTGGCAATGGTTAAAGCAAGATGCTACGTGGTATGAGAAGGGGGTACCGGGTGGCATCTCACCTCTTTGGTCTGCATTTGGACATTTTTCACTGTGCTTCAAGGCAAGTGCAATTATAGAGTAAAACTGTTTTAAAATAAATTAATACGTTTCAACTGCTAATGGTGCCCTTCAGCTGAAGCACGCAGCGCGGGGCATTGCCATGCCCTAGAGGAACCACAAACAGCCCCTCAAGGGTTAAAGAGCCAGGAAGCACTTGATGAAACATGTAGATGCAAACTGGGGAGATTATAGGCGAGCGTATAAAAAGTGATAAGAGAATAAGTGGCGGCTGAAACAAAGATTGCAGAGGATATTCAACAAGAAGCACTCCATCCACCGAAGAAATAAAAGGTCGCTGAAGGGAGACGGTGACTTCTCTAAGAAATTGCACAAGTGCTTTCCTGACACAAATACTGACAGGAGAAGCAGATACGTGGAATTAATTCTGCTCCCTGCCCTGACAGCACGGAGAGACATGGACTGTCTGAACAGGGAGAATGGAGAAATTAAAAAAAAAAAAAAAAGCAGAAACAGGCAACCACAGCAAAGGGTCGCTCGGGGCAGGCAGGAGTCACCAAAGCAGGACCCCTCTCGCCATACACCCTAAAATTCTGCCTTCTGCTCCCCCACCAAAAACCAGCAAGGAAAGGGGAAGGGCAGAGAGTGAGTGCACCCAGACCTCAAACGTTTCTCTAAATCCACAAAACTCTAACAGATTAAACCACAACAGCACAGCCGAGAGAGGACAGAAAATATTAACCAGAACTAAGCTTTAAAGGATGTTACGGTCCTTGGAGAAAAAAAGAGCCTGTTTTCTTTTATCCTTATGTTTTACAGCAACTTTAAAGAGCCTCCTCTTTAGACGATGCTCCACGGTGACTTTTACAGCAGGCTTTTGGGAGCTGCCCCCCCCTTTTCTCTAATGTATATAATCTAAATCACAGCGATCACAAACGACATTCACAGAATCATAGAATGGTCTGGGTTGGAAGGGACCTCAAGGATCATCTAGCCATTGCAAGAGCTTTATTTCAGAACACCGTCCACTGCAGTAGTCACAGAAGAAACGAAAGTCTGCCTTTGCCCCTAAAGCCTAGATTTACAGGAAAAGCCATTTATTTTCATTCCAGACCAATGACTCTCCCCACCAATGTGTTCTTCTTCCTCGAAGAGCCCCGTTTCCAGAGTTACTTCACAAGTCTTCCTCCTACTTCTCAGTTAATTATTACTGACAACATGGCAAACCTTGAAGCTCTCCTCTCCTCTCTCATCTTCCTCTCCCATCTCTCCTCTCCTCTCTCATCTTCCTCTCCCATCTCTCCTCTCCTCTCTCATCTTCCTGAGATGCTGAGGAGGAGTTCCCAACAGCTGCCCAGAAAAGAGAGAGAGTTGGAGGCATCTAGACCCAGGCTTTCCCCCAGCATTTTCTGCTGGGCTGCAGAACAGGGCATTCATTGAAAATGAAAGGAAAAGTTAACAGAATCATAGATTCTGTTTAGATTAGAAAAGACCTTTAAGATCATTGTGTCCAACCATTACCCTCACTCTAAGAAGTCCACCACTGAACCACGTCCCTCAACACCATATCATAAAGCAGCTTGTTTTCTCCAGCCGCACCTCATGTGGTGAAGGAAAACAACCTCTCTGCTCCATCTAGACATTTCTTTTTCGTAACACCGCAGCCTGACTCGCCCATCAATAGTCTTTAAATATTGAGAAGGGCTCCTGCTGCGATCGCCGTCGCTCCTCTCGACCCACGCCAAGGCCATCAGGCAGAGGAGGTGGCTTCTGCCGGCTTGGGCGCAGTTGCTTAAGTGCATTGTGGCAGCCCCTGGGAAGCAGATCCGTGCCCAGCTTAAGCCCTTAATTATTATATATTATTTAGATAGCACCGTTGGGGAGCAAAGTGCTTGGTAGAAGCACAACAGAAAGACTTGGCCCGCCGCTGTGCACCACATCCAGACCGGGAGTCAAGCAGCTCCTGCGCTGTAGCACATGTTGATGTTCATGTCCAACAAGCTACACCAGGCTGGGACCGAGGGATTAACTTTTGAGCATCAAAAGGTTATTAGAAGCATCTCTTGCTTCGCCGCTGTAGCTTGCAGGAAAACCTCGGGTGGCACGAAAACGCGCTGTCGGGGGAATCGGCGTCGGGGTTTTGGTTGCATCGTTTCGCTGCAAGCTGAGCTGCAGAACTAAGAGCTGCAAAGGGGATGCGAGCAAAGCCCTGCTGGACAGCCCAGCATCAGGCCACACGATTATAGACCAGCAAACCCAGGCATGCCAAGTGGAAATCCGGGTCTATTCCCGTTTCTTTCCTTACAGCCACGCAGGACAGCCTTGAAGGAACTGAGCAATATTCAAGCTAAATCGCAGCTGAGCCTGGATGCAGCTCTTCCTTGGTCTTTAGATGCTGCAGCACTGGCCGGGTGCTGTCTGGAGCATCACCAGATGGATCCAGCCATCACCTGAGGTTTTATTTTCCACACTGGGAGGTTTCCCTACCCCTCAAGTCCTGGCAGCTTTGCTGGCAGTTCTCGCCTTCACCCAGGGGACCTCCTTCCCACTGCTATGCTCTTCCTTCCCCACAGTCTCAGACCCCTTATCTTTCCTTTGTTCACAGAGGACAGCTTTGTTCTCTGCGCAACAACAAGTGATTTAGCAGCTGTCATGTTCGAGGGCTGGAAGATTTGAAGGCAGCCTCTTGTTGAATAAAATGTGCTCGAGAAGTTCCTCCGAACAACACATCCACCAGAGCCAGAAGATGACAGGGGATGGCAAAACTCACTTTAATGGCAGAAGAACTCCACGTGTCCACAGACTGTTTGCACCATCGTGCTGCAGCCCTGACCTTGTGCTCCCAGCCCTCTGCAGCAAGAGGCTCAGACCCAAGGATGCTCGAGCCCACCCAAGTGCACGCTGTGGACTGACGCAAGGGTCTCACCTGAGGCTGCCCAGCACTCGCTAACACCAATTATTAGTGCTGCTACAATAACATCTCAATTCCTTGCAGAAATAAGATGCTGCAGCCAATATTGCCCCCCAGCTCTGCGTGCCTGGATGGACGTGCTGCTAGGAGCTTGCTGATGCATCCTTGGATTTACCAGCACCTGCCTCTGGACCAGAACCAGCCACGTCTGGCATCGCTTTGATTTCGTGGTAGAAGTAGAGAAACTGCCCACAACTAACTCAGTAATAAACCAGCAAATAACACTAATCTACCAAGTTATCCCAGGTGCTCCATCCCAGCCAACTCCCACACCCCTCCTGATCTCCATGTATCCCTCACCCCTTCACATCCAGCCCAACCCAGCCCAGACTCAAGCCCTGAAAACAGCAAATATCCAAATATTTCAGTCTCTCCATACTTCATCACGACAAACAATAAAACACAGCGAACGAGCACTGGGGAGGGATGGAGGGAAGACACTGCTCCAAAACCAGCAGGATTCCTCTGCCTTTGGTGCCCAAGGCAGCGCAGCACGTGCAGTGTTACACGGATTTAAAGGTGATGCGTAGGATCCCATCAGCAAAACGAGGTCGTGCTGAGGTGCAATACCTACCTGCGATGATAAAATTATTCAGCCAGATTTCCCCCTCCCCACCCTTCCCCAGACTCCCAGCTCCCCTCCACCTTCTTCCTCATCTCAGCCATCCCCGTGTCTCCGGGCGACTCTGCCCTTTTACATCGAGCCAACAAACGCGCAGGCATTTCACGGCAATCCATCCCGACCGGACAATGAAAGGAGAAGGGAACAAAAGAGCAAACCTCGCTGCGCCATGGCCTCGCGCTCCGCGGCGGAGGGGCGGACAATGGCCCCAGCTGCTCCCCGGGAAGCCCCCAGCCACAATGAGCCCCGGCTCCGGCAAGGAAGAGGGTCCCAGCTCCCCGGGGGGCAGGAGGTTGTCGCTGGAATATGCATCTCATTGGTTACCTGTCAGTCTTCCTGGGCGGTTATAAAGTACAGCCGCTGCCGGAGGGTATAATGGGATGTAATAACGAGACCGCCGGCTCGTCTGACGCCGGCTCTTTGACAGAGGAGCTTTGATTAGGTGATGGGAACTGGCAGCATCCGCTGGCTTTTAAAAAAAACACAAGCTCAAAGCTGTAAAATAAAGGGATCCTCAGGAATGCGGGCACTTTTTCAGGCTGGGAGGGATGGAAGAGAGAAATAAATGGCAACTTTCATTTCTTGCCCTAATCTCTTCCATCTCTCCTCCCTTTGGAAGTCCCATCCTTGCCGTTTCTCTACACTCAGCCATTATTTCCTGGCTCCTCAGGTATGCTAGAGAAATGACATGTTACAACGCTGGGGAATTACAGCCTGAGGAGGGGGAAGGAGGAAAGCTCCCTGCCCTACAAATCACTACAAGCCTCCCTGCACAGAGCACAGTGAGTAGCTCGAGATGCAGCTGCACAGTCTGGGTTGGTACCCAAAACTTCACCAGGCAGGACTGTGCCATGGGTGGGATTCATCTCTCCTCCCTTTTACAAGTGTGATATCTCAGCTTGGCCCAACTGCCTCCAGCAAACTCACGGCAAGACACTGAAAGCACAGCTTGAATATTGCTGCCGGTTGGTGCCCTCAGATCCAGTGAGCAGGGACCACTGGCTCCCAGTTGGAAACTCTCATTTTTTCAGCTAAACACAATTTTTGTGGCCGGTGACACTAGTGACCATGCAGCACCTTCTGCTCACCCCCAGTCCCAGCACCACCGTGCCCTGGGCTCCCCAGCACAGACATCCAAGCTGGTGCTGGGACGTGGCAGAGACAAGCAGAAAGGTATTTTTCCTCCCCACGGGCTAACAAAAACATGTGCCAGCAAGATGGACAGGAGAAAACCCTGGGGTTTAGGAATGCCAACTGGAAGAAATAAAACCAGACTAATAAAGCTCAGGCTGGGGAAGCTGCTACTGAGGCTAGTGCTGCTGGAAAGGATCCATCCTGCTCCCCTCCGTTCGCAGAGCACCCCAAGCTCCGTGGTCCTGCTCCCACGTTGCCCTCAAGAGTTGGGTGGTTTCATGGAGCAGCTCCATCGGCCACGTCTCCATCACTGTGGCGAGAGCAGGGTCTAACCGGGGTTACCTCCAGCACATCACACAGCCCGGGTGCCTCCTGTTTGAGCAGCTCGTGACCAGTGCAGCCGAAAACTTGCACGGATGGGGACAGGCTCTCACGCTATGTTTCAGCCCGGAATTTTAGGAAGCTGCGCCCACGCTGCCTTCCACCGTCTGGTGGACAGGCCTTTGGATTAGCCTTGCTTAATGAGCTGCGTTACAATGAAAGCAAAGGATTTAACTCAGAAGAATACATCAATTCAGGGACTACGCTGGGCTGTGTTAAATATTTCCCTCCGTGTTTGCCAATGCCCTTGTGTCCCGTGTTTTTAAACAGACGCAGGCGCCGCAGGCGCGAGGAGGAAAGCAGCGTGCAGGTTCATGAACATGCCAACCCACGGCCCTGCAGAAATCAAATTCAGTCAATCCCTCCGCAAAGGATGAGCGGCGAGACAATGGCCAGGAGAGCAGAGGGGAACCTGCCGGCCACGTTACCCCCTCATCAGGGCAGAAAGACAAGGGAACCAGGGTTACCCACCGGCAAGCAAGTGGATCTGCACAGAGCTGGGATTATTTCCAAGCAGCCGGCAATGCTCGACCACGCGAGGCTTTGCATGGGGCAAGTGTTCGGGCCAGGCACCGGGGAGGATTTGGGGTCGGAGGAGGGTTGCTGGCCATGAGGACGAGCTGCCTGCGCTGGCGGGGGTGGTACAGAAGTAAAGCGGCATTTTGCAGGCTCAGCACAGCTCTTCCTTTCAGCACGAAACCCATAAACAACAGCCCAGTGGCTTAACAGGCCTGAAATATGACAGTATTCAAAGGGGATGTCAGGAGGATTAATAGCCCGTCTCCTTTCAGCTCCCTGCTGAAGCCGTGTTAGGACCAGGGAATTAGCGCCAGGCTGAGCGTGCAGAGTTTTGCATCTTCTCCGTTAAGTACAAACCCTCCCTTTGGCGTCACAGCCCTGGAAAAGCATCACCAAGGGGATTTTTCACCATGACCAAGGGAACCGAACAGGTACGATGGTCATTAAGGACAGTGAGAGCTCCTCTTACCGGGATGTATGCGGACAGAGGCGAGTGATTCCACGGTGTTTGACCAGATGCTAAATCAACACGAGGATCTAATAAGAAAGTCCGCTATGAGCCTTTGTAATATTAAAATACACAGGAAATAAAAGAAACATTAAAAGAGCAAACAAACGCAAAATGTCATTATGTTTCCTCTCTGTTTGCCATGCAGAAATGAAGCTTCACCGCATCTCAGGAGACTCTCCAGGACTTAGGGACCTATGCACATAACCATACGTGTGCCTGCTTCGAAGGCTGGTGAGCGAACCTCGGCAGCAAGCAGCCTACAATTCTGCGTCATAAACTGCAAGTTTGGAATTTCACGCCCTTCCAGTGCATGAATGCACTTTTCCAAATACAAACAAGCCCAGGCAACCGATCCTATTTTCACGTGCTGATCCACCAGCACATCTGGTCAAAAACTTGAGATTTCAAGACCGCTTTTTGAAGTTGCAAAGAACCATCCCAGTTCTGCACCGAGCTGTGCTCATTTACATGCCATAAATATGTATACAATTACTGTTACTATCCTTCAATGACCGAAGTTATCGCATTTCAAAGGATCTATATTTAAAGAACACAATGCCCTGATGGCAACGCAGCTTTAAATTTTAAACAGCCCCGCTCCTCCTCGTGCGCTGCAGGCGCGCCGAGCCATCGGAGGTGCTCAAGAATCCCTACACTCTCTAAAAGCTGCAGCAGCTCTTCCCTAGCCCCCCCCCCACCCCAATTCCATGCCCCGCACCCCAAACTTGGCATCTCCCACCCCACGCATCTCTAGTGCCTGCAGCATCTACCCACCATCAGCAGGGAGGGAAGGAACAAGATTGCTGTGCAACACAGATGTGTAACAGCACAGATTTACCAGCTTCTGGACAAAGCCGGAAGGAAAAGTAAGGGTTTTTTTAAATTAAAATGAATTGAGAGCATCGCTGCCCATGAGAGGGGACGCACCAGTTTACGCCGGTATCAAGTGCTGCTCTTCCCATCACCTCAGGTGAGGAATGCCGCAGGTTTCCCGCTGTGGACCCGTTATTTCTAAGCACCTGGTACTTCAACAGGAATGCAATATTAGCTCCTCACCTGTGCTTTCTGAACTGCCTTACTCACCAAGTGACGGCACACAATTAGAAAGAATAAAAATACATCAGGATTAGGAATTAATAAACTGGGATCAAAACACCTTCATAAATCATTTCCCTATGTGTGGGTGGCTCTAATTACTAGAGAAGAAGAAAAAAAAAAAGATAAACCTCATTTAGGTCAGTGCAGTCGTCTTTCTTGGCAGAAAAAAAATCCCTTGATGAATTATTAGCTATAGAAATAAGTCAAGAGGTTTTCAGGTTAACGGTGGCAGCACCGGCAGAGAGAAATCAGGGTGCAAGCCCCGCTGCTGGCCCCAGCCAGCCCATCTTTCTCCTTTAACTCTGGTTTATCGCCGTCCCCTTCTTTTTTCCTGAATTAAAGCAAAAAACACACACATCTTACGACCTGCCGTTTGCAAACTCGGTCCTGACTCATCTACCAGTCCTCTAATAGAAGTGACACAAACAAAGCAAAGGGGGAGAAAAAAGGATTAAGGGGAAAAACGTATTTACCGAGGTGGGAGGGAGCGCTTTCTCGCTGTCCTCCTGCAGCAGCTGCTTCATTCATAAATATTTCACCAGCAAGAAATCAGCCTGCCAAATCTGAACAACTGCTTTGATGAAAAATATAAAAAGGGTTTTCCATTAGTGCTTTTGATGTTCTTTGCATACAGAATAATGAATGCAGGAGATTCATCTTCTTCCCCTCCGCTGTCCTCCCGCACGTCAGTCTTTTATCTGGCAGAGCCGCGCGCAGCCTCCCGAGTCTGGAGAAAAATCAGGATTTGTGCAGGGAGATGGAGCAGAGCCGCTGGCCTGCTTGTGTTCCCCACAGCATCTTCCTCCTTAGTGGGCTTCTTCCATTTTGCGGGGCAGGACAGCAAGAAAATTGGGGTGTCCATAAGTTTTATGGATGCTGTTGGCACTCCACGCTCCGTTTCCACCCATCTGGACAATAGTGAGCATCACGACTCTACCAGGAGTTGCTCAGCAGAAGGCAATCGTGACTGGCCGCCTCAGCTCAGAAGGCCAATCACATCCTGGGCTGCATCAAAAGAAGTGTGGCCAGTAGATCAAGAGAGGTGATTCTGCCCCTCTACTCTGCCCTGGTGAGACCTCACCTGGAGCACTGTGTCCAGCTCTGGAGCCCCCAGCACAAGAAGGACGTGGACCTGCTGGACTGGGGCCAGAAGAGAGCTACAAAAATGATCAGAGGGCTGGAACACCTCTCCTGCGGAGACAGGCTGAGAGATTTGGGCTTGTTCAGCCTGGAGAAGAGAAGGCTTCAAGGAATCCTCATTGCGGCCTTCCAGTATGTGAAGGGGGCCTACAAGAAAGCTGGGGAGGGACTTTTTACAAGGGCTTGTAGTGACGGAATGAGGGGTAACGGTTTTAACTAGAGAAGGGGAGATTTAGATTAGACATTAGGAAGAAGTTCTTTATTATGAGGGTGGTTGATCAGTGGAACAAGTTGCCCGGAGAGGGGCTGGAAGCCCCATCCCTGGAGACGTTCAAGACCAGCCTTGATGGGGCCCTGAGCAATCTGATCTAGTTATGAACTTCCCTGCTGACTGCAGGGGGGCTGGACTAGATGACTTTGGAAGGTCTCTTTCAACCCAATGCAATCTATATATGACTCTATGAGTTTTAAAGCCCTTCAAACAGCATTCTACCACACACAGACATGCTAACACCAGACCCTGGGTGCTACCCAACCATGACAAGCTCGAGCCCTGCTCAATGAGCTTTATTTGTCCCCATGGGCAGAATGATGGGGAACCTGCCCCCATCCCCAGTGCTCCTGCAGGCGCTGAGCATCGTGTCCCACAGTGATGGGGTGAAGCAACCCCCCGATGCCATGAGCTAGGCTGTCCTGAGACCCTCCCTGGCACTTTTGGGGCCATCTCAGAAGAGAAAGGGGATTCTCCTTACAGCACCAGAGAGGAAGTGATGCAGCACAGAGGCAAATCCAAAATAGAAGAAGCAGTAAGTGACCTTCTCCCAGCCTCTTATCGCTCTCAGGAACTTAATAGCTCAACATTTATCTTAACTCAGCAGAGATGTGCTGGGGATAAAGGATCCATCTCCCAGCACACCAGCACCAGCGTTTCCAACCTGCCGCTGCTGAGCTTTAAATTCCATCTTTTACCATCTTTTCGCACTTCTGCTGTAACAGGGCATCCAAAGCAATTAAATCCAACCTATTTTTTCCCCTACTTTTATTCCTTGAAGCGGAGCTTTCTTGTGTGGGGCAGAGATTACGAGGTTTGAGCTGGATTTTGACTCACATTCATTTTCCGCTAAGGACTCGAGGACACTCATCTCCTCTTCCTCACATGAAGCTTGCCACACGTTCAAACTCGGCAAACAAATTTGAAAGCACTTTAAAGGAAAACAAACAGAAATCGGTGCCTTGCAGAATTTCTGCACTAAGTCCTAGAAACACAGACGGCATTTTAAAGGGACTTGAAAGGGAGCAACATCTTATCAGAGCGAGTGGGATGCTAATGCTTGCAGGAGAGTTATCGCTCCTCATTATTCATCCTCCTTTTTTGTATTAGGACCCATCCAACCTGGTCTTGGACACCTCCAGGGATGGAGCATCCACAGTCTCCCTGGGCAACCTGGGCCAGGGTCTCACCACACTCAGAGGGAAGAACTTCCTCCTCATTTCTAATCTAAATCTCCCTTCTTCTAGTCTGAACCCATCACCCCTCACCCTACCACTACAAGTCTTTATAAAAAGTCCCTCCCCAGCTTTCTTGTAGGCCCCTTCAGATACTGCAAGGCCACCAGAAGGTCTCCCTGGAACCTTCTCTTCTCCATGCTGAACAAGCCCAACTCCCCCAGCCTGGCCTCCCAGCAGAGGGCTTCCACCCTCCNCCAGGAGGACGTTGCCTTCTGGGTTGTGAGCGCACATTGTTGGCTCATGTTGAGCTTTTCATCGACCAGCACCCCCAAGTCTTTCTCCTTAAGGCTGCTCCCAGTCCATGCTCGGCCCAGCCTGGATTTGTGCTTGGTATCGCCCTGACCCAGGGGCAGGACCTTGCTCTTGACCTTGTTGACCTTCGTGAGGTTGGCCCTGGCCCACCTCTGAAGCCTGTCAAGGTGTCCCACCCACCCCTGGCTTCGCTTGCTTCAGAAGCTACATGATGCTGTGCTCAGAGCTGCACAAGTGAGAAAGTAGCTGAAATACAGCCCAAGTATTTCCCATCCAAACTTACATCTCCCAGAGGAATTTCAGCTTTTTGAACTATGCCACCTTCTCCAGGAAAACAGGCCCTTCTGAAGGGCAAGGCTCAAGACACTGCAGGGTTGCAGTTTTTAAAACCATTCATTATGCAAATGGCTCATTTACTGCTGCTGAGCTGAAAGCAAGAATCCCAGGCACGCAAATAAAAATAAGCAGGGAGCAACAGCGAGCGAGCGTGTGATGGCATCTGCTGACTTGGGTCACACGCAGCACAGACCCGGCAGGCAGCAGCTTCTACTGGAGTTTCAAACTGCAGGTTGAAGTTGGTCTCCATCCAACACCAGTAAATCCCTGGGCTCTGCGGGACCATGCAACTGGAGCATCTCCAGCAAGCAGCGAGCTGGAAGTCACTCCAGTGCTGCAGATCCTGCCGTGACCCTCTTTATCCCCAAACCTTCCTCACCACAAGATGCCTGAGCTGAGCACGGCTGAAATTCGGTAATTTGGGGTCACTGGCCACTTGGAGACCAGCACAAGGGGGACAGCCGAGGCAGGAAAGGGTTACGGGAGATTCCATCAGCAGGGTTGCACCAGTGCCAGAACTGCAAAGCTTTCTTAAAAACCTTAATAAACATCCCAGTGCTGGGCGGGAACAAACGCTAATTAGCATCTGATAAAGATTCAGAGTGAGAGTCTGGTGGGAAAGGAGACAAAACTCAAAATTAGCCGTGCAGGCGGGAATTTTTAGGCAGGACTATCCTGGGAACAGCCTGCCTCCACATTTCTCTTCTGACAGTGCCTGGAAGCAGAAGGAGAGTCGCGTGTACGATGCTCCATCGCCAAGGATGAGCTTTTGTCCTCCAGGAACTGAATCATGTACAAACATTTCTGAGGCTCGGCGCCTTCCAGCTACCGAATCTAATTCGGGTCCAAGTCCTGGAAATGACCTGGCACGGAGTATCACTGTGCATTACAGCCATGGGAAGTAATAAGGAATTGGAAAAGCAAAACAGAAACATCAAGCCGAGTATTAAAGAACCTTTCAAGTTCAAACATGGGGAAGAAAAATGGCAGTATCGAGTCAGGCCAACGTCAGCACTCAAGGTCAAATGGAAAAAGAAATCTCTGCAGATTTGCCTTTAACAAGCTGCTGTTAGTACCACCGACATTACCATCATTAACACAAAATCATTATGTAAATTCTGCTTTTTAAGCTCAACAGCTCTCAGTAAGCAGTCTTCACCCAGAAGCAAAGCAAAAGCAGCTCGTGTGCTGGCCGGGGTCAGGTGGCCAGGAAGACCTGGGATGCAGGGAGGTCCTCACATCCAGATGGTGCAGAGCCCATCTGGAGAGCATGCTTCGCATCTGTCTTCCCCCGCTGCATACGGGATGTGCTGGGGTTTATGCACTCCTGTATCCTTCAACAGCACCGGGAAAGTTCTAGCTCAAAACGCGCTAAAAGCCTCGTTGCAGTGACAAGAGAGATCCTGGCAGGATCTGGTGGAGCGTTTATCAACAAGCAGATTAATTGCTAAGACAGAAAGGTCCTGATACACAACCACCCGACAACAATCGGGTAATCAGTCATTATGTGTCTATTACTCAAAGTCCTGGAGCTGGCACAACACCCGTGTCTGGAGCCACATCAACTCATGCGATGACAAATATTGCTAAACGCTTCCTGCCTCCAAAGAGCCGAGCTCAGCAACTTCAGACCTGGGAATTGAAAAGCATAAATTTACCTGGGCCAGTAATTTCACAGCAATAGCTGTATTACATTAAAAAAAAAAAAAAAGGTTTCCATAATGGAGAGACTGTTCCTCGCTTCGAACAAGAACATAAGAAATAATGTACGTGCAACAATACGCCAATTGACTCGGCGTTTCAATAAGCATTCACACGCGCGGTCCTGAACAGATGAAGGACAAGTGCTACGGGCTGAATGGGCTCCATTGAGTAAAGCTAATTAGCTGTATAAGCATATGCAAGATCGGGACCTAAATTTGTTCTCTGCCTCCTGGGACACTGATAACTCCTTTTTCTCGTTGCTGGGCAATGTAGATAGATAGCGCAAGTCCAAGGCAACACCATAAGCCCTGGCTGTCATATAGCATTTTTCTTGCAAAGACATTAAGGGCAGGAAACAGCAGCTCCTGTGAAAGAAGAGCCTTGCCCACGATTTTATCACGGGTTATTGTCAGATCTGGGAGCAGGGCTCACCTCTCCGGAGCTGCCATCAAAAGATGCAAATATCCAGCCATACACACCACCACCAAAATATGCGCTGTGAAAAAACAGCGTGATGTCTGGATAATGGATCTGATTATCAGAAGCTGCATCCAGCAAGACAAGGCTCTAATTTCACTCATCTGAAATACATATTGCCACACCAGAAGATGAAATCTGTTATTACAGGCTCAATCCCGTGACTCTTATTTGTGCCGTGGAGTTTTGGCACAATTTGCTCTCCTCTGGATGGTCCCTTTGCGGTGATGATGAAGAACAGGAATGGCAGCATAAGTTACATGGCAGGTAGTGCTAGAGGATCTTAAATATACATCAAAATAGGGGTGACCACCAGCACCAGATCCCTCTGAAACTTGGCTTTTACAGAGGACAGAGGTGGAATCACTGAAGTCTTTAGGTTGGAAAAGACCTTTAAGATCATCAAGTCCAACCATAACCCTACTCTACCACGTCTGCTGCTAAACCATGTCCCTCAGCACTATATCTACATGGCTTTTAAACACCTCCATGGGATGGGGGTTCAACCACTGCCCCTGGCAGTCTCCTTCAGCGTTTGACAACCCTTTCAGTAAATTGTCCTTAATGTCCAAACAAAACCTCCCCTGGTGCAACTTGAGGCCATTTCCTCTTGTCCTATCACTTGTTACTTGTGAGAACAGACCAGCACCCAACCTCCTTTAAGATGGACATGGAGGTCTTCTGAAAGAGATGTCCATGTCTTTCCAAAAACCAGCCCTGGCTGTGGCTGCTGGCTCCTCATGCCAGAGCATAAAGCAAATATCCCAAGGGAATAAAAACCCAGCGACTGAATAACACCTTTGACCCACCTAATGAGAGCACCTTAGATTAAGCAGTGTTTGCAAAGAGCTCTGGAGATCCTTGCATGCGTAACTAAAGGAAACCACCATCAAGGTCTTGATCCCATCTGTGGTGAACCGACCCACATATTAAGAATTTTTGCTGGAATTACTGGCAAAGCTCCCACTGGCTGCAGGAACGGGGCTCGGAGGGTTGCAGAGCACAGTCAGCAGTAACAGAGCAGACATGAAGATGAGGTGTGTTCTCCAACACCACACAGCAGGTCGGGTGAAATAACCCAGGCCAGGGCATCGCTGCTGCTCCCGCAGAGCCGTGCACAACGCTGCAGCTCGGATCCCAGCTCCTGCAGCAACCACAACTCTCCTCTCCACACCAGCACCCCAAAACCCCAAATCTGAGATGTTCACAGCCTAGAAACTGATGTCCAGTTTGGGCCCTTCCTCCAGGATTTGTCTCATTCCCATCTACTTATGCCACTATTTAAAGGAAGAGAAATATGACTGAAACACACAGTAACCAAACTGCGTTCTTGCTACATTTAATTCCTTCCTTAACCTGAACATACAGTCATAAGAGTATGATATTTGCTATAAGGAAATGAGCTGTCAAGTGATTTACGGTCTTGCTCTGTCTCCATCTCAACAGCTCCAAGTCTTCTCCAAGACCTATTTTTAGCAAGCTGTAAATTACAGGTAATAAGGGACAGGGTGGGAGCCAGGAGTTGAGAAATGCATCGAGTAAATGTATGTAGTTCTCTATTCTCCTACTGCACCTACACCTGCTGTATCTAGCTACCAGATGGACAATCCTGGTCAGCTTTATATTGCCTCTACTGCTTAAAGCTGCAGGAGATCAGCTTGTGCAGCCACAGCCCAAGAAGGAGCAGTGATGGGGGACACGTCCCTGGTTTAGGGTTCGTTGGGGTTTCTTCAGTGGTTCTTCGTTCCGTGGTGGGTTTATTTTTTAATAGCAGCCAAAATGGCTCATTGTTGATGTGTGTAAGGAACCCACGTGGTGTATAGATGCCAGACAAGACCGAAATCAGCTGGAGTAAGCAGAGGCTTTCTTTTTCCCCCCGGGACAACTCAAATGGAAACCTACACCCACCACCCCTTTGCCCTATCTTTTAATTATCTAGCTCCCCACCGACTATAAATTCAATAGAAGTAGTTGTCTTATTCACATTTTATTGGTCATTCCAGCCAAAATTATTCTAATAATTCCCTTCAACAAGAACTAAGGTCCTATATTGCAGAAACTTTTCTTTCCAGCGCCTTCGCTTGCAAATGATTGCAATAATTATTCTAACTCCCATATAGCACTTTCTATACAAGAGCTGTAAGAGCTTTAACAATGGAAAGTTATTACCAGAGCTTTAACAATGGAAAGTTATTACCAGCATTCTTATTTGTGAGAACGAGGCACAGAAAGATCAAATGAATTGCTGAAGATCATTCAGCAACTCTCTGGCAACACCAGGAGCAGAACTGTAATCTCCTGACCCCCACCTGACGGCGATTTGGGCAGGGAGAAGAAAAAAGCATCCTTGAAGCGCGTATGAAAATGGAGAGGTTTGTTTTTTAAAAGTGTTGAAAATGAGGTTTTCCAAAAGGAGCAGCGGTGGCAAACGTCCTTACCGGTTACGTGAAGTCTGATAAAATTCTGAAAGAGACTAAACGATGCTGTTGATGGCTGCATAGCAAGGATAACGGATAAAAGGAGAAGGGATGTGACTTCTGGCCACCTTCTTTTCTCCATGGGGCATTCCAAGGGGGACACCCCCATGATCACGTGGGACTCAACCCTGTGTAGTATGAGGGATGTCACATTTAAGAATTCAAACGCTTTCCTCTCCCTGATCTCTCTTCTCCTTGTTTTGGCTCCTGAGCAGTCAAAACTGATGTATCCAAAATCAACAGTGAATTTTGACCATCTTGGCCAATGCAATCTCCTCAGAAGAACCAAACATGCATGAAGTCTCCATGAAGCTCTCCCCTCTCAGAAGTACTATATGAGACTATTTAGGAGAAAGAACAGACCTTGATCAGCAGGAGAAACTGAACATTTATACAAAGCCACATCCTGATACCAAACACGATGAAATCCTCCGAGGTGGCTATTAAGGAGATTGCCCAGTGGAAAGGAAATTCAGCAAACCAGATTATCTCTAACAGGCTTATCCACCGGAAAAAAATCATCAGAGCAGCGATGAGATGTTTTGAGAGACAATTAATGAAAGGTAAGGGAGAGGGGAGATTGTAACAGGGTGACAAAGAGCGAGAATCCATAAAATACAGCTTGTCACGGCTGATCAGACATAAGGACATTACACAACCCATCATACGGATGGAAGAGGAAAGGGGCGTCAAGATGTTCACAGCGCCTTGTGTCTACAGCTCTGCCGGGGGCATAACTGCTTTTATCCTTTTTAATACAGCAAGAAGAAGAATTCTGTTAGTTCTGTTGGCAGTCACGAACTGGAACAAAGGAGAGTTTCCTCCAGCAGCAATGCGCTCCTCCTTACAGCCCAGTCCTGCTGCCCAAGTCCATAGCTATGTCCCGCAGCAGCAGGAGCCATCTTCTCCAAAGTGTGACCCCAAATATTTAAATCCATGGCAAACCAACATACTGAAAACAAGTGAAGGAATAAAACTCTTGGACTGGAAATCAACAGAGATGATTAAGCTTTTCCCACTTCTGCAGATCTCCTGGAGGAAACCACTGCTCCTGGAGCTGGACCATGATGGCACACGAACAGCATGGAGCTATTGCTCTACACTCTCATCGTTGCTGGGCTAACAGGGCTTTCTCTTATGGAATTATTCAATGTTATTTCCAACCCAGACTCTACTTAAATCTCTACTTAAATCAGAGCTCAACAGCAGACAACCCTAAATCTGGATGTCCCACTCTCTTACCTTGAATGTATCACTACCCCCATGTTCTCCTCAGAAATGGAATCAGGCAGAAAAATCAAGAAAAAAAATCCCAATGGGGAAAGGATGAGGGCTCCTGGCATGGGAAGATGTCCATGCCGTTAGCTCTGGCTGCGGATGGGACAAGCAGGGACAGACAGATTAAGGGATTTGCCTGAGCTAACGACATGGACATCTTTCTACCGACTTCACTAGGCTTTGGACCAAATTCCTGTACAAAGGGCTGCACTCGAGCTATCAAGGAGCTTAATTCATTAGCATTTTTAAAGTACTTTTACATCCTTGAATGAAAGGGGCTATCAAAGTGCAAATTCATTTTATTAATGATAACAGTCTAAGAACCGCAAGTTGAACCCTTCAGTCTAAAGCCAAAATGGTTTTGTAAAATGAGGACGTCGCAAAGTCCCAAGATATTAAAACTTCCTTCCAAAGACTTCTACTAGACACTCATTTCCTAAAAATACCCTTTAACTCCACAAATTCTGATGGTAGTTTTGAAATTTCCGTGCAGCAACCCCACTTTGGGAAAAAGCAAGAGGATGTAAAGCCTACTGCAGCCCCATCGGTGCCAGCAGGCTTGATGTGCTTGGAATGCCGTGTCAGGACACTGACCGCAGGGGACCCACGCAGCCCAGAATTCCTCCCCTCATCTTGGGAAGCAGAAAATGAAGCTATCGCGGGGCTTTGTGCATGCGGCCCTCCAAAATTATGCAGAGGAATGGCACACAGGCAGTGCGAGAGGACGCAAGGCAAGAAGCCCAGCATGACTGCAGGCTGGCCTTGCTGGCGGGTACTTTTCTTCTTCCGAATCAAATCCCAAGCCCATAAAAACATTGGCAGCAGGCTCCGGAAGATGCACAGTACACTCTTCTATCGTTTCACTGGTGGAATAGACTTCATCCTGTTTCCTCTGGCCCCGGATCAAGCAAGACTCCTCGCAGGAATTTTCCATTATCCTGTGGCAAACAAACCAGGGCAATCGGCCGCTTAACCGACTTACACTCTGACCCTCCTCTTCAGCAGCAGCGAGATCACGCACAAAGCACACGCCACGTCCCGTACAACGCGCCGATTCCAACGCCGCAGCCCAAGCAAAGAGGGGCTCGAAACCCTGGGCTGTGTTACAGGACTGCAATGGGGAGACGGAGACATCAGTGGTCGTCTCTGCTCCACCTCTGCCCCACTGCAGACCCTCCTGTCCCCCATTCCCAGTTGCTGAGCCCATAATTTATTTCCACAGCCCAACAGACTTATAACCAGGGCAAGTATTGGAAGCCTCAATACCAATCCTTTGTCCCTGCTTTGGTAAATCCTTTTCTTGCACTGCTTTTACATAGTCTGTGAACTCATCCAGCGCCATCATCACTCACAGCTGGATCTCCATGCGAAAGACACACCGAGTGCCAAATTCATGCCCCAGTAACTCAAGGGAGAGCATCCCAATGGCTTCAACTCGCATCCTCAGGCAGAGGGGCTCTGGAAACACATGCAAACCTCCAGAGACCATCAGTTAACAGAGGCACCCTCAAACCACCGAGGACCAGGAGCCCCCTTTGCACTGTGGAGTGGTGCGAGGCCTTCGCCCGAGGTGGGCTCACGGCACTGATAAACGCACCGTGATTACCCAGGCTTTCCCTACGCCTCTTTTATTTGCTCAAGAAAAATGTTCGGCATCTCCTCATCCCTGCTCATTTCCGATGCGGTTTCTACTTCCCCCAGGGTCACAGGCAGCGACAGGCATCCCGGAGGCTTATTTGTGTTTGGAGCCATCTGCTAAACCAGGGAGGGTTGAAAGAGCCTACAATAAAAACGAGCCGCTGAAGAGCACTGTGGTTGCCTTGGTAGGGGTGGCCAAGTGACCAAAAAAAATTTGGTTTGCTCCCTCTTCCCAGAGGTCTGGTCTTGAATAACACAATGGCTCAGCTCCAGCTACATCATCTCTTCTAGCAGCATGGTTCATATTATCATGGGGAAGGCTGCGGCTCCAAACCACATGGTTAACTATGCTGCAGAGCATATCAACCGTTTCCCTTGGTCTCATTTGCAGGGGACAGGGAATGCCGGGATGTGTCACCCCGCAGATATCCGCACCTGAGTCATGAGTCTGCAGGTGCCCACTCCCTCCCCTCGGCCACCACGCCCTTCATTAAGCACTCTGCAATTGAGCTAAAAAAGCCTTGATCCTGCAAACAGGTTCTGTATCACCAACAGAGAAAAGCTCCTCTCTCAGCATCCCGGGGCAGGGGAGAGGAGACACTGTCCCCAGTGTGGGGACGGGCACACAAAGCCCACATTGTCCCACGCTGCCATTAACTCCGGGGAGAAAAAAAAACAAGCCGAGGCTTTATTTGTGAAAGGACAAAGCTTTTCTAGGACATATCCAACAAATGGCAGGTTCATGCCCTGCAAGATGCAAGATGCACCCCCCAGAACCCCATCTGGGGTGAGGCACGGGCTGCTGCACACACAGACGGAGCCGCTGCGGGCCCCAGGAGCTGCAATTCCCATGTCCCTGCCCCAGCTCATGCTCATTGGCATTTTTCTAACATTCAGGGGAAATCTGGAGCCTTTCCAACCCTCTTCACCATTTGCCGGCACCTTCCTCCCGCTGCAAGGGACAAAGTTGTTGGAAACAAGTGCCACGTCACCTCTGTGAAAAAAATAGCAAGGGACCACATCACGTCTTCAAATATTAATCTGTACTTACCAACTAATCAGCACCGACAAAAATAACTCCTCCAATTATCAGAACACTACCACTTAAATAATGAATTATACGCCTTATTAAAAAGTATAATAGATTAGAGGACGTGAGACAATTGCAATTAGTAAAACAAGAAATGCTGGGAAACAAAAAAAAACCCCTACAAGGGTGAGCTGAATGGTATAAATTAATCTTCCAAAATAGTGCCTGATCTCTTCTGACACATCAAATGGCAGGAATATTTGACGCCTACTGCAATTCAGTGAATAGAATTCCCTTTAAAACTGCTGAAAACTCCTTTTACGACCTCGCCTGCGCTGCTCGGAACATCGCTCTCTCCCCCAGCTCAGCTCTCCTGCACCACACCCCCCTGACAGGCAAAAACGTCTGGAATACGAGAAAATGGTCCAGCCAGGAGAAGTGCAAACCCACCGGGGCTTTCTGCAGGAGGACAACTCCTGTAAAACCTGCACGAAGCAGCGTCACTGGGAGCCAGCACACTGCCGCATGCGTCCCGGCTTTGGTGGAGGAGACGGGGTGGGGGACAGGGATGCTGCTGCAGATGACAGCCGGGGGAACGAGGGATGCCTTCAAGCACTCAAGGCAGGAAGCATTCTCACACTTTTCTGTTAGTGCCACCCGGTTCCTCTGTGCTGCACATGAACCAGACTCAGCCCCTGCCCCACAGAACGGCACGAGGTGGAGAGGAAGGGTGGGGGATGCACAACATCAAACCTGCCTCTTGCTGCTCTTGGTCCAGCTCTCCAGCCCTGCGCTCTCCCACACATCCCCACGGACAACGTGATGTTTCCCCATCATACACCCGTGCTCTTGGGTAAAATCCTCCTGGGTACCTGTGTTTTACAGCAAAGCTCGGCCCTTTGCTTTGCCAACCATCATGACCAGCACAGCCTGTGTACATCCCTGCAGGGATCCTGTAACTGAGACTTAACCACATCGTTTCTTCCCATTCTGATGCAGAAGGAGGAAAAGTTCAGTCTACAACCAATGCTCAAAAGGACCCTCAGCAGCAGCAGAGCAAGCCAAGCTGAGGTTTTTGAGCTTTCCCCTGGGAAGGGGTGACTCTCGCCCTGCCACCTCTGTGGGCAACTGCTCAGACACTTCTTCTCTGATCCCAGGTCAGACCTGGTCTTTTCCACCCATGGTCTGTGACATCCTACAGGGCCTCAATCTCTCTCTCTCTGTAGCCTTCAGACATCAAGGGGTGGATAAAACCCCTGGACGTTGGGGCTTGGGTTTTTTCCAGGACTCCTCCTGCTACATCCTCAGCAATATTTACTTTTTGAGGGCTTCAATGCTTGCTGCAGTCCTGGCACTGCTCAGATGCAGAATGGCAGCACACGCTCCTAATTGCACCCCAGGGCTTAGCACAGAGAGATAATATAGCACAAAAAAAGACAAAATGTAGAGGAAAAAAAAGAAAAGCATCAATTGCAAACCATTTTAAATATAAATAAAAGGAATCCAAAACACAGGTGTCTGAGATGGCGTAACAAGACCTGAACAACGGTAACCGATCTTTAAAATAACATCCTTCTTCCGACCAAGAAGAAAGATAGTGAGCTAGCAAAATGCTTCTTCATTTTAGAACAGCCTTTTAATAACCTGAGCGCTTGCTCATGCGGACTGCGGGTTATGACAAGGACAAATTAATTCACTTAGTGTCCAAAATCAAGTTTATTTAGCCTAGCCCCAAATAATATTATTCGTTGCAAACAAGTCCTCAAATTCCTCTCTCTGATAATCTGCACTACGTTAGATGAAGAAGAGGAGGCTTTTGGTTTAAGTCCCCCTTGGAGTGCGCAATACACTGTAACTCACAGCTGGACTTGCTGCAGTCTTCTCCTTAGAGATAGTCCACACGTACCTTTAGTAAAATAACCTTCTTTAATGAATACACCCCCTCTCACTTGCTCTACCTTCAGAAAAAAAGAGGCTTTCCCTCAGAAAAATGTGTTAACATTTTTCCCCAAAATATTTTCCATCTGAGCTCACTTTTAAGGGAGAGTTTCAGCTGGAGACAATTAGGAAGGTCAGGAATACAGTCCAAAAAGTGGAGGGGAAGAGGTTACGCACTGGAGGGTGGAGAGCCCACTGTACACACACTGAGCTTGGAGCATGTGGCTACACACACCAAAGCAAACGGAACCACAGATGGAGCCGAGGGATGGAGTGGGCCCTCAGCCAGTTTAGTGATGATCCAGAACTGGGAGGGGTGGCTGACACACCAGAGCTGTGCTGCCATTCAGTGACACCTGGACGGGCTGGAGAGTTGGGCAGAAGGAACCTCATGAAGTTCACCAAGGGCAAGTGTTGGGTCCTGTACCTGGAGAGGAATAATCTCCTGCACCAGTACAGGGGAGGGGTGACCTGCTGGGAAGCAGCTCTGCAGAGAAGGACCTGGGAGTGCTGGTGGACAACAAGCTGCCCATGAGCCATCAGTGTGCTCTTGTGGCCAAGGAGGTCAGTGTTGTCCTGGGGTGCATTAGGATGAGTGTGGCCAAGCAGGTCAAGGAAGGTTCTCCTCCCTCTCTCCTCTGCCCTATTGAGGCCACATCAGGAGGCTTGTGTCCAGTTCTGAGCTCCCCAGTTCAAGAGAGACAAAGAACTACTGGAGAGAGTCCAGCAGAGGCTCCGAGGATGATTAAGAGACTGGAGCATCTCTGTGCCCAGGAAAGGCTGAGAGCCCTGGGGCTCTTGAGCTGGAGAAGCCTCAGAGGGGATCTGATCAATGCTGAGCAAGAGCTAAAGGGTTGGGGCAAGAGGATGGGACCAGACTCTTGTCAGCGGTGCCCAGTGACAGGACAAGGGGCAACGGGTACCAACTGGAACCCAGGAGGTTCCATGTGAGCAGGAGGAGAAACTTGTTTGGTGTGAGGGTGTCGGAGCCTGGCCCAGGCTGCCCAGAGAGGTTGTGGAGTCTCCTTCTCTGGAGAGATTCCAAAGGTGCCTGGACACGATCCTGGGCCCCCTGCTCTGGGTGAGCTGCTGGAGCAGGGGGTTGGACGAGATGATCTCCAGAGGTCCCTTCCAACCCCCACCATGCTGGGATTCTGTGTGTGTAAACTGGCTGGGCACTTAGTATCTCATGTAAGAACACGTGTGTGTAAATCCTTCAAGGGAAGCTTGTCAGCCTTGACTTCAGAGATTTTGTATCATGCCAGAAAACAAATATTTTCAATCCAAACTAAAAAAGTACATCCTCTTGCCTACTCGCAGCTCAGCTACTAAGTGTGCTAATGCATGGGAACAAGAGAGAGTGGCTGGAACTGAAGTTCACTGCAACCCAAGGTGAAGCCAAGTTGTTTGTTTTCATTGCTAAAACCCACAGAAAAGAAACACAAAACACAAAGCAGCCTAAAGCCAACGATGAAAATCACACTCGGTCGGAGGATTTTCTGAGGGTAAATGTTTGTTTTCATCCCAGTGCACTTAGGTCAGCTTGAATTTATGTTAATACCATCAATGGAGCAGCACCAAAACAGTCATACTTGACAACCGAGAGGGTTGTTGGTTGGGTTTTTTTAATATTAAATTTTCCTCCTGAGCATAAAGACTCGGCACTCCCCCTTTCCCACTGCACCAGTATAAGCCTGCAACACCTACAGCAACACTGATTCTGGCCACAACCAGGGGAGACTGCAGATAACCCATCAAATTTCACTTATCCTAAGCATCGTTTTTCTCACCAAATCCCCATTCTTCATTTTTGTCTTCTACTGCAAGCATAGTAGTGCTTGTGTGCCAGTTTTACCATCCCTTGCCTACGGGTCTCACCTCACTCCAGCCTCTCTGTGCTAAATCTCTGTCCTGCTCGGTGCTCGCAACACCAACTTAATCATCGGTTGTGAATTTAATTAATGTGTTGTTTCTCCCTTCAACCAGATCATTAATGGAGTTGATAAATCAAAGGTGCCATTGTACTCGGAAACATCGGATTTGTGATACTCCCCAGAGGACCAGGACATATAAACCGAGGAATGGAATTCATTGAGACATAAATACAGCATCTTCATCTGTGACAGTCGGATATAATCACAGTCCAGTGATGTGAGCATTACGTAAGGGAATGTTGAGCTCTGGCCTGTTCAACAGAAATGCCACAAGACCAAAACAGAAAAGCATCAAAACTGGCTGGCAATTCATTTTGTACATCGCTTCTCATTCTCCTTGCATTTGTGCTGCCAGATCAGTAACATTTACTTTTGTTTCATAAAAGCTCAGGTAGAAAATACCAATGGGGCAGTATTTGTATTTATTTTAGATAGAGGATGGAGACTTATAATGGGGAACACTATTTGTCGCACTGTTTGGACAGTTTTGTGCCTCCTCCTATGACCATCAAGCTAAGCCCTCAAGCACAGTGATGCTTTCCTACCATCTCTGGTGTTAATAAAACCATCAGGAGGTTGTGATGAACACTGAAAGCTAAAGCAAAGCGGCATATACACCTAGCACGAACTTTGGAGCAAGCTGTCCAAACCAGCCCCACAACAGCAAGCCTTAGACCCCCAGTCTACTGCAGATGTCTGGGCACAGCAATATCGCTACCTGACCACCCATCCCGGAGTTACAGAGTCATAGAATGGTTTGAGTTGGAAGTGACCTTCAAGATCATCTCGTTCCAACCCCCCTGCCATGGGCAGGGACACCTCCCACTAGACCAGGTTGTTCAAGGCCCTGTCCAACCTGGCCTTGAGTTCTCCAGATCCCTCAGCTGCTCAGTGCATAAGGTTTTGCAACGAGCATTGTTGACTAAGAAGGAGCTATCAGAAATCATTTAAAAAACAACAACAAAACACTCCAAACAACAAACCTTGTCCCTGTGCAATCATGTAGCTTCGCTTTTACTTCTGCTCTTCTTTCAGGTTCGTGCTGAGCAGCCTGGCTGAAAAGAGCTCTCCATCTCTCAGAGCACCAGCAATGCAGAAAGCTCCTGGGTGAGCCTATTTAAATGCTAATGAAAGGGGCAAGGCCAAGCATGAAGAGAGGAGGCGGGGCCTTTTGGGTTCATTCACCTGACAGCACTAGCACCTCCTCACCACCTTCACCTGAAGGACTTGGAAGACCAATCAAAAAACACAAGGGTCCCGGGCATCAGTTACAATCCCAAAAGACCTGAGAAGATCTCAGTGGATGCTCCAGGACACCAAGACTTGACAGAAGAGATGCCTCCCTGCGTGGGTCATGGAGACTCGTTGAGCAACGAGCAGTGCTGGGAACACCCCTGAGGAACCAACTCTGCTTGCAGGCGCCTCCAGACGTCATTTGACGCAAGCACGACAGCATTTACCGAACGCAGCCCTTAATTACGCCGAAGCGGGGCCTCAGCAGTGATGCAGCCAGCGGGAGAGATTAACATTACGGGTGGGATCACCTCGCCTGCTGCCCTGCTTCATGCTGCTGTTGGTGGGGAGAGACCAGCATCTCCAGAGGACTATTCATCTCCTCCTGGGATGTCTAAAGTCTCTGAGGAGAAATGCCCTCTGGAGGTATCGGTCCCTGCCCTGAGCCTCAGCAACCAGCCCGGACAAGACTCGTACCTGTCGGAGGGCTCAGCTCGGGCGTGACAAGTCTCGGCGCGGGAGCCCTGCCAAGGTTCAAGTGCTTCGCAATTAACTTTCACAACAAACCAAAGCCTCAAGAGCTTTTAATCTCCAAATAAGTAGGAGGTGTGGGTCCACGCCAGGGCTTTTGTGCCCTCGTTTATCAGCGAGGCGCTGATAAGGACCTGGCTGCTTTTTGTCTGTTTGCCAGCACATCCGCACAATGGGAGCTCCAGTTATCTGCCTTCATTTCCACGGCAGGCCAAGAAGAAAGGCTCGGAGTAGCTGTGCAACAGGTTAAAACACAGGCAACATTTGCTTAGCCGTTCAACCTCATGCAAATAAGCTTAAAGGAAATGCTGAAGAGCAGCAGAGACAAAATTCCAGCACAGGTACCATCGGCAGCAAAAATCTCCTGGTTGTGCCGTCATTCTCCGCTTAAATACCTAAAAATATATGTAAAAAACCTTAACCATTCATGAGTTCATCAGAAAGCAGCTAATCTTTCCTGCTAGCCATCGTTTACAAGAGCTGAAATAACCAACCAAGCAAGTTCATGCTTGCAGGAAGGAAACCGCCGCACGCTGATCCCAGCCCAGCAGGATAAGGCACCGGCAACGGCTCCGCATCGGGGTTCTTTGTTGGCGCTTGTCACAGGGACACCGTCCTCGTGTTTACGGAGTTCAGCGCCTGACCAGCACCTCATCAGGATAATACCTTTAGTAACACCCCAAACAACTCGCCTGGTGAATAGCACGGCTCTCCTGCGTGCCCCTCCGCTGCAGTATGAGATGCCTGCAGAGCACGCAGGCTTGTCTGCTGCTTTACCCAGCAAAATTTTGGCTAAAATTCAGAAAGAATAGGCTATATATTGCCCAGGACAATAGTTACCCAGCTCAAGCACGAGCACACTGATAAAATACAGAGTTTTGCGTAGCGCTTGGGCTCTGCTCTGCTCCGGACAGGCTCCGGTAACTCCCCTGATGTCACCGGGAGCCATGCAGGCATGTAGAGGCAGAAACGGGCTTTTTTCTTGTTGCAAAGGGCCCCGGCCCAGCGCTGCGCAGAGCCTGCAAAAGCCACGGGACGGGGGATGAGCCACAGGCAGGCAGTGACATCCTCCTTGATTCAATTTGAGTCTCATCCACAGCATCTGTGGTACCTACACCTCCTCTCCTCACCCTTCTTCCCTAAAGGAAAACCTTTGTGCTTTGACTCGATAGCCAAAGTTCTGTGCTGGTTTATTTTCCTTACCATTTTTTACTCATTTTCAACAGAACAGACCATGAAAACTTTTTGGCGCTGTTAATTACCAGCTTCACGCTGCTCTCCTAATGACACGCACACAGATTTACAGTGAGATCAGAGCAGCTCTGCTCACCAGGGATGAAGCCGCTATACTGCAGAGGGTCCTACTTCTTTATTAGTCTTTCTTGTTGGTCTAATTAATGGTATTACCCTCAGAACTGTGTACACACACTTAAAGAAATTCAAGATACTCTGAAAACACGCCCCAGAGGAACCAGGGTACGGTTAATAATCTCCTACGGGTTATCTCCAGCACTACGTCCATTCGTGCCACCCACTTGTAGCCAGCAACACCCAACTCACCCTTCTTACCCGAGATACTTGGTTTGATAAGTGTCTTTGACCACTGATATTAAAAAAAGGATGAACAAAATTATCTTCAGAGCATCACTCCAATTTTTCCACTTCCCCTCTCAGATTGTCACAAAGATATCAGCACTCGTTTGTTGATTCAAGTCCAGGACAGAGGCAAAGCGCTGCTGCAAAATAAGCTTCTACTTGCGTCGGCACTAACGACCAAAAATGAATTAGCAAATGAGAGCGAACTCGCAAAAAACTGCAGCTAAGCAAAATATCCCCCAATTTGGAGTCTTTATGTACAGCTGCAACTAAAAGAAACAGGCTCAAATCACAGCAAGTCTTCAAGGCTCAGATAATTTTCCTTCTCCAAGAGAACGCAAAAGCTCCAGGAGGATCCAACATCAGCATTTTTGAAGGTAGCTGGGTTCCTTCAAGCACCTAGCCTGAGCTGATGCTGGGCATGAGTTCCTGCAGCAGGTATCTACCAACCCAGCACCCAAAGGCCCTCATGCATGTCCTGACCAAGAGGCAGGTCCCTAAAACCACAAAGGTGCCTAAACACTTCACTAGACCTTTCAGACCCAAGGGCCTGGCTCACGCAGTAGTAAAGAACTCGATTATGTCGCCCACGTTCTAACAGAGCTGGTGACCATCTCCTGGCATAGAGATGGCACCAAGGGGTGGAATCATAGAATCATTTAGGTTGGAAAAGACCTTTAAGATCGAGTCCAACCATAACCCTACTCTACCAAGTCCGCTGCTAAACCATGTCCCTCAGCACCACATCTCCACGGCTTTTAAACACCTCCAGGGATCCCTATCTGGATCAACCACTGCCCTGGAGTGGACCAGGAGGTCAAAGGTCTGCACGGGATCGACAGGCTGTCACTGGCACGCCAGCCAGCTTGGCTCATTTGGTATTACCCAGGTCACTTCATGCTGCCAAAAAACGGAGCCCATGCGTTATCTGCACACAGGTTTTTAACCCTGCAAGGTGGTCATGACCACGTTAATGTTGGACTAATGAACAGGCAGAGCTCTCATGGCTTTCGTACGCACGCTCCCCCCCACACAAAGTAAAATAAATATAGAATAATCACCACCACAGACCCAGATTTAGCGTCGGGCTATTTCCAGGAGCGACAGACGCACGAGTCCCAACCCCAGCAGTCCACAAACCACAACGGCAGCAAACAAACCTCCGCCTGAGATAACGTAGTTCCATTTAAATGAGAAAGAAAAGAATCTTGAAGGAACCTACAAGTTATTCAAACCTCTTCAGTGAAGTGCTTTCCATTCATCTTGCCATACATGTAATGCTGAATCAAAGGTGTTCCGCTGCCACGGAGCTCACGTGCCCAGCAGAGGAATTATGCCCCAAATCAAACTGGTGCCTAATGAACACATGCAGAAACCACAGTGATAAGCAAGGTGTAGAAGATGTGGTAAATTAGATCGTTTACCAAAATACGCTGGAAATGATGCATGTCCAAGGAGGAACAGCGCATTAAAAGGTTCTCTGCAAAGGTGGTGAAAATGCAAAGTGCTCTCTGAAGCTTCGCTCTGCCTGAAAGCCACAAGAAAGTGCTGCGCTCGGAGCAACCTCGGCAGCTGCCCGATGACCTGCCCAGGGTCCGCACATCTTGCCCCGGGGACAACGGCTGCTGCAGACCTAGAATCAGAGAACCATTTAGGTTAGAAAAGACCTTTAAGATCATCAAGCCTAACTAATCTACTCTACCAAGTCTGCTGCTAAACCGTGTCCTGCAGCATCACATCTACACAGCCTTGAAACCCCTCCAGGGATGGGGATTCAACCACTGCCCCAGGCAGCCTGTTTCTATGCTTGACAACCCTTTCAGCGAAAATTTTTTTCCTAATGTCCAATGTAAACCTCCCCTGGTGCAACTTGAGGCCTCTGACCTCACCAAAACCCCAGAAAACTTCAGCAGCTTGCAAGCAACTTCTGGGATCTCAAGTAGCAGAGCTGCACCAAGGCCACACAACAACACGGGCAGGAGAACATAGGCAAGGAGGTCAAGGTGGCAGCTCGTAGCATGGTTCCAGCATGCCTTTATCTCCCTCTGAGGATGGCTCATTCAGCAGCTGCTGAACTGGGGCAGACAGCCCAGGGCACCAAGAGGTGACATCTGCAGGAGGAGGTACTCAGGACTGGCTGCTGGAGAGCTGCTCAGCTCCCTCCTTCCCCACCACCGCCTCTCCCAGCAGCTCCAACAACTGACCAAAGGCATCTGTGGACAAAAGCAACAGGACTCTGAGGCCTTGCAGGAATCCACCCTGAAAGCAACAAAACAACTGCCTGGCTACCTTGTCATTCCTAAGTCCTGCAGCGTTGTTGCTTCTCTTACAACAAGCTACCCCAAAATGTGCCCTCAGGGCACTAAGCACAGCTCTTTCACTCAATAGGTGGCCTTTCCATGGTTCCTCAAACCCAGCCCGCTGTGAGCTTTCTATCTTGATGGCTTGTCCCACAGGAGCTGAGCAGCTTCAGCCCCACCAACTCCCCCTGCTCTTCATGGAAATTTAAGAAACTCCATTCATCAGCCCTATCACCCCAAAATGCCAGTTCTGGACCTCTCTCCACCATGAAGGGAGACCACGCAGGAAACCAAAGCTCATTTGAACAAAACCTTGCATGGCTTCCAAACGAGCTCTGCTCCCAAGGATGACAACAATGATCTTTGCAGATTCTATTAGATGATGCAAACGTGGTGGGGAGCGCATCACGTCCCACCCAGTGTGGGTCCCCCGGTCCTGCCTGAGCCAGGAGAGAAATCATGACAAATTTGGGTAAAGCCATTTAAGAACTCCGGATACTTTTAAGGGCTAGGAATTAACATTAAGAATCTGCAGGTGGATCAAACGACAGGTTTTGTCCAAGCAGACAATGCAATGACAGACAAACATTAAAGCAAATCATTTAAAGCTAGAAAAACCAATCCTGAACACAAAGAGAATATTTTGCCATCAGAGGACGAGGAATCTCTTTGCTGAATGTCACACGAAATCACAAAATGTTGTTCATCTGAGGGAGCATCTGATGCCCAACAAGGAACTCTGAGCTGGGCTCTGCTTTTCCTTACACCCTCAGCAAGGAGTCACTCCAGATGTGCACGGCTCCGAGCCGAAGACAGATCCCCCAAGGTCTCCTCCAGCAGCACTGTTGCGCCCAGACCCCACGCAGGAGGCCGTGCCAAAAAACGCTGTGCCCTCCTGCCTTCCACATCAGAGGGCAGCTGCTATTCCAAATTCAAACGCAGCTACATTTAGAGATTTTCCTAGGGAAACTCTCAGTGTGAGCACCTAAAACCTTGCCAGCAGTCCTTTACCTTTCTTTCAGATGTTCTTTTTCCCCTCCTGCCACTTCAGAGGGTGTCTAGACCATCTAGATTGAGACATCCAAGGTAAGTTCCTCAAATCTGTTCCGCAAATCAATTCACTTTGATTTCCACCCCTAACACAGCACAGCTCCCTGGAAAACAGGCCAACGCTTCCCGGGCTGGTGCACCTACGGCAAATTTCGACCTGGAACAGCATCTTGCAGCCATCAGAAATATCCTGGAAACCACTGCTTTATGATGGGAGGGAGAGACTGCTCAAAGCAGCCCAAGTAGCAGAAGCAGAATCTTACAAAGACCCTTGAACACGTTGCTGAAGGGTATGCAACGCTCTCGCGCGCACCTAAACAAGAGCACAACACCAAACCAAGCACCAATCCAGCCTGGGCAGAGCATGGACTGAGAGCAGCCCTGAGGAGAAGGACTTGGGGGTGCTGCTCGATGGAAAGCTCAACACAAGCCACCAACGTGCAAGTGCAGCCCACGAGGCAACGTCCTCCTGGGCTGCATCCCCAGCATCCCACACAGAAATGCCAACTCTCTGCACAGCTTGAAGCTACAAATTCCGAGCTGCAACGGCTGGCGAGTCTTCCATCACCTCGTCTGGAGACTACAGATTAAGAGACCATTAGAGCTCAGAGAACGCGCCGGAGCCGGCCCATCTGGAGACCAAAATGAAGAAGTCAGAAAAAGAGCAATAAAAGACGTTAGAAAACTAGGTGCACATGTGGTTTTTCTTCCCCCCCATGTAATACACGGTGACCCTTTTCTTTGCGGCTTTTCCATCCATGAGGGGCTCCTGAAGGCCAAGAGGTCTCGGGGCTCTGCAGCGTCAGCAGATGCCACTTGTGGGTGGTGCGTGGCTCTAGCTGTTGCACGCAGCCTCTGGAATTTCTTTAGAAAGCCAGTTGCCTGATGGTCAGACCTAGTGCTGGGCTTCCCGCTCAGCCCATCGGTGAAGACCAACGGTAACCTCACGCTATTTTTCCCAGTTAATTTCCAAGGGAGAGTGATGGTCAGTTCGCTTTAAAGTAACAGGCTGGAGCAGAAGCGTGTGGGGATGGCACCAGTCTTCATCCAAGCACACATCTCAAAAGCAGAACTCGAGAGCTTTTTCCATTCTCGGGACAGACACAGCCCTGAGCACTGGAGCTCCCGCCCCACGCGGGTGTCAGAAATCCTACCGACAGCAGCCCTTTTCTCAGCAGTGTTCTAGGCAAAACCAGCTCCCTGCTGCAGCTCGCCTCCAAAGCAGAGGTCTCCACGATTTAGCAGTCTGCACACACAGACACATCACTTCATAAGCACGGCGAAAAACCAGGAACCTGCCCCAAAAGCCACCCACACCAAGTCTAGCTGAGAGCAGCCAGCCTGTCACACACAGCCAGCTCGGTCCCCATCCCGGCAGCTCCTTGCAGGATTCTGGGGAAGGAGAGGACTAACAAGATTAGAGAAACAAGCAATTGGTCATATTATTAGAGCCATACAGCCAGAGCCAGGCTGAGGGGCACCGGGCTATCAGCACGTCCCGGGGAGCCGCCGCCGCCACCGGCCAGTGTCACACTCTTATCTACTCAATACCTCTGCAAAGTTGTTCTTACTCGGCGACGCATCGTCCTCCCAGAAGGCCTCTTATATCTTAGGTCCCCTTGGTTCACAGCTCGTCACCATCACTCAGCCCCTCGCCCCGGAGCAGGCACCCCCAAGCCTCCAACTGCCCCCCTTGGCTGGGTGTGCACGAGGAAAACCTTGCGAGGAGCTTGTCCTTCTCTTTGCAACCCCTGCAAACAAGCTGCCTACGAAAAGGACCTCGGCCAACGCTTTCAAAAGTGGTTCCTCAATGTCAGCATTCTGGTGAGACAGCTCAGACCTGCTGCTTCTTGTAAAAAAAAAAAAAAAGAAAACAAACCACCAAAAAACCCCCCCAAAAACCATTAACCCTTTCCAGCTCCTGCGAACCCAGCGCACATCTCCAAACATCAAAGCACGTGCTTCGCTACCTTGAGGTCTCCAGACCTGCTGCTTCCACAAAATCCATCTTGCTACCTGAAAGCATCAGCCATAAAGACTCCAGGGAAATCACACAGCAACAGGAAGCAGGAGTTGACTGCAAAGCAGTGAGGAGGAACTCCCCGAGCCTTCAGCATCCCACAGGTGAGGATGTCTCCTGAAAAAGGAGGCCTCTGGTTGACCGACTCCCCAGGATCTCACACACACACGTAACCCCAGCCTGGTTCCGCTACGAGCACACCGGTTCCACAAGCTGCTGCGTCAGTACCAAGAGCTCTTCTCTCGCACTTTGCTGGCAACAAGAAATCAGGAGAATTGAATTTCAATAAGCTGGAGTCTGAAGCTTTGCTATATATCGTGCCAGTGCTGAAGTTCAGCGCTGAATTTATAGCAATGTGCTTCGGTCCTGTCTGGAGCAGGGACCACTCGAGCAAAGACACTCAAAGGCTGGGCAATGAGCTCCCCAGCTGCAAAGCTTCTTTTGGCAGCTCAGAGGGTTTCATAATAAGGATGCAGCTTTTTCTGCATCGCCTGGCCCCAGTGCCAGAGCACGCTGAGTTTACTAATGTATCTGGAGTCACGAAGAGTAAGCAACGGGAGGAAAGGCTGCCCTTTGGGAGGATGCCCAGACCCACCGTGATTACTTCAGAGCTCCTGAATCCAACAGACAAGATCACCCTTAATCCCCCCTGAGTTTAAGACAGGGACCCGACCACACCTGCCTCTCCCCATCTGCAAGTCCAACACCCAACATCTTCATGGCTACAAACCGAGGCGTCAGAAACCCTGGATTGAGTCCTCCTTCAGCTTTAGAGTTTACTTGAGCTTATCCTCAGGAGCTTCACTAAAACTCCCCTGGACAGGCCTTAAAGGGATGATAATCTAAGTATTGTGCTAACCATGCCAGATGAGGCTTTTGAACGGGAAAACTCCAGAACGGATGATTTAAATTAACACCTTCAAAGACTTAAGACACAATGGGGATCTGAAGTCAGTTCAGATTCTGCAGCCACTTCCTTGCGTCTAAACCAACCACACTAACATTGCTACGCACAAATTTATTTCCCAGCGCATGCAACAGTTTCAGAGCATGGAGCTAATTGCTCCCTCTCCCCATGAACTACACAGGAAAGAGGTAAATAAAGTGGGAAATAATTAGAAAGAGCAAGACCTTGACCTTGCGATAAGCTTGGTACGAAAACGCTCCCGCTACCCGACCGGACTGAGGTATCCAAATTCCTCAGGTTCCTTTAGAGTATCAGCTCTCAAGCTCTGGAAGAACAAATAGCAGGGAAGATTTCTGAGAAGATGAAAATGGTACACTTTCAACAGCCTGAGATGATTACCCGCAAAACAGCAACAGCACAGAAGTAACTGATTGCCTCCTGGGCAAAAGTCAAAGTCTTTGCATTGTAGCTATGAAAGTGTACAGAGATCAAAGAGAGAAAAAGAAAACTCTATTTTAGGCTGTCAGGAGCATAAAGGTCCTCCTGGCCCTTTGGCATCAACTACCAAGAAATGACTGAAATCTTTCTTATGCCACGTATGCCCGAGATCCCCACGCAGCAAGGAGGAGAAACGCTTCACTCCAGGAGCAGGGTGCAGCTCCCGCTCCCTTCCCGGCCGAATTTCGGCAGCGTCCACGTGAAGACCACCAGCCCCACCACCACAGCCCGGCTCCACGCCACGCGAGCTGGGACACGGTCACCACCCTGTGCCACTGAAACCGGAGGCGAGATAAGCCCAACGCTGAGCAAGGCATTATTAATAACACTTCGCTATTGATTGCGCTTTACATCTCCAAGCACTTTACCAACATTAATTAATTAAGGTGTTTTCCATTTAACGCTGGGAGGAGACTGAAGCAAAAACATGAGGCTTAAACGGACCGACCGCCAGACTCGGCACGGCCGGTCCTGGCACCCAGGCTTTGGATTCCCCCGCAGACACCGCTTTTGCTCAAGCTCCTGAGAAGGCAGAGCTCTGCCTGCCTGCATCCCCCCATCGTCACCAGCCTCCCGCTGACCCGGGCGCACGCACCTCTTTTGCTCGCAATTAACCGAACCCAGATTAATTCCAACCAGAACTCGAACATGAGGGTGCTGACACGCGGCTCCAGCGGTGTTAGCAAGAGCTGCGCTGAGCGCCGGGGACATGAAGTATTGATTCCACCCTGGGCTGCATCCAGGCTTGGACAGAGGCTGCAGTCAAAATACATCTTCTAGCAAACTCACCGTTTAAAATAAGGACTGTCGGGACTGAGAGGGTCGAATGATTACTGCTCGCACTACGGACTGTAACGATACACAAGGTTCATTCAAACCTGCCTACACGCACCCGCCACCTGCTCCCGCTCCCCCTCTTTGCCAAATCCTTCCAATTTTGTTTCAGATTACAAAAAGCAGGCCGTTGAAGCGTACCTCGCCGCCGCAAAAGCGGCGCACGACAGCGGAGAAAAGTCTCGGTGCACACACGAGAGGGGCAGAGTTATTACCTCGAGCTGTCTCAAACTGCACCATAATTACAGGAATAACACATTTCACAAACCCGGTGTTAATTACCGCCTGAGCGCAGCACGGAGGCACATTCCCCTCCTTCCACGCGAGTCGGGGCTGACCTGGAGCACCCGCCTGCAGCGATGAGCTCACCCGCCTCCTTCCCACCACAAGCCAAGGGACCTGACCATTCTGCAACATGCTTCTCCAGGACCAAAGCAGATCCCCACCACGAACCCATCGCCAGCAGATCCCACATCTGCACGTGCCCACCCCATTCACCAGCCTCCCGCCTTCCTTGAAGGTACGTGAATAAATCCAAGAGCTTGGCAACCCTCCCACTTGGGAGACAAGCAGAGCTATTCCGAGACGCTGGTTTTCACCCGGTCCTTCTGAACGTCAGCTCAAAATCCTTCAAAAAAAGCATAAGGCTCACTACAGATATTTTGGGCCTGCCTTTACAAACACAGAGCGAGGCAGGAGAGCATTTATGGAAGTATATAAACAACAGCAAGAGAGGAAGTCCAAACCAGAGGGTGAATCTAACCAGTGGGGCTTGCACACACCCAGTACTTTCCCCCAGCTCCTCAATAAGCACAATGAACGCAACGTGCTTCAGATGCAATTTTACAGTTAACTGATTGGCTTCTGTCACACACATCACATAACAGATTACGGCCTCTTAAACTCGTGGGGAAGGAAAAAGCTGCACCGACAGCGACAAGGCCACGGAGTCACACCACCTGAGAGAAGCATCCTCCCTCCCAGCTCCTCCACACCGGCACGCTGAGGCAGCTTGAAGAGCAGGAAGATGGAGTGACCCCTCCGGCGACTTCAGCAGCCTCTGGAGGTACCACACTCGCATCCAGCTGAGGATGGGGCCACTCCTCATCACCAGGCACAGGGACCCCACAACTCCACAAACTAATTATAGTTAGTGAGCAGAAGCACGCGCGCTTTGGGGAACGGAGCGCATTGCTTTGGGACCATTACAGCGTACCGACAGAAAAAGGAACCCTAGGAGAGTTTTTTCATCACTCAACGGATGAGAAAATCTCCAAGGAAAACACAAATGAAACCCTGCCCCTTGGAGACAGACGCGCATCCCCTTTCCTCGCCGCGGGAACAAAGGCACTGCCCCTCTGCAAAAACACGCGCATCTCTCCAAAAGTTTCCAGGAGAGGAATCAAAAGGGAACCCGGAGTGTGCCCGCAGGAACAGGTGCCAGCCGGAGCAGCCGGAGGATTTTACCTGCTTTTCCAGCGGGAAGGCTGTGTTTCCACGCTCGCGTCGATGCCCTCCACAGCGTGCCACCAGCTGCATTCCCAGTCCCCCGCTCTGGCAGGGGAGGCTGAAGACATCCTCCTTCTGCCCTTTCAGGCGGTTCTTCTAAAGGAAAGCTTCTCAGAAGCTTGCCTGCGGTACAGGGCTGAGCCCGGTCCCTTCTGGAAATACCTGACCGCACTCGTAACATTACAGCTGCCGCGTCCAGCTTCGGCCACGCCGCAAACCCCACCTGATGATGGATGGCTCGCTCCAACAGCCACAACTCACACATCACACCCCCCCGGCTACCGAAACAGCAAAACGCAACGAGCTGGAGGGAGCAAACCCACAAGGAACCCTTCGAAACCAATTCTCGGGAATGCCACGAGGAGCACATCGGCAGCGGCGCGGGATGGGCGATGCCCACCGCGAGCCGCGCTACCTCCACAAAGCTACCGCTCAACGACGCCGGGCCTCCGCGCCCAGAGATGCCCCACGAGGAAATCACATCTACGGACGGTTTAGGCCACGCAGGTGTAAAACGGGGTCACCGGGAAGGGCGAGGGCTTGCGCTCCCCGTGCGCTCACGCCAAGGCTGCTCCAGCGGGAGCTGTCGGCCAAGCCTGCGATCGTCCGGTGAATCAAGGTGTTTGTATTCCGGTGCTCCTGAAGTAACCGGGATGGCAGCACCCCTCTGACGAGCAGGAAACAGGGAATTTCAGCCAGGCGAGAGCCGGACCCCAAGTATTAAGAGCGTTGGAGAAACAACGGG
>VZZY01011297.1:0-15506 GCA_013400335.1 Eurystomus gularis | reverse complement strand
AGACATAAATCTCCGTTCACTACTCAAGACAAACACAAAGTCCTCATAGGAGGTGCCTTCCAGCCCTTTCACTAGCTTTGTTGCTCTCCTCTGCACATATTCAAGGACCTTCACATCTTTCTTAAATTTTGTAGCCCAGAACTGCACACAGTACCCAAGGTGAGGCTGTACCAATGCTTAATGCAGTGGGATAATCCCCTTTTTTGACCATCTGGTTATGCTGTATGTGATGCAACCCAGGGTGTGGTTTGCCCTCTTGGCTGCCAGGACACACTGCTGACTCATATTCAGCCTGCTGTCAACCAGCATCCCCAGATCCCTTTTTGCAGGGCTGCTCTCCAGCCATTCATCTCCCAGTTTATATTTGTGACTGATGCTACTCCATCCTGGGTGCAGAATCTGGTATTAGGACTTGTTAAATTTTATCCCACTAAACATGCCAGTACAAGAAGGCAAAATTTTATCCTGAGTGGTCAGTAGACCAAATGAGTCTTCGGGATTTTTTGGGTGAAGCAGCACATTGTTTCAGGTTCTTGTATCAGCCCAAATATTTCACGGGATGCCTAGGACAAGAAACTAACATCTAAGCAGCATACAGTAACCACCAGTTGTATATCAGCTGCTGCAAACAGCTTGAAGTTGCTTATTCCAAGCCAGTCTTGCCACAGAGTGAAGATGGCAGGAGAGAAGAGCACCAAGCAGCCAGACATCATTTGGCATCCAGGCATCAACACTGGCCACATTCGAGACAAGAACAAGGCCAGCTAGCATGTTCTTACCTCCTATCTGCTGCCAAGGGCAGGCATCTGCCAAACCATTGAGAACAAGAGCAGTCAGGAGCTCATCCCGCCTCCCCTTCCCCTATGGAGATGGCACAGGCAGGCTGCCAGATTGATGCTGCAATGTGGTGATTCCTGCAGCACTGCAGATATTTCAGAGAGACTCAACATCTCAGTGATGTGCTACCTAAGTCCAGTCCTGATGTATAGAGTCTGGAAGTCCAAGACATGCAGAACGTCAGTAGTTGTTCTTCTGTGAGGCTGTAGGAAAGGGTAGAATGGGCTTTTCTAAGCCAAAAATATTCCCAGGTTTCTTAGAAGATAGGATTTTAAAAAACACCTAACTTTTTAATGGGATTTCAGTATCTAATTCCCCTAGGCATCTTTTACTGTCCCATGTAAATACGTCTGGTATTCACGGTAAATGAAATTGAAAAACGCAGATCTTATATTTAGAGATTTGCCAGTATTAATATTCCTGTCTCTTTTTTTCCATTGATTTTTCTGACCTTTATTATACTTCACCTGAAGCTCCCTGTTACTCCAAAACATAAAAGTAAAATCCTCAAGTGATTAGCAAAGTATGAGTAATTCAGTACTCTCTTCTACCTAACATGCACACCAATAATAAGTTAAGGCAAAGTGGTTACACTTATACAAAATTGAGCAAGGATATTTGAGCTAGAAGAAATATATGATGCCAAGAAAGACTTGTCTCTGACATGCTGAAGTGAAATATTCATTTAAATTTTCAAACCTCTTTGTTTAAATCCTTTTAGGATAGCTTACCTAGAAATCCCATACAGAAGTATCTTTCATTTTGAAGTATTCCTTGTTTCTATATAGAGTACAGACTGCATGCTGCTATGGAATTATTGATACTAAAAATAAAGAAAATACAGAGGAGAAAAGACATGTTTAGAGACAAAAAATATCAAATAGCTAAAGAGTTGCCTCTTCGTCTCTATTCAGAATATTTGAAATAAAAACTCATGTCCATTTACCTCTTCCTTTCTCCTGCAACTCAGAAGATACTGAGCTATGAATAGTCACAATCTCCATGTTTTTCACAGCACAGCCTTCACCCCCAGTGCAGAGAAAACCCTACTCTTGGAAGTCTACAGATAAGGTGAGCTTGGTGCAGCAGTACTACCAAAGCTGAGGTATGAACATGCACTGGGAATGCAGGGGACCTGCAGACCCAGATAAGGCAATAGCTGTGTTCCAGTAATGAGTACTTTTGACTGCATATATCTGCAGTGCAGGCAGGAGTACTTTTGGGCCCAACCTTTCCCCGTTGGCATGTCCTAATGCTTTCCTTAGAACTCTGTTTGAGCACAAGCTAGTTTCCATACAGCTTTAATGCATAACAGAGACTGTGTACATGGAGTTACTGATAGCATTCCTGAAGTCCTCTCATCTTTTTTCCTGTCAGCCACCTGATGTCAATAGTGACTTACAAAATTTCTGGCAGTACTGAAACACTGGAGACTTCTGCTTTTTCTCATTTTGTCAAGGCTCCTTTTGTGCATCTTTGCAGGCCTCCCTGCAGATAACTACCAGACAAGAACTTGCAGAATATGCAGAGGGAAGGTGGTCAGTTTAGAGGAATGTATAAAAATGATAGCTTGATCAAAAGTCAGGAGCATGCACTAACAGGTGCATGTCACCTCCCCTTCCACCCCTCCCTCCCCAGGAGACTTTGTGTAGCAAACCAGCTGCAACTTAAAATAAACCCCCACCTTATTTAATTATTTCCATGTAATTTTTAGATAACAATTCTTAGCTTTCAAAAAAGGAAGGTGTTGGTTTTTTCCTATGAAGAAGGTGAGCATTACAGTGAAATGCCAGGAATAATCAAACTAAACAGTGAGAACTAGCCTCTAGACTGCATGCTTTATTAAAATATCAGCTACTGCATCCCAATCCACCATCTCAGACATACTGAGAATTCAAGGGAAAGCTGGGAAATAAAACATGTCCTCTTTTTGTTATTAAACTCTGAACACTTCAGCATTTTTTCCCATTCTTGAAGACTGGAAGAATATTACATAGAATTTCACTCTCACATGTTTAGCAGCTTCATATCCATATTGCATGTGCTTACCTGATTTCTATGAGAATAGAACACACACATTGACTATAAATAGATGAAAAGAAAGGGAACCAAAGGTTCACCAAAGTGAACTAAAATGCCTTAAATCCTCTTTCAAGAAGCTTCTACCTAGGATTCCAGGACCAAAATTATAGCTTTCACACTAGAAAAGCTCATTTCCCTATCAAGTCTGAGGGGTATTTGCTATGCTCAACTGTAGCACTTGACTAGGGTCCAAAGACTTGGAACCGTCTTCCTCTATCAGTCATGGAGACAGAGTTGCCCTCAGGGGCAGTTGACAGTACCTGAATTAAGCTTCTCTTCTCGGTTGTCTCTAGAGAATCTAGGATTACCTAAAAGTACAGTTAAAGATATGAAGCATGAGTAACTGCTCTAGCTGTTCTCATTGGGGCTGAAATTTAAACCAAGGGTAATTACAGCTTAAACAAGGAGTCAAATAAAAGTAAGTAAATTCTAAGTTTAAAAATGTTTCTGCAAAAAGTAATGAGGGTTCCTAATTTTTTCTCATATTTATGCAGAACCTCCTATGTTCCAGCTTGCACCCATTGCCCCTTGTCCTATCATTGGATGTCACAGAGAAGAGCCTGGCTCCATCCTCCTGACACTCACCCTTTACATATTTATTAACATTAATGAGGTCACCCCTTAGTCTCCTCCAAGCTAAAGAGACCCAGCTCCTTCAGCCTTTCTTCATAAGGGAGATGTTCCACTCCCTTAATCATCTTGGTGGCTCTGTGATGGACTCTCTCAAGCAGTTCCCTGTCCTTCTGGAACTGATGGGCCCAGAACTGGACACAATATTCCAGATGCGGTCTCACCAGGGCAGAGTAGAGGGGGAGAAGAACCTTGCTCTACCTACTAACCACACCCCTTGTAATACACCTGAGGATGCCATTGGCCTTCTTGGCCACAAGGGCGCATTGCTGCCTCATGGTCATTCTGCTGTCCACCAGCAGGTCCCTTTCCCCTGTGCTTCTCTCCAACAGGTCAGTCCCCAACTTACACTGGTACACGGGGTTGTTCTTGCCCAGATGCAAGACTCTAGACTTGCCCTTGTTGTATTTCATTAAATTTCTCCCTGCTCAACTCTCCAGCCTGTTGAGGTCCTGCTTAATGGCAGCACAGTCTTCTGGTGTGTCAGCCACTCCTTCCAGTTTTGTGTCATCAGCAAACTTGCTGACAGTGCACTCTATTCCCTCATCCAAGTCGCTGATGAATAAATTGAATAGTACAGGTCCCAGTACCGACTCCTGGGGGACTCCACTAGACACAGGCCTCCAACTAGACTCTGTCCCATTGACCACAACTCTCTGGCTTCTTTCCTGCAGCCAGTTCACAATCCACCTCACTACCTGATCATCCAGACCACACTTCCTCAGTTTAGCCATGAGGATGCTGTGGGAGAATGTGTCAAATGCTTTATTGAAATCAAGGTAGACCACATCTGCTGCTTTACCATCATCTAACCACCTGGGTATGTCCTCATAAAAGGCTATCAGGTTGGTCGAGCATGGCTTACCCTTGGTAAAACCATGTTGACTGCTCCTAATGACTCTCTTATCCTTGATATGTCTAGAGACAGCACCAAGGATAAGTTGTTCCATCACCTTTCCAGGGATGAAGGTGAGACTGACTGGTCTACAGTTACTCGGGTCTTCCTTCTTGCCTTTTTTGAAGACTGGAGTGACATTTGCTTTCCTGCAGTCCTCAGGCACCTCTCCGGTTCCCCATAACTTACCAAAGATGATAGAGAGTGGCCTAGCAATGACTTCCGCCAGCTCTCTCAGCACATATCTCGGGAACTTAAAAATGAAATACATTTTATTACTGAAATGGATTTCCCCTCAGCTTTTTTATACACACATTTGCTTGTTGTTACAGTATTTCTTCAAAAGTGCCAAGCTTCTAGCTATAATTTGGCTAGGGCTTTTTAGGGGGCGAGAGAGGATATGAGGAACAGTTTTGGAAAAATATAAGGAACTATAGCATAAATACTTTGCAAGCAATGCCTAGGTCAGCTTTGAGTTATAAAATAAGAAGGTGCAAACCCTTCTCTGATGATGTTACAGATTTGAACCCTAATCCTATAACAGGTGTGAAGTTAAACTTATTTCTGCAGTTAATGTGGTCTTGAAATAGATTTTCATTTTGTATTATTGGAAAAAAAAAGGAAGAAAGTAAATACACGTAGACAAAAAAGAGCCATGTTTATCAAGGACATTTGTCAAATGGTCTTTATGAAATAATATTATTTGTACAACCAGGAAAAATATACCCCCTTCTACTTTTCTGCCTTTGTAGAGTACTGTTTCATGTTTATAACATTGTCCCTTTCATGGTTCTGAACCACTCACTGTCACACAGATGCCTTTATTTACCTGTTTGGAAAATAACCAGTGTTTCCTACCTTCTTCCTAGTAAGTTGAGGAAAATAATGTAAATGGGAAAAAAATAACTAAAAGCCCAATATTGAGAAGGTATTTTTCTAAAAGAATAAGACGTAAGTTTTAGTCACTTGATTTGGACCATAAAATTGGTATTTTTTAAATAATATGAATTTATTATAATATGTATTTAGAACCTTTCTTTTAATTCTAATGAAGGTTTAGGGTTTGCAGTGTAATTTATGGAATAGCATGTGATAGTTGTGTTCAAATATTTTGAGAATCTTAGGTTCATGTCTAAAGCTGTAGACTCACATCCATTCATGATTTTTTCTGAACAAATGGCTGACATCCTAAGGTACTGTATGTCAGTGACATGGTATTGTCTTTGATGACTCTCAGAAGGGAAATTGTGCATGATCTGTTAAGTCTTCAGTTGGAAGGTACTGCTGTCCTTGTCATCAGCTGCCATCCTCTACTGCACAGAGGCATTTACTGAATGTCTTGGAAGAAAAAAATCCCTCCTATCTCTCTGTGATTTATTTAGCTAGGAGGGTGATATTACACAGTACAGGGTAAGACTTGTCTTATTTGGTAAGCAAGTAGGAATAATTTGTTCCTGGAAGAAAATGCAGATTTATATTGGTTGTGAATTTTCAGACTAATTGTGTGATATTCATGTTGCATGGACAGAATGCTGGTCCTCTCCTCAGGTGAATTTTATCCACTAAGATATTATTCCCTTTTGGATCCAGAGTGTATTACATTTCTGTACTGTTTTTACCATGTTAAATACCTGTGCCATTGATTGTGCTTTCTTTCTTCTGGTGTGGAGTTGAGGCGAGTTGTGGGAATTCACTTCTGATACAGAGTGTGGCATGCTGAATGTGTGTCTTCCTGTCAAGAGAAAAGGAGGATATGCATCACATGACTGCTTTCCTGCAACATTATCATTTATAAATATAAGGCTTTGCAGTTCCCTAGAAATGGAAGGCTATTAGAGTGGTGATAGATTCCCTGGAACTTGATATTTAGCAATTCACAATCATTTGAATGTGCTTGTTCCTCAGCATTATAGACAGATTTTTGGTTTTGTACTCCAGATAGGCAGAACGTTCCTCTGGCTGAGAACTCCCCAGATATTTCCTTTCTTTGTTTGCAAAAAGAGATTACTTCATATGAGCAGCTGCTGTGAGACAAGACATTCCATTTTAACTCGTATCAGTAATTAGCGAGGTGATGTACTTTGAGAGTATTACCTGGTATCCCAGTTGAAGATGCCTGCCTGTTTTGTTTGAAAAAAAGGCTCCTTAAACAGTAGACCCATTAAAAAAAAAACCTTCCCATGAGGGAGGAATATTTTGCAAGGCCTTTCTCCATGGTAGGGGCCATGGTATAGGTGAGCTGAAGGAGCTGTTCTGGTTGGCAGATTGTTTTTTGCATTACACCTGGAATCAATTGTCTCCACTGTGGCCCTTGGGCCCAGACCAATAGGTCTGGGCTTGTTACATCTTCCCACCATTAAAAGGCTGCTCCTTGATTTGCTTCTTCATGGCAAATTGTGGAATTTCCTTACTACAAAATGTTGGTAGACTAATGATACTTTATCAGTCTTACTCAGGCAAAAGAATTACTTTGAAATGCAAGCTACTAAGCACTTCATAAATATACATTCCCCAAAACCATGTCCTTCTGTACACCTCTTTCCCAGGACAGTAAAGGGGGGTCTAGTGTGCTAACAATGCTGGGATTACAGACAAGATGTCCTGTGAGTTGTCACCATTGAGCATTGTCAAGGTTTAGGATCAGTCCACTAGATCTGTAACAGCTGCTCTCTGTTAGCCTGCCTTTTCCACCCAGAAAGGGGAAGAGAAAGGGAATAAGGGAGAGAGACTTATGGATCTCAGTTGGCCTCCCTCCCCTCCCAAATGAGAAAGAAAGGGAATGAGGGAGAGACTTAGGGATTAGAAAAAAAAAAACCTGAAAAAGCTTTAACAACAATAATAATGATAACATGGAATATATATGAATATATATAAAACCCAACCCCCCCGATGGCAGTTATGTCACCGTCACCATTGAGGCTGTGGAGCAGGCATTGGGGAAGTCCCAGACTGGGCTCAGCATCAGACAGGAACCAGATTCAGGAGCTGGATTATGGGACTGGATTCAGGAACACACAGATCGGGACCAAAGGCAGAATGGACAGAGTTCACCTTTTATTCCAGCCATTGAAGAAGAGGAAGAGGAAGACAGCTTGACCCTTGTGATCCCTCAGCTTTATACTGAATATGACGTATATGGGATGGAATACCTCACTGATTAGTTTAGGGTCACCTGTCCTGGCTGCTCCTCCCTCCAGTGACCTTGGTCTGCATACTAATCCTTGGTAGTAACTCTAAACGTCAAGTGTTATCACTGCTAGAAGCACACCTTGCCTGCAAAAATGTGCCATTAACTTCAGATAGTGCAGTTACATGGAAGAGACTTAGCTGAAAATTAAAATTACTGAACAGAATTAGTTTGGTTCTAACTTGAAACAGGACATGTTCTGCTGGGGAGTGAACTTGATGTAAATACACAAAAAAAAACCCAAGAGGGAGGAATTAGTTTAACTGAAATAGCAATTCTGGGGGATTTGGACTTAAGTGAGAGAACAATGACAACAGAAAATATGTATTGATCTGGAAAGTTCTGTTTAACTTGAACAGAAGAATTTTCAACACCTGAAAAAAAAAAATGATTAAAAAGGCATGCATTTTTAAAAGAAAGTCTCAAAAATATAGGTTAGTGCCAAAATGAAACAGTCCACAGAAGTTCCTGAAATAAGCCTTAATATGTAAGAACAAGAAATCGCTCAGTTTTAGAACATTCACACAATGCCCTTTCCTGGCTGCCAGCAGTTTTTCCATCAATGGCATTGTAAGGTATCAAGTTTCCTGAGTGTCCCATGAGCACCCCTGGGAGAGCCATGCTGTCCATCTCAGACATGCTGTGACCATCTCACCATGGATGTTGATAGAAAGGTCTGCACAATTTCACCTCCAGAGCAGTCCCATTTCTCTGCAACAGTGGCAAGGGTCTTCTGTACCAGTTCGTCTCATCCTGTGAACATTTTGATTGCTTCAGAGACCCCAGAGACAGATCAGTATGCAAAATCCACCTTGACAGTCACAGACTGAAGCTACTTTCCGTACTTTGCAGTTTTCGTTGTTTGTGGATAGGTTCTTGCATAAGAGGGAACCTCTTCCTTTCATGATCTAGTAATGCCCCTTAAGAGCTTTTCGGTAATTTGCATGTGTCTTACACTAAAAGGTTATTTCCCCCTACCACATCACCTTGAAGTTCAGAACTTGGGGATCAGGTGATTTCTTGCAAATAGCATTTACTTTCATTTGATTTTTAAATCAAGCAGATTTCTAATTTTATTGTGAAGAAAAAGCTTTTAAAGCTCAGTCTAAGTGGTCCTTCAAGGTACAAAAGTCTGAAAGTAATGATAAAGGAAAACTTCTTTTTTAAACAGGATTTGTGGAGGCAAATGGAGTACTTGCCAGATTTTTATTTTGGAGAGTGTATTGATGTGGAGAAGTCAGGAGAATAGAGCTTTTTTTGCTGTGGTTGTTCATCAAAGGAGGAAGAAATACATGGGAGCAATATGGAATTACTCTTTGGATAATTTATCCATACCTGTTTCTGATGTTTATTAACTGCCATTTTGGTTACAAAACCGAACCACTGCAAACCACTGTGAAATGATGTGTTGGTTTAGTAAGAGCTGCGGCTGGGGGGTGGCCAGAGACGCGTGGCCACACCGCTCCCCGCCCCCTCCCCTCTGCCACGGGTCGCAGACAGAGAAAGAAAAAAAAAGGTTTAAAAGTGTGTTTTTGAGTTGAGATAAAGAAGGTTATATATATATATATATAAAAATATAAAAGAAAACAACATATAATAAGCACTTGCAGTTAAAAAAAAAGAACAATATTAACAGTGAGAAAAGAGCAATACAAAAAAAAAAGAGACCAATACCAGAAACAACAGTGACCAACCGAGGACCAGCGCAGTCCAACACCAACTGACCCCCAACGGAACTGGCCCCGGGGCATGACATCAGCATGGTATAGAATAACCTGGCTCCACACAAAATTAACCCTGTCCTGGCCAAACCAGGACAAATGACCATTAGTATAGTCAGGCTACTCCTGCCATAACTTCACTGTGAACACTAGGACCAGGACCTAATGCAAACTCTTAAAGAAACTTAGCCTGAAATACGGTTTCTCTGCTTGAAAATAATCTACTTTTTAATGGAGCATGGTATATGGTAGATGCAGCTTCACCAAGCAGTATTACTTCAGGAAGAAGGAACAAGGAAAACAGACCAACACACATATCACAGAATCACAGAATGAGAGGTGTTAGAAGGGACCTCTGGAGCTCATCTAGTCCAACCTCCCTGCCAGAGCAGGTTTACCTAAAGTAGGTTGCACAGGATGGTGTCCAGGTGGGTTTTGAATGTCTTCAGAGATGGAGACTCCACCACCTCTCTGGACAGCCTGTTCCAGTGCTTTGCCACCCTCAAAGCAAAGAAGTTCTTCCTCATGTTTAGATGGAACTTCCCATGTTCAAGCTTGTGCCCATTACCTCTTGTCCTGTTCCTGGGCACCACTGAAAGAAGTCTGGCCCCATCCTCCTGACACCCACCCTTTAAGTATTTGTAAGCATTGATAAGATCCCCCCTCAGTCTTCTATTCTCTAGGTTAAAAACCCCCAAGTCCCTCAGTCTTTCTTCATAAGAAAGATGTGTCCCCTAATCATATTTGTTGTCCTTTGCTGTACCCTCTCCAGCAGTTCCCTGTCCTTCTTGAACCAAAGAGCCTAGAACTGGACACAATATTCCAGATGAAGCCTCCCCAGAGCAAGAGTAGAGAGGGAGGATAACCTCCCTCAACCTACTTGCCACACTCCTGTTGATGCACCCCAGGATGCCATTGGCCTTCTTGGCCACAAGGGCACATTGCTGGCTCATGGTCAACCTGTTGTCCACCAGGACTCCCAGGTCTTTTTCCACACAGCTGCTTTCCAGCAGGTCAACCCCTAATCTGTACTGGTGCATTGGGTTATTCCTCCCCAGGTACAGGACTTAAACTTGTCCTTGTTGAACTACATGCGATTCCCCTCTGCCCAACTCTCCAACCGGTCCAGGTGTCGCTGAATGGCAGCACAGCCTTCTGGTGTTTCAGCCACTCCTCCCAGTTTTATGTCATCAGCAAACTTGCTGAGAGTACACTCTATCCCTTCATCCAGGTCATTGATGAATATATTGAATAAGACTAGACCCAATACCCTGGGGAACACCACTTGTTACAGACCTCCAACTAGACTCTGTGCCACTGATCACAACCCTCTGAGCCCTATCTTTCAGCCAGTTTTCTATGCACCCCATTGTCCATTAATCTAACTCACACTTCCTAAGCTTGTCTATGAGGATGCTGTGGGAGATAGTATTGAAAGCCTTGCTGAAGTCAAAGTAGACAACAGCCACTACCTTCCCCTCATCTATCTGTTCAGTCATTCCCTCATAAGAAGGCTATCAGATTAGTCAGCCATGACTTCTCCTTGGTGAATCCTTGTTGACTACTTCTGATAACCCTCCACATGCTTTGAGATGATGCCCCAAACAAGCTGTTCCATCATCTCTCCAGGGATGGAGGTGAGGCTGACTGGCCTGTAGTTTCCTGGATCCTCTGTCTTTCCCTTTTTGAAGACTGTAGTGACATTGGCTTTCCTTCTTCCACTTGAGCTTTTTCAGACGCTCCCTGCTCAACCATGCAGGTTGCCTGATTTCTTGCTCTTAGGCATACACTGGTCCTGAGCCTGGAGGAAGTGGTACTTGAATATCAACCAACTCTCTTATACCCTGCTATCTTCCAGAGCCCTAGCCCACCAGATTTCTCTAAGCAGTTTCTTGAAGAGGTCAAAGTTAGCCCTCCTAAAGTCTAAGGTTGGAATCCTACTTGTTATGTGCCTACTAACCATGATCCTGAACTCCACTATCTCATGGTCCCTACAGCCAAGGCTGCCTCCAACCTTAATGTCCTCCACCAGTCCCTCTTTGTTTGTCAGTACTAGGTCCAGTAGTACACCTCTCCTTTTCAGCTCCTCCACTACCTGAGTCAAAAAGTTATCATCAATACACTGGAGGAACCTCCTGGACTGTATATTCCTGGCCCTGTGGCCTTCCCAGCAGGTATCAGGGTGATTGAAGTTCCCCATGACAACAAAGGCCTGTGATTGTGAGGCTACTTTCAGCTGTCTGTAGAAGGTCTCATCAACTTCCCCATCCTCATCAGGTGGTCTGTAATAAACACCCACAACAATGTCTCTCATATTAACCTGCCCCTTAATCTTTACCCACAAGCTCTCAATTCACTCTTCCTCTGCCCCCAGAGAGAGTTCAAAGTGCTTGCTTCTGCAGCTTGCTGCCATTGGTCAGGTTAAGCTGGAAAAAAATTCACTTTGGCTCCTGCTCTGACTGTATTCTTGGATGAATAAAACATACTTCAGGTGTTATACAATCCACTGACCGAAGTACAGATTTGGGTTTCAGAACAAAATGCCTGAAAATTTACTGAATGACCTGAAGAAGAAAAGAAGGGAAGATGATGACTGGGAATATACATATGCAAAGAACATATTTTTAAATGGTGCTACTGATAAAGAGATGAGGTGTCACAAAGTTCATTGCTGTGCAGAAATTCTGTGGCTAAATCATTGTGCTCTCTGAAAATGTGTTAATACAAAAAGTGATGAAGTCTTGTTTCCTTCAATTGCACCTGTCAAGCCAGAAATGGCAGCTCTGAGATACTGGTGAGTTTGAGACTATGATCACCATTAGCCTGTGTAACAACAGGATGGAAGCACATTCCCATGCATCAGCACAAGTTATGCTGTTATGACTGAAACTATTGGCAAGGACACATTAAGCCAGCTGAGCTAAATAGCCTGACTTTCTGCTGTGCTTTTTGTCTCCTTTTGCCAGTGAATTTGGATAGCAATCATGCAGACTCCAGCAACAAAAAAGTGTGCCAGCTTCCCAGATGGCATGAGCCAGCTTCACCCCCTTGATGCCAATGTGGTAGGTCTACATAAGATACTGACTGGCTTGCAAAAGTCACTTGAGTGCTATCTTGAGTGAATGTGTCCTGGGTTTGGCTAGGATAGAGTTAATGTTCATAATCAGCTGAGCAATGCTGCAGCTGGGAAAGGCCACAACCAAACCATCGAATGGGATATTTGATACCATACTGATGTCATGCCTGCTCTAGAAGGGGAGGGCTGGCCTGAGGAAGCAATGCCTGTTTTCAACTTGTGGCTTCAGTGTGGGCCTGGAGCAGGGACGACGCATCTTGGGTACTAATAGAGCCTTGTGGCTTCTATCACTGGCTTTATATGTTATTTCATTAGTATTATCATTAATACTGTTGTTTTCTTCTCTCTTTGCATTGTTCTATTAAACTGTCTTTATCTCAACCCATGCAGTTTTCACCTTTTTTCCTCCTGATTTTCCTTCCACAACAGGGTGGAGCAGAGGGGGTGGGGAAGGGGAAGCAGAGGACTGGGGGCTGTATGGTGTTTAGTTGCCAGCTAAGTCAAAGACACGATAGACCATCTTGGAAATAGACTGTACTTCAACTACACAAGAAGTTATTTTTAAGGAATAAGAACTTTTCCTGTCAGCATGGAGCTTAGAGAGGAGTGCTTCATGAAAGGAAGGAGCTTAGGGGGAGCGTTTGATTAAAAAGTTCTTCTTTTCACTAGGGAAATAAAAACAGCAACAGCTTTCTTCTAATTGTTAAAAACCAAACAAATGAAATAAAAAGTCCTTTGCTTTTAAATAAAAACATGAAAAAGTTTTGATGAAAAGAGTCCTCCCTTCTTTTCTAATTTAGGGATTAAAAAGATCAGATACTATCCTTTACTTCCCCTCTACTATATGAGCTTTACTCTCGCTACTCCTATGGGCACATCTGAAGTACTGTGTCCAATTCTGGGCTTCCCCTGGCATAGACATACTGGAGAGAGTCCAGTGAAGCTCTGCAAAGATGATGAAGAGACTGGAGCAACTCTCATATGGGGAAAGGCTGAGAGAGCTGGGACTGTTTAGCCTGGAGAATGGAACATTTTAGAGGTGATCTTATCAATGTGTGCAATATATGATGGGAGGGTGTAAAGAAGAAGGAGCCAGGCTCCCTTCAGTGATGCACAGTGACAGGACCAAACAGGATTTGAACTTTGTTGTTTCTGTTTTTTTTCATATATTTATCATGCTAAAAGCTGGGGGCCATATTTTAGATAAGGCTTTATCAGTGCTAAGTGTACTGTAAGCAGTATGTCACAAGAGATCTGTCTTGTATCTGAGCCCCCATTGTCACGCTGCATTTTATCACATTGCTCCATGCTTTCATTAGGTAATGTAATAAAATTAAGCAGATATATTGCAAGTAGATACTTTAAAAGCCCTTTTGTTTTGAATGAAAAGATATAAAGCAATGCAATTAATGATAAGTTTCACACAATGTGAGACAAGTTAGGGAAATGTTGATGTACAGATTCATAGGTATCTGTCTTTCAAGGGCAGAACTTGGATAGCACCTGTATTAAAGAGGACAGTCCCTTAAAGATAAGGGAACTGCTAACTAGCTTTCACTCCTCTCTACTTCCTAAAGATAAGGAATTATCTTTCTCCTGACCCTACACTTGAAACATGTGTAATATAAGTCTTTAACTGGAACAAAAATGCTGATTAAGTTTTTATTTTCAAGGAATTACCATAGAGGGGGTATTTTTCTTCAATTTGTAAATGCTAAGGAACAGAAAAGAAAAAAGGGAGTTTTATTTTATAGATTTGCTCTTCCAAAGTTTAATGTAAAGATAATATTGCTCGATTAAGGCTTAAAATGAAGATTTATCCATTAAATGCTACTTTTTAATGCATTCTGAAAGACCTGATTGATTTTTTTAAAAGCTTCAATTTTGTACAAGTTGTAAGCACTATACTGCATTTAAAGTTTTAGTTTGAAATATTGAAAACAATATGCATACATAGATTATTAACAGAAAGGATTATTAGTATATTGCTAGCTTAAAGGGAAATTTTGAAAATCTGTAAGCAGATGTACAGACTTCTTGAAATGCTCTACACCCAGCTTTTCCCACTGGAGAGGGTACATAGCAGTTAAGAACCGGCTGTTAATTTTGGTTACTGAATTATAGGTAATGTCTTTGATAGAATCATTATGGTTGGAAAGGACCACCAGGATAATCAAGTCCAAATGATGTCTAGAGATGGTTAATTAGTTAAATTTAAAAGCTTTGAGGAGCTTTTTGTGCCTCTAATTTTACTAGAGAGACTTAGTGAAAGATGTTCTTCCCTTCTTTTCAAAACTTTATCATGATGTAGACTAGCAAGGGCTGAAGGGATAGCATGTTTCTACATAGAGAAATGAGACTTGAAGGGTAGGTACATGATACCTGTCCTGAAGAATACAAGGTGATTTGGCTGTATCGCACTGGGAGTCAGTTTGCAACCAAAAAACCCTCTGCATAAAAAAGATTTACATAGAGTCCTTCAAATACTGGGGCCTGAAACTGATATTCCTTAGAGTTTCATTGGCATACTGTGGCTTACTGTTTATGGTTTCTGTTCTTTTTTAATGTCGCTCACTTTCCAAACCAGGAGCAGAGGGGAGAAGAGTTGGAGTGGAATACTGGGAAAACTGAGCTAGGCTAACATGAATGACAGCTGTTGAAATGTGAGACCCTAGAGAGGGATCATTAAGGTTAAAAATGCTGTATAAAAGCAACCTGATTTTTAGCTCAGCCCAGAGCAGTTCTTGTTGCAAGGGCAATGAGTGAGATATGGAAATCAATCTTAGGTTTTTCATTTTTTCTTCTGTGGGCAAACTTAGGCAAGCAGCTGATAATAGTTTTTCTCCATATCTCTGTTTCACTTAGGCACAATACCATTCCTTGGTATTATTGATTCTTTTGCCTCTGGTCCAGGATTTGCCATAGCCAAGTACATTCTATATCTTTGTAATATCAATCACTATGCCTCAGTCATACAAGGGTCACACCAGAGGAGGGTTGAACCTTAGAGCTTGTAGCCTCTTGAATGATGAGGGGTTTCCAGATTGCATATGTCCATTGTAGTTCTACTAGTGATTC
>VZZY01011296.1:0-38657 GCA_013400335.1 Eurystomus gularis | reverse complement strand
GGCTCGGCCCGGCCCATCCCGGCAGGTGTGGGGGCCGGCGGCGAAATCGCCCGTAGGGAATCGCTGCAGCGGCGAAGCCTGTGTCCGTGTGGGTGCCTGGGGGCTGCAGTCTGCGGGGTGCGGAGGGGAGGGGGGTGGTCACAGCCCCGCGACCCCCCCGCATCCTCTCGCTCGGGAAATGTCCCTTCACGGCGAGCCCAGCTCGCCCTGAGCCAAGCTGACCCCGGCAGACCCGGGCATCCCTGTGTAACCCCCTTCGGCAGCGTAACCCCGGCGGGATGTGGGGCTGCGGGTGGTTTATATACCACAGGCGTCCTCTGCTCGGGCATTCCTCACAGCCCTAAAGTAGCTTGTGCCCTTCTGCCCTAAAATAACTTGTGCCCTTCTTCTGTTTGGGTTATGTAACTTTTTCTGTTGCTTTTTGCGATGCACATCATGGTGCGGAGGAGGGAACTTGGTCCTGACTTGAGGATACGTTCACTGAGCTTATGTTATTCCTTTGATCCAGGTAGAGATCTTAAAACCCAAAGAAGATGTCAAGACGCAGGTAAGCTGTTAGCATTTAATACACCAAGCGTATCTGTATTCATCTAGCAACTGCTGCCCACCTAATGTCCGCGGTCTTTTTGCTCTTTGCAGTAGCCGTTTGCAAGCCAAGCAGCAGCAGCCACTGTCATGTCACGAAGAGTCTCCAGAAGAACTGCAGGCAGCAGAACATCTCCAGACCAGAAAAAGGAGAACAGCAGAGGTGACCAGTTTGGGCAACTTGAAACCTTTAACAATGTTGAAAGTTCTCTAGTCTGTTTGGTTGGCAGAATATTTATTCTGCTGAGTTACAAAGTGGAGCAGGAGTAGCAACAGTTGGCTTTACCTTTAGAGGTGTGTGTGTGTGTGTGTTGGTCCTTGTCTGTGTATTGATGTGTCTCTCTCTTCTCAGCAGGAGATTAAGAAAAAAGAAGATGGGAAAATCGCTAAAAAACATCAATATGAGATTAAGGTAATTAAATCCCGAATACCAGTTCAAACTAGGTGAAGGAGTCCATCTGGTTTTTGTTGGTGGGTGTGGAGTCGTGCGTTCCACACTAGGAAGTATTGAATAGGGGAAGTTTCTCCCTTCAGATATTAAAAACTGTGGGAGCTCAGCACCTTAGCACCTTTTTATGGTTTTGGTTGTTATTACGTGCGGCTTTGTTGAAGATAAAGGGCTCTTCTATGTAGAAACCACTGCAGAGTAAGGTTAGTTGTAAAAATGAGAATAAACCCAGATATTTCAGAATAATTCCATATGCAGAGCAGGTAAAGGCCTAGAGGCAGGTCCAAACAAGATCATTGCACTTGTTTTAACTTAAGGTGTGGTTTCACAGCCATCTAGTTAAGAAGACTCATAACTATGCAGGCCCTCTTTACTTTCGTTTAACAATTCTGCTTATTGAAATCAGTTTAGGAATCTGTTTTAACTAACATACCCTACCCAAGTGAGGGGCTTTAAAGTTGTTTATTTTAGAGTGGATTAGTAAAATAATGTAACTTTCTTTTGTAAACAATCTTGTTTGCAGTTACTCTGTAAAGCAGGTGAAACTAACAGCTATAGTGAAGCAAAAGGCTTCTGATGGTGAAGCTGTCTGCAGACTTTGTGTGGGGAAAATGCTGTGTATGTCAGCTGTACTTGGGGTGAGCTTTGTCAAAAGGGGGAAATTCTGCTCCCCTGTCCTTCCTTACTTGATAGCTGGCCATACACTCCATCCCCTGCCTTGCTCTGTTTCTGGGTTTCATCAAATGAAGCAGTTTGCAGGTTCAACTTGCTAATTGGTGCTACAAAATAACTTAATGCTCTTCCAGGTTAGTGAGCTGAACCAACCCAGCAGAGGGTCTGACAAGCATCAAAGCCGACAAAAGTAGTAAGGGGTGGGACTTGGGCAGTGAGATTACATGGGAAAAGGAGCAGGATCTCCCTCTTCCCTGTGTGCTCTTCAGATCAGTTCTGCTGGAATACGTAACTTCACTCTTAGGGTACTTTAGTCTGACTCTCACTAGGTTTAGATACGCTAAGGAAATTGTAAGTAGTTTTCCTATACAGCTGTTCTGCAAGGTAAAGTTTCTGTGTTCTGGGGCAGGCGTTGCCCTTCTCTGTGAGTGGGGTCCCCCCCAGCCCCACAGAGCGTAACTGAAGTTCTGTGTCACCATTTTGAAGGCTGCCAGCCATTACAGCACGGCATATGCTCTATGCATCTTCCTTACTGGTATTGGTTATGTACAACCAAGTATTAGTGAGACAAGTTACCAAGTTAAAGTAACCTAGAATTCCTTCTCTGGAGCCTTGCACATAAATAGCTTTGTGCTCTTCTCCTTTTGAGTCATTGCATCCTGTGTTTGGCATTGGCAAGCTGAGAGATAATTCACAGCTGCTGCTTGCTCAGTGGGTATCTAGCTCTGGAGCCGAGATGGGTGGCTCCTCTCTGGAGTGCTTCATTGGAAGATAACAAGTTACTGAATTTCCTCTGAGAGACAGAACCTCCACCCTCTCCTTTCTTTTCCCTCTGAGTAGATAAGTTGATAGGACCAGCCACCTGATGTCCTGCGGTTTAGTAGCAATGAGAGCAATGAGCAACCTTTAAATTGTCTCATACTGTAACTGAGCAGCTCCAGCAATGGATAGGTTACTTGTGGGTTCATAAACTAAAGACAGTTGTCTTCCTCAAAGCTGAGTTCTCCAAATCTTTCTAATTTGTTTATACATGTTCCATCCCGACTATGAAAGGCTTCATTGGCATTTAATCTCTGTCTTTCTTGGTTTCAGTACTTGAATCGATGAGGTCCAAAAAGACTTACATGCATTACATATATTGTTGTTACTGTAATCTACTTCTTTAATTTCTTGCTTTCATAGTAAAAGTGGCATTTAAAAGATGCCTTATTTATGTTGCAGAGTTGTTGGCCGCCCATGATAACAGGGGGCATCTCGCCTTGCATAATTATTGAAACACCTCACAAAGAATCGGTAACCACTGACTTCTCCAGATTCAAAAAATACAGGTTCAGAAACCTCTTCATAAATCCGTCACCTTTGCCAGAACTCAAGTAAGTTTACAGTTGTTGTTTTACCAAATACACGGAATTACTGTAGTAAAATCTGCTGTTGTGTTGTGTTTGTATAGTAGTGGGCAGTATTTAACCCATACCTCTACTTGTCTTCTTATCCCACAAACAATTTGATGTTTAAAAAAAAGTGACAGAAATTCTGTGGTTTGTTTTTTTTTTTTTTCTCCCAATCTTGTAAACATACCAGACATAATTTTTGCCTTCCAGAGCTGTTCTTTTATAACTTAACATGGGAGACTCTAAGCAATTAAGAGGCACATAATGGTTAAACTAAACTTCTTTCAGTGCTATTGGAACTGAGTGGCCCCAAAATATTAAGCAAGGTTTTCTTTTAAGAACTTAAAAACGTACAAAGAAACTTGTGGCAGTATTGCTGCACAGCTAGCATGCTAATGCAACGCAGTGAGCTTGGTGCAGTCACACTTGCAGAAAGTTTCCCTTCTGCAGAGGGATAGATTCACTGACTAAACCAGATATTTCAATTTCTGAATTTCCCAGCCATTCAGGTGTCAGAGGAGCGCCTGGATGCTGTCTGCATTAGCCTGGTGTTATGAGAGAGTTGTTAAATTTGCTACAATTAGGAAAAACTTCTGCTGAGGTGAACGAGAAGAGATACAGAGCATCAAGTATTACTTTAAGAGAACCTTTCTAGAAGCACCATGTTTTTATTTGTTCTGGCCAAAACTTGATCAGAACTGGAAGGTGTGGCATGATGATGCTTTGCCTGAACTTTTAACTTATGGCAGAAGGATGGAACTGATCTGGGTTAGAATTTGTAGGTGATACCAGTGATCAGTTCTGTTTAATCTCTGCCACTGCCTGAGGAAAGGTAAGCATATAGCTCCAAAAAGGATATTGCATTGATTAATGTGCCGTCCCTCTTAATAACTGTAGGATGAGTAGTGCGTCTAAGAAAGGAACCACATCAATTCTTAATAACACGTTAAAACCAAGCCACATTAATGGTATAGGCATTTTCTCCCCAAGTAGACTTGAGTGCTAATAAATAAGTGAGCAATAAACAAGAACACAGTTTTTCTCACAATAGCCCGTTTCTGAGCCTTAAGGTCAGCGAGAAAAGGAAGGGATGGATGAGTGACTCTTAAACACCAATCTGTAAATGTTTTTCTCAAACTAAACTGGATGACTTCATGCACGGCTTGTGTTTCTTGGGGAGTGGGGCTTTTTGTATGGGGAGGGTTTGGGTTTTATCTTGCTCTCTGGACAGCCACCAAACCAGGCAAAATAGGAAGCTCTGGTTATATACACAACTTTGGGATGCGCACGTTCAGTTTTCTTGGCTGTTCATGTCAAACTGAACTTGCTGGTGTAAAATGTTCAGTGTATACCTGCAGCTTTCTAATTACCATAAGGATCTTTTAGTATGCGGAATTCTTTTTGTTCCTGAATACCTGTAAACAATAAATTAATGTTTTTGTACTCCTTTTTTTGAAGCTGTATATACACTTAACAATGATTTGTGTAACTTTATTCCGTAGCTGGGGAAATTCCAAAGATGTCTGGCTCAACATCCTGAAGAAGGAGAACAGATACGCTCATTGCAAACACTTCACATCACTACATTCTAGTTTGCAACCTCACATGAGATCAATACTGTTGGACTGGCTCTTGGAGGTGTGTTCTTCTCACTTAACACTTTGCCATGTGTTATGCCTGTGAAGTAGGCAGGTGAAAGCACCGCTGTTACAACAGCAAAATGTGCAGCAGTGATAAGTGCCAAAACTAGTTTGCAAGAGAAGGGTTACAACATACTGGTTTTTGACCCTCTTGGTGTTCCCTGGCAGGAGACACTGAACCTTCCGTGCAGGGCAGCGGGCAGTAGTACTTAGTTTTTGCTCTTGCCATGCTACTTCCCAGGAAGGGGAGAAATCTAGTTTTGAGACGCTTGTATTGAAATTGTGGTAGACCAGTTAGTTATGGAGCTCCAGCTTTACATCTTAGACTGTTTCCAAGCCATGAGACAGCTGCCATCTGTATTGAGGACTTGAGTTGGCACCCTGGCCCTGCCTAGGTCAAGAGCTTTTAGATGTCAGCCCCTGATGGTGTTTTCTGACTTAGTGAATTTTAAATTCTATCCTGTGAAAAGAGCAGAAGAAAGTAGTGTGCTAGTGGCTGACATCTGAGGGTTCTTGATGTAGACAGATTCTTGTTTGAAAAGGATTACGAATAAATCATATCCATAATCCAGTCTAATTGCTTTACTTCAGACTATTTCCGTTGTCAAAGAAAATGGAAGCTCTTAAGCTTGGCAGCCTATGCAAAGGAGTATTAATGTTGTAAATGGAGAGCAATGTTCTGGGGGTGTTTCCAAGAACTCTCTATAGAGCATGTTCTGTCACCGCTGCCAAAAGCAACATTTCACTTGCCCATCAGCAGAAGCGATCTTGTGCGTTTATCAGTTCTATGTCAACAGTGGCACTCGCTGTCTTGATGGCGCAGTGCTAATGGGGAATGTCAAGGGAAAGGAAAGGTTTGGGGTTTGGTTTTGGGTTTTTTCTTTGTTTTTTAAATGATCTGAATATAAAAGCTGTTCCAGTTGCACTCTTCACTACTTTTAATGTGTAATTTACATACCGCCATTAATTGTATTTTGTTGCCTTTTTCTTTCTTTTAAAACCTTGCACTCTTAGAAGGCCATCCCATTTCCAAACTAAACCGTCAGCAAGGGCCTTGTTGCCCAGCTCAGCGGTTCTGTATACCACAGGGGATTAAAATCCCAGCAGTTCTGAGAGCTCTCCAGTAGCTCCTCACATTATCTTCTGTAACATCACAACTGAGATACTATTTAACATGGCGGATATTCTTTTCTGTTGACTGTAGGTAGATTGTAAGTAATTTGTAGATACCTTAACTACTTCGTAGTTGTAGAAGGGATACAGAGTTGGAGATGAGCTGGAGATGTGGCAGACCCACCCACATTCAGTTAGAGATCGGAGGAACAAGTTTTAGTTGAGCTGGTATTTGAACCTCTTTGATACAGTGCAAGTATTAAAAGTTCTCCCTGCCAGGGAAACCTGCAACCAACCGCGTGGCGCAGATGGCCCTTCTCGCAGTTGTGCTCCGGCTTGGAGGGGCTGTCGGTGTGCCTGAGGGGCTGCAGGCAGCGCTCGGGGCTCCACAGCAGAGCCCCCCGCGCAGGGGCTTCCAGGCTTGTCTGCTGTAGAGCCGCAGGCGTCAGGCTTTTCAGTTGTTCTGCCCTGGGACAAACGTTCCAGGAATACGGGGAGGATCTGCTCAGGGACATCAACTTGAGGTTGGAGCCTAGAGTATTCTCAAGCAAAGAGAATCAAGCAAATTAGTGGGTTTCTTTGCTCTTCTGTGTGTCTTTTTTTTACCCCCTCAATGAGGCCTTCTTCTTTCAGTGGAAAATCTTTTGTACTCATTTTTAGGAAAACTGGATGCTATTTAGGTTGGAAAAAGTACTTACTCCAGAAGTATGTTGGTGCATCAAACAACCCATGTTTAGTTGGGAGCACGAGAAGTACTTTTTCTGGTCCTGTACTAACCACTACACCCCAACACACCTCTGCATGTGATAGTTTGTGTGTGCAAGAGGCAAAATGGTGCATTCTGTGTTTTACTATTAAAGGCTCCAACGTGTGTACAGAGTTTTAAAATAGAAAACTGAATTGTTGTTTTTTTCACCCTGTTGTAGGTATGTGAGGTGTACGCACTCCATAGGGAAACCTTTTACCTAGCTCAAGACTTTTTTGATAGATTCATGTTGACACAGAAGAACATTAACAAGAGCATGCTTCAGCTCATAGGAATTACCTCGCTATTCATCGCTTCCAAACTTGAGGTAAGAAGCACTGTGACGGGGAGAGGATATTAAGTTTGGAGTAACTAAAAAGGCAGTGATAACATATTTATTTCTTCTGTGTGCATCTTTTAAATTGGTGGTGTACGTACAACACTGATGCTCAGAAGGGGACAGCTTTTCCTTCAGTTGTGCCTAAGGTAGTCTCTTGGAGCGTAGCGTTTGTCCTCTTTCCTCAGCAGCAGGGAAGCCGGCCACAGAAACTTAAAAGGTGTGCTAGGAGTAGAGCTTGTTTTTTTCTAGATATACGGCAGTTGGCAAACAAGCTCAGGAATAGGAGTGGGACTCGAGCAAAACCAAGCCCATGTCTCAAACTGCCCCTACGTCAGGCTGATATCCTGATAAACACATTTAGGGGAGTTTTCTTTGTTTTAAAGTGCAGTGATGGCAATACGTTACATCATGTGCTACATCTACGAGCCAAGAACCTATTTTTGTCGTGCATGGTAGGCTAGGCTGAGAGGAGAACTGGGGTTCTTAAGTTTTGCCAGTTGGAACCCCCGCCCTGATCTTGCTCTTGCTCCTAAAGCCATGGTAGCGCGCTGGGAGCAGTCGTCTGCCCTAAGGAAGTGTGTGGGCCACCACGCTGTGGAGCCAGCTGGTGGAGAAGCAGTTCTGTGGCCCCAGCTAGCACAACTGGGTTGGCATATTCCTTTATTAACCACCTCTCTTCAACATGGATCTTGTCTGTGGGATTTTATCTCATCTTTTTCTAGCTCTCTCTTAAAAAGCCAAATCTGTGTGACTACAACAGCCCTGACACAGCGCGCAACCTCTGTGAGCAAGGCTTCTCTCCCTCAGCTGTGACAACCAGGAGGGTGTGTGCTTTTACACAACGGAGTGGCCGAGTAGAAGGGGGAATAAACGAAAGGGCGATCTGGCTGACTGGTCAGCATTTATTTCCCCAGAAGCTAAAAGAGCTGAAATAAATCTATCGCTTTACAACAAATAACTTGTGACCTACTTGTTTTTAGTGTCCCTTCGTTTCAAATCACCTCACATAATGAGGAAAACGCCGTTCTAGCATAAGAAATGTTAGTATTTCAATAGGGACTGAAAAGTATTTGCCAGCATCTTCCCAAGCTTTCTTGGAATTGTCAGGTGCTCTAATATTCTTCCCTCTCTCCCTTTAAAGGAAATCTACGCTCCCAAAATACAGGAATTTGCTTATGTCACTGATGGTGCTTGCAGCGAAGATGATATTGTAAGAATGGAACTTATTATGTTAAAGGTAATAACTTTGCTGTGTTTGTAAGTGCTGATTGAAAGACTCCAGCTGAGCCTTGTATTTTAATGTCACTTGCTTAGAAAAGGAACCGCAGAGGTACAGGGGTCCACGTTTGTACTGCCTGTAATTCGGCCTGTCCACAAAGCAGCGCAAACGCGATCAAAACGAGAATTTGTACTTAAATTGTACGTGTTCTTCACCCTTTTGGGGATCGGCGCAGTAAGCTGAGCGAACTCACGAGGGCGGGGTGCGGGAAAACAGATCAGAGCACAAAACTGTCCTTGTGTGCTTTAAGGTGCTTAACTTTTATTATTTGCAGGCTTTAAAATGGGAACTCTGCCCAGTGACAATCGTCTCTTGGCTGAACCTCTATCTTCAGGTGGATGCTCTGAAGGATGTTCCGGAAGTGCTGCTACCTCAGTATTCTCAGGAAAAATTCATTCAGATAGCACAGGTAGGTGTTAAGCTGTGACAGAAACCGCTTTTTGGAGCGCTTCTGAGCACTGCTGGACATGGCATCCCAAAAGCCGTCCTGGAATGCTTTCCCTTGTTTCACCTCACCTGTTACTTTAAGGGAAGCGCAGGTTTGACTCTGCCAGAGAACTTGTCCTTCAGCTTTGAGGACAAGCAGCCATGTGGTTCTAGCCTCCCTGCTCTCGCGTATTTTAAGACTTTTCTGTACACTGGAAAAATAAAAAGCCATGTTTTTTTCAATCAGTATGCACTACAGCACGCTGTAAACAGCGAGGGGAGGGTGGGTAGCAGAGGATGCTGCGGACAGTTAACTGGCTTTACCTGAAGGGGCGTTCCTGGTGCCTGGAAGGCAGCCTGAGGAGCGGTCTGGCCACTTTGAAACTGCTGAAGTTCAGTTTTTGTGGGCATGTGCTGTATCCAGCCTGATCTTACTGAAGAGGTGACCACTCTGAAGTCATTGAGCTGCTGAGTAATATTTTAATCTAAGAAATTACCTTCCTGGAGCTCTGCTAGTTTTAAAGGGTGTACTGCAATCCGCACAAGCAAAGCGTCTCGTGTGTTGCTGGCAAAAGTGCAAACTGGTTTGTGCCGTGAGACCTACTTTAAGTGTAATTGGTGCCAAAACAAGAAGTATGCAATTGATACTAGAAAGCTCAGCCATGTGACAGACCATGGACTGTAGGAGGCTGGCTGTGCGCCTGGCTGTTTCTGAGACGCTAACTTATGTGCATAACTTATCTTGTTAGAATGTGTCACTCTTGTTTCCTCCAATCTATTTTTGCAGCTCTTGGACCTGTGTATTCTCGATGTGAATGCCTTGGACTTCCAGTACAGAACACTAGCTGCTGCAGCGCTCTGCCACTATACCTCGATTGACGTAGTTAAGAAAGCCTCAGGTAGGAAGCCTTTGTAAAGCCTGCTTGTTAGGCAGGGAATGCTGGACGCTGTTCCACACTGGAACGTGTGATGAGCGTAGTGGTTTATCAGGCTGCCACAGAGCACTAACAGTTTGTTCTGTTTTGTGGGTTGGGGCTTTTCCTCCTAATTTCACTCCCTTCCTACCATTATTTCAGATGTTACAGACTCAAGCACGCCCAGAAGCATAGTCTTTGCTAAGGCAATGAAGCAGGCTTGCCCTGCTTGCTTTTGGGCTGATGCTGCTCTAGGACTTGCCGTTGCTTTGGGGACCATTAGCTATACATTATGTGACTGCTTTTCTCCTGAAGTGCAGTTAGGAAGCAGTGTTCAGTTAACCTTTGTGCCAGTCCCAGCAGCCTGTCGTGTATACGTGTTTATAGCGTGACCCAGAAGCTCCTGTTCAAGCTGAAAAGCTCAGTTCAGCCAACCCTGGTAAGCAAGAGGAACCCTCACAGCCAGAGAGCTGCTGTGCTCAGGAGGCCTGTGCTCGCCACCTCGCCCACACTGCTCCTGAGTAACAAACAAGCACAAGGAAGTGCTGGGAGTTTCTGGGAGGATGTTTCTGAATTTTTATCTGCAGTATTATTTATTATTTTAAATTGGTGAACACTGCGGAACACCTTCATGACTGATAAGTACGTGACTGTGTTCTCTCCCCTTTAGGCTTAGATTGGGACAGCATTTCAGAGTGTGTAGAATGGATGGTTCCCTTTGCAAACGTGGCAAAGAAGGTCCCTGCGAAGCTGAAGAACTTCAAGAAGGTTGCAGTAGAAGATCGACATAACATCCAAACCCACACAAATTACTTGGACATGCTGGTAGGTGGTTTGCGGACTTGCTGCTGCCTGACACACCCTTCTCTTCTCCCCCAGCAGCAAGGGGTGGCCAAACACCAGGCCTGGCTCACCTCAACTGCTGCGGTCAGTGGTGCCTGACCTCTTGTTTCAGGCTCCTGACTGATGCTGCTATGAACCATGAACCAAATGTGTTTTACCATAATATCAGGCTGCAAGCAAATACTTGGATTAGAAGTTACTGGTTAAGCGCTTCAAAGATAATAATCTTTACTTTGTTGTGTAACAGTCTTTTTTTTTTTTTTACCCAGTATCCTAAACCTGGAGTACTTCAGTTGTACTAGCAGTGTGAGGGAGTGCTGCTGAAGACTAGTGTAATGGAAAAGTAGAGCTTGTCAGAGGTAGTAATGGTCTTCTTCTTTCCCCATACCCAGGAAGAAGTGAACAGTGCAGCAGCATCTGCTGCCCCAGGTCAGTTATCGCCTGTGTCAACAGGAGGAATAATAACCCCTCCCAAAAGTACTGAGAAGAAATGAAATAGAGACTACCGACAGCACGAGCAGTTTCAGAAACAGGACTTGGTGCTACAGAACAAGACCACACTAAAGGTGCCTCATACTCTTTACTGCTACTCAAGACTTGGGCAGCAGAAGATGCAACAAACAGAGCAGCTGATGGAAATTGAGACTGGTGTCCTCCTACAGACTTGAAAAAAAAGTTAGACCAAGTGTTCCTCCATGCTATCACAGGAGCCAGGACTTTGGTCCGTTCTCAGACATGACTAGTGTCAGTCAACTCTGACCATTCCTAACTTATGAATTTTAAGAACTTTTTAAAAAGGGCTGAGTGGCAGCTTGACACTCAACTTTTATGTCCTACTTGCTTTAACAGGGGCCAGCCATCCAGGAGAACTTAATGCCAGCTTGTACATATTACCTCTTCTTGCCTTGTCTTGTCAAGGTCAGAGCCTGATCCCTGTCTGTCAGTCAGTCACCCCCAGCTCAGGTGCAGTATTACAGAGGTCGGTGGGGAAGCAGTTTACATCCCTGAAGCCACCCTGCCCTTGCAGTGTGGTGGACCCAGCCCCGTATCCAATCCTAGCTCTGCAGGAGGCTGGTGCATTTCAGGTGGGCCTCAGGTGCTGCCATAAACTTCAGCTGTAGTGTATCGCTGGCCTTGGGTAAGAGCATAAGGACCTGCTGGTGCAGTCCCAGTAACTGGAAGAAGCAGAGCCCTGGAAGGAAGGGGTTCTATTTTATTTCAACAAGAACGAACATAGGTAGAACTGGAGAGGGCATGGAAAGAAAGGAGCTGCTGGAGCTCTGCACCCACTCCCATCATAGGAACAGGATTTTAAACTGTGGAGCTGTCTTTTGTCAGTGTTGATGAACAGCATTAACTAACTACTGTGTTTTCCTTGGAATGTTCACTACCTCTGAATCACTCTGTGATGACGGGACATAAGGGACAGATGGGTATTGGTCCTCCTCCCTCTTCCACGGTGCTCTTGCCTGTGCCCCACACCCAGGGTCAAGCTTTACGTGACACTGAGCAGTCCACAAAGTGGCACTAGAGCACCGAGTGCCACCCCCACCCAACTCATGCCAACTTAGCAAACTTGAATTCATGTCTTCTTCAAACAAGCCACTGTGGAACCAGCTGAAGTTGCTTCCAGCCTTCTGTACAGTTTGTATAAATAAGGGGTTTATTTTAAGATTTCATCTATTTCTAAAAAAGAAAGATACTAGACTGTAAATGTTGTATAAAAATTTAAATGAATTTTAAAAATAAAGTCTGGAAAGATTTTTTTTCAACTTCCACACATTTTGGAATAGCCTTCCCTCATTAGCCTAGAAGTAAAGTTTTGCCATTGCCTGAAGAAACTTCTTTTTCCTTCTCTGCGCAGCGAGCTGTAGGACTTCCTCAGGATTACTGGCGTTCAGCTCAGTCTGGCCGATGGCTTTTATCTTGGGACAAAAGAGGAGACAGCACTAGCACCAGTCCTTACAGTGCAGCTCTTTCATTACACAGCACTAGTCCAACAGGTGATTTATTTCTGTACTGAGCCACCCCACCCTGCACCAACCACCTCCCAGCAGCCAGGCTCCATTAAGAACTGCACAACAGAGTTAGAACTGGAAGTGGTGACTCTTTCCAAAGATGGTTTCAGGGAGGGAAAGACACGCTGAGGACTTACCGCGATCTGCCGCTTGTCTGTCTCGCCTCGTTTGTGGTGGAGATCTGAGAGTGAGTCAAGAAAAGGCGCTTGGGTACAAAATGGACTTTTTCCAGCCATGAACGTCTCATGAGAGCTTTCTGTAGTGGTGCTCTAGTGAAAGGATACAGGTCAAATACTCCAAGATGGTGACATCCCAGATGTATTCGTAGTAGGAATCCATGGCATCGTGGCTGAACAAGAAGACAGGCTAGGTCATCTAACAGTCACATTGCATATACGTAATTTTAAACTTTGTTGTAACATTTACCTGTTTTGTTCCTGCAGTGCCTTAAACGCAGTTTTATAGTCTACTTCTCTGAGGAACTGGCATAAAATAGCTACCTGTAAGGCAAGACTCGGGGTGACTGACAGCCTTAGCTCCCCACAAACTGAAACCCTCACAGAACCCCTCAGTTGCCCCTCCCTGTTTCTGGACCTAATCGAGTGCTTGTTTCCATTGCAAGCACGGTCTGAGCACCCAAACTGAGTGTGTGCACAACCCATCTGAAATTACAACAGTAGCTGAAAGCACAAAAAAGAGGTTTTTACTCAAATCTGCAGGGACTGACCCAGCTTCCAGGTTTCTAAAGGCCTTTACTAGCTCTCCTTGGAGAAAGAACAATCCCACTGAAAAATGGCCACATGCAGTCATCGTGAAGAACATGGCCCGCTTCCCACCACCACAGACACTGTCCTCTCTCAATGCTACATGAAATAAAAAAGAAAATCTATATCCTAGCAGAAAGATGGGATGAAAACTCCAGACCATTTCTACTTTTTACAACATTTCCAAGTATATATTTACTCATTAATTTTGGTCCCTTTACTGTGCTGGAAGCAATAGTACCAACAACACCATCTACTTTACTGCAGCCTGCATTTACAAGGGAAGTTGGATTCAGTTTTCTTTTTAGAAGGTCCTCCCACCTCCTTTTTAACATAAAAATATTTATAAATGCCAAGTTTTACTTAATTCTACATTTCACCTCTTACCTGGGTGTGACAGTTGAGTAAAGAACAACACTTGATCATTCTTTTTATTACCTGCAGAATGGTTAAAAAACACAAGTTTGGAAATGTTAGTATTGGAACACAAACAGCAAGGGTTTAAAAAAAAATAAATTAAATACAAGGGACCAGCTCAATAGGTACCTAAATTCTTCTACCTGCCCCAGCAATTCCTGGGTTTTAGCACATCCACCGACCAACTGAGCTCTCCCCACTCGAGGCTTCACAAGGCTGTGAGGTGAGCCACAGAACTCAGTGCTGTGTTTCTGCTAAGAGCCAGGCTGCGTGAAGCTAAAAAGCTTCACCTGTATCTCCTGCTGCCCACAGAAAATGCCTGACTTGGGTGGGACCAGCGCGGTGACCAGCGCCAGACAAGCTCTCACACCGAGGCAGACACGCTGCCGAGCGGCAGTGCTGCTGGGTGACAGGACAGAAGTCCCAGACAGCACTTTGGCCACCACTGCAGCCCAGCCTGGACTGGGCTGTGAACAGCCAGGAACCCAGAGCGCGGCCAAAGCTCTCGCTTGCTGTGCAAACAGGAATGCAAAAAGAGCAGCAATTGGACAGGGTACGTAAGTAGCCTCCTCCCCTGGGTCTAGACAGTTCCCCTCTCCTGCCTGCCAAAACACAGCCTACAAGCAACACCGCTGTTTGCCAATGAACAATGCCTGGATAAAGGTCACAGTGACTACAAAAGGTCACCAGAACATGCTGTGGCCAGGACTGAATATTCTCCCCAGCACGCGCAGTGAAGGGGCACCCACTGACAAGTGAGACACCACTTGTTGCACCAACTCCCAAAGCACACGGGGACACGCTGCGTACAGCGCCGCGCCTCTGGCACGCTCCAACGTTACGTTACAGTCCCACCCATCTCTAGACAACCTCGCACAGTGCTGCGAGGCAGCTCTGCTCACTGCCGGACTGCAAAAGAAACCAGGATGTGTGAGGAGGAGCCAGTGCTGTCTGGCTCTCACTGCTGACGTGATCCGCACTCCTACCCCTCTTCCGTGTTAGCTAGAGCAGGCAGTACTTCAGAAGTGTTCAGACAATACAACGTTACTGTTCTTCTACACCTAGGTGTGAGAGTTGAGTAAATAGATATTTTTGTACATCTAAATCCCATTTTGACCTACCTGGTCCGTGTACACATCTGGTGGTACCACCTTATTGAAGAAGTCTGAGCATACAGCTCCTGCCTGTAGGTAATAGTGCAGGGCTGCTGAATACTGATTTGTTGCTGCAACAGGAAAAAAGCAAAATAAGGACCTGAAAGTAAACACAGCAGTTCTTTCTAAGGCTCAGATCAATTGTTTATGGAATTATTCATATATATACACACATCATAGCTGAATTCTACTGGTGAAGCGGCTTGCCGATCATTGTTTAAAAAGCACAGACACGCGGGAGGTGCAGCTTTCTGTCTATCGCTGGTTTACCACAATTGCCAAAACTAGCAACAAAAGTTCCGCCTTTTGAAAATTACTTGTTACTTTTCAGATATTTGATCTTAAATTCATCAACTTTTAGACTGGAAAAGAAGCTGGCCTTCACTGAACTTGGCATGAGAGTGGTCGTGAGGGAGTTTAGTTAGTGCCAGTTAGAGAGGGTCAGCTGATGCCACCACACAAATCTCATGTTCAGCGCTGGTTTCACTCCCAGCAAGTTCTCACTGCACCAAGGTGAAGCCAGCCTTCAGCGGCTCCACGGTGAGAGCAGTCTGCTTGTCCACAGAGCTTCTGAAATACTGACCTGACACGTGCCAGGGGTGCTCTAACCATTGACTTTCGGGTTCCAGCTGAGGCTCCCTGTGCAAATGCCTGCCCTCTGGGAAGCTGTTCCACTTCATACAAGCAGTAAACTCTGCCACTTTATAACCCTGCATCACTCTCCCGTATACAAGATGAGAGCCCTAAACACTGGATTAAGACCCCTCCTCTCACCCCAAGAGTTATCAAGCATCTTCTAGACAGATGTGTCCCCTTTGGAAGCAACATGCTAGGATTTCTGCACCCAGGCACACCACAGACAACCCTCCAGTCTGAAAGAAGAGATTTGGAAACACGAACCTTGCCTCCTCTGACAGCCCAAAGCACCAGCAAGCGTATGTTAGAGGCACAGCGCGTACTCTGGTTTAATGCCAGAAAAGAACTATCTGGCTTAAATGCTGAATTTCACCAGCATGGTCTCAATGGACAATTTAAGTGGAAGAAACGCCCAACTACCTGAGGATGGCTATGGCCATGTCCTTCTCTTCTGAAAGTTCATTCTTCAGCACCTACCTCTTTGCACTCTCTTTACTCAAACTTTAAGGCAAGCCCCAGGAACTGACTCTAGACTGGGGAATAATTTAACAAAGCACAGCATCACACAGACTGACCTCGCCAGGCAACCACCGCCCTGGTCCAGTCTGCGTGCATGTCACGGTGCCCAGACTCAGAAACACCTTCTGTCCCAACACCGCTGGCTGCTCCCAGCTGAGGAGCAAGGGGAAGTACTGGGGAAGTGGCAAGTGTCCACAAGGACAGCAAAAAGCTTCCAACCAATACCAGATCAGGAGCTCATGCTTCCTCATTTACAACTCCTAGGTACTTCTTTATATAAAATACCGGCCCTCTCTGCTCTGCCCATCTTCCGCTCCAGTGAAGCCCATCTCCACATTTAAAAGCAAGCACTATTCACACAGCTTCCCATTCACTTCAACTCCAGTGTTAGGGGTTTGCGTAATTATGCCACTCAAGGACCAACTGCACTAAAAAAAAGTGAAGTTAATGGTGAAGTACAGTAGTTTCCCTTACCCTAAGAGCAAGTCGACATGAGCCATCAACAGCTCGGTCTCTGTGGGCTTAGACAACCTCCCAAATTCACCTATACTGCTGCGTCTGAAGATTTTGAACTCACATGACTTAAGCTTCTTTTTGTAAGAGGAAATACAAGGAGGGTTATATCAAGCAAATATCAGAGAGGCAAGGTACTTCTACACACGTGCTAAAAATAGACATTGGTTTCACTTACCAAAATAGATATCTGCCTGAATAATTAACCAGAAGTGGTTGTTTGCATTGATAGTCAATGCATAGCTGACTAGCTCTTTTACTGTAACGGCCACAGCTTCAAAGTCCACTGATTGAAGACTAAAAGAAAAAAGGAAAAAACCACAAGGATTCTTAAATTACTGTTTTGTTTTTTTTCAAACACTAATCTGATTTCCCATCTAGGTTAAGACCAAAGCACCTTGCACTAAGTGTCAAGCAAAAGCATCTCCAGGAAATACTTAGTGTTGACTAAGACTACTGTTGCATTTTTCAACACCAGTACATCTGAGAGAACCAATACACTCTTCACAGTTTTGGACAAAAAGTCAGAACGTGACAAGCCAAAAGGTTCCGTGCAAGAACATACAAGTCTTGCGAGGCGCAGCTAAGGGAACTGAGGCCATTCAGTGTGAAGAAAAGGAGGCTGAGGGGAGACCTTATCACTCTTTGCAACTACCTGAAAGGAGGTTGTAGTGAGGTGGGTGCCAGTCTCTTCTCACAAGTAATAAGTGATAGGACAAGAGGAAACGGCCTCAAGTTGCACCAGAGGAGGTTTAGATTGGATACTGGGAAAAACTGGTTCACTGAAAGGGTTGTCAAGCACTGGAACAGGCTGCCCAGGGAAGTGGTTGAATCCCCATCCCCAAACATGTTTAAAAGTTGTGTAGATGTGATGCTTCAGGACAGTTTAGTGGTGGACTTTGTAGAATTAGGTTAACGGTTGGACTCAATCTTAAAGGCCTTTTACAACCTAAATGATTCTACATGTTCTTAGTTTCAAGAAGCTCGAATACAACATCTGAAACCACTACAAATTTATCACAGCATCTGCATGAATGGCCACAGATAGCAGTCTCTGGAAACCTGTGAGCTAGCTTGGAAAGGAAGGCTGGGAATGGTTTGGCACATTGCTTGGGCAGCCTGTCCCAATGTTTGTGTGGAATCTCCATTTGTAAAAACATGGGTTTTCTCACTCTACTGCTAAGTTCTGGTAACACTGAAAACTACTTTCTTCTGCTTGACGTTACAATATACAGTGAGGTCTACATCAGTAATAACGAGACTATTCAATCAGGGCAATTCAAGACAGATTAGCCACACTAAGCACTACACACTCTCTCACAGGAGTCACCTCTCTCGATGCGTACTCAGAATCTAAACCCAGAAGTTTCTAGCAGCACGGAGCTGTTAAACTTCACTGGAGAAACACAGTTCAGTCCAGCCAGAACAAATCAATACATACTACACAACACTTAGTATTTTGGCCATTACTCAAACACCTCAAAAAACATTAGTTATTTTGTATTAATATATTATATAGTTCACATAGTTACATATAGCTCAGTAAAGAATACATTTAAAAAACTCAAACCCAACAACACTCAGTTTCCTCCACCACCATCACCTCCATCACCACCAGGATCATCCAATTAGAAGCAAATCCTCCATGCAATCAGACCAATCTGTCCCCAAACAGAGTAAGGGTCGGTGATGCCCTTACATGGCAGAAATCACAGTAACACACAGTAACTGGAACCAAACCAATTATGCAAATGCACATTTTGAAAATTGTATTTTTAATTATCGTCTTACTTGGGGATGGATGAGGGCCAGATGGAAATGTGCTCTGCTGCAATATCATTCACAATATCTTCCTAAGAGAAGAAAGATGGTAAGAGAAATTACAAAGACAAACATTTCAAGGAAACCAAGTGAGATTTTTATGATATATACTAACCCGAACATTATGAAGCTTGACAAACAGGGACAATATTGTGGTTAAAACCAATGGTTCCTGTAAGGAGGAAAAAAAATTCCCATGAACTAACAAAATTCCACTTTCTTCCTTAAGCTTTAAAGCTACGTAAGAAGTTCTGACATTTAGCATTTCCTACTTAAATAGAACAGTATTTTGTTAAGAATCCTGCAACAAAAGGACACTGTGAGAAAGTTTCTGTAGGAAGCCTTTAATTACTTCAGATTTTCCTGAATAACTCCTTGCATATAGACTTTACTTAGGCTTTACACACCCTTGTTGTTGCTGTGGCTACTGCCTAACCTTACATTTAAGCTAAGCATACCACAACTTTCCATGCATTTATAAATCCACAGGCTATAAACAATCTCCCCTCCTGTTACTTCTGCTGCTTAGTTATGATCAAGTAGCAGCTTCCTCCCGCTAAAAGGAATGCTTTACTTCTGACAGCTGCAGAGAAATACACTCCTAATGTTAATAGAGCTCCACTGCCAGAATTCAGGATACATTTTTTCCCAAGTTATTCCATGCTGCTGTATGGCAGGTATAGTGAATTCAGAAGTTCTTCACCCATACAAAAACCCACATAGCTGTCAGATTTTCTGGAATTTCACAGGAGAAGTCCAGAAAAGTGTTACAGCAAAAGAAGTTCTGGTTGCAAAGACATTCTCAAGACCATTATAACTTACCCGAAGCTTTTTGATGAAGGACAGCAATTCACTCCTAAATCAGAGACACAAATGCCCACGTAAGCAACCGTCCACAACAAAGAATTTATGCAAGCTTAATACACTGGGAACAAGAGTCAGAAAAACAAATCTTCACCTGCCAAAATACCCTTCATCTCTAAGTTTACAAATGCAGGGTATATAAACCTGCAGGTTTTATATATCTATATATCAAAAAAACTTTTGTATATATTTATAATTTATTTATATATTTAAAAATATTTATCTATTAAAACCCCTAAGCAGCTAATTCACTTTTAATAGAGTCACTAGCAAGTTTTACATTTAAAACAGGTTAAATAAGAGGTATCTGTTATTCCATTACGTTATAAAAGGCATGAAAATCACTTTGCAGTAAGTCAGCCATTGACTGTAAAAGGGAAAGAAATTGAACTGTGCTGTAATTTTCCAAGCTAGGATTGCAACAATGGTCTACAGGCTTACAGAAGATGGCACAGTGATCATTTAGAACGTACATGGACTTCCTTGTCACACCACATCACAAATTGTTGCCGTAAGACAATCCAGACAAGCACAGTCTGCTCAGAAAAGGTTTCACTGCTTCTTTTCCATAATAGCAACGGGGTCACTGCCCTTTACTGTTTGAGCCAGACGGGTCAGAAAGGGTTCAGTATCCGGGAGTACACCTGTACTGCTGCTTTTTCCTTGCCAGAGTATACACCTGACATCTACAGCAAGCACGTAGGCTCTTACACCCATCCCATAGCAACAGAACCAGGAGCAGCAGGCCTTTAGGCAAACGTTAACCCAACTGGCTCAAGCAAGGCAAAGAAACAGCCAATAGTTTCACAGGGGCACCTTTTCCAAGTTTTTAACATGGGAAGTCGTCCAACATACTCATACACTCCAGAATTTCCCGTAATAGGCAACTTCGTAATCAGCCTTGGACTTAAGAACAGGATGGAAATACCCGAGTGGACAAACCAGAGTCCTGACTCAGTCAAGGCTGGCAGAGGCTAGGCAACTGATGGTGAAATTACTCCAGCCAATAATATTTCTTCCTTTCCCTCTTCCCAGGGGCTCAGTTGAAGTAGAATTTCATTTAAAAATTAAGTAACTGTTATGTTCAAAAACCTAAAGTTGAGTATAGACACCTATGCTGGGAGCTAGGCATTTAATTAAGTTATAAAAGTAATTAGCTGACACAGTCAATGGAGTCTGCAGAGCAATTCTGTTCTGTTCTACTGCTCTCTCGTGTAAAGCAGACCCCTCCAGTCAGCCAGCTAAACTGCCCTCTGGATGCCTTTGACTGGAAGATCTATACCAGTTACAAATGGCAGCACAGGTATATGTGCTTCGGTGACTGTATGAGGACCCAAATCCCACACACTCCTTTTCTCTCTCCAGAAAGGAAAGGAAACACATTATTGCTAATACCCAACACCACCAGTGGGCAGACTGTTCACTCAGAAGAGATCTTCAGCTGCTGCCACCACTCCAGTCGTGGAATCCAATTTTTGAAGAGAACACAGGGTCACATATGAAATTCAGACTGTATTTTACAATAATTTAAGAAAACACACCTGTACATGATGCCCAGTGTAGACTCCCTGTGCTTTATCAAACTCACTCTGCCATCATTCCCCCGTTTGTGCTGGTTGGATACGCTGCAGATTTGTACAACGACCTCCCAAAGGTCTTTAGCTGTCCGTCTGCTTTCTTTGGGACCTGGAAGTTCTTTGCATGTAGCAGCCAGCAACTGTCCCAGCTATGCAATGCAAGAGAAAACATACAGGAACTGTCAGCTTCCCTGAATATTGACTTCAGCAAAGGAATTACTGGCATTTAAAATGGCTAAGCAAGTGACTTCCAATTACAAACTACAAAGCAAAGTGAATAAACTTTGCAGCAGAGGACACTGATGAGGAAACTGGAGGACAGGAATTAAACAACAGAGGATTTTTCCTTTTATTAGTTTCCTTAGGGTATTATTTCCTTTCTACAGGCTCTAGAAAACAAAGCTTTACACTCTACTTAAGTAGACTGCATAAACCCTAAACCCCATAAATATACAGCTTTACAAAGAATGGCTCCCTAGAACTCCCTTAACTTTCATATACTAATCTTAATTGGAACTGGCACCCTTTGTGCTACACAGAAGAACCTAAACCTCAAAACAGAAATCAGGAAACACCACAGGTAAGCAGAGCAGGCCAAAAATGAATCTGTTCTGTAATGGGATCTCCATTCAGCTCCACTGCCTGACTTTGCCGTAGAAACACTGCCGTAAAACCATTTTGAATGCAAAGTTTCAACAAAGACAGTGCTTGAATGTCTCCAGAAATTCAACACTAGTGTTCTGTTAAGAAATGGAACCATTACAGTACATTTGGAAAATAAAGTGTCTTAGCAACACAAAAATGGCCAGATAGGGTACAGATCTCAGGCTTCCTTTCTCACACCTGCTATGTGAATCCAGGCTGAGTTCCAGCTGAGAGGAGAATCCTTCATGAAGGTGCTACATGGTTTCAATTGGCTTATGGATCATAACCACACACCTGACGCTGATGGAACCAACCTCAGTTGGCAGCCAACAAGGGCTAAGATGCAGCTTGTTTCACCTGTTCTTGCAGCACAGCCTCCACGTCTTTTGTCAACCATAACACTTGTTGCTTAGCCCTGCTATCTTCCACGCCAGACTTAATTCATTGTAGCCACAAAACCTGACACTCTGGAGATAGAAGGTGCCTGCTTTTCAAAGTACAAAAGATTTCAACAGGAAAAAGTCAATTACAGCCTGACAAAGCTTCAGGACTGAGCACTCATTACCTTCACGTAAGGGTTGGTCTGAACCAGAGGTAATGGAACTTGCATGGTCAAATACTCGTTCTCACACCAATTTAACAGGAAGGCAACACATTCTTCAGCTATAACTTGTCGAAGAGGAATATCTGGAAGAAAAGGGGTTCTTTGCTTAACTTTCTTTTTTTTTGGTGAAAACAGTGTTAATACGCAAACAAGCAAACCCCACTCCCTCTAGCCATTTCTGTTCCGTATCTATCACACAAATTAGCCCTACAAGAGGCCTCACCTCTGAAAATTAGGAGGAGCAGCAGTTTCCTCTAACCATAGCAGTACCATATTATTCCCTCAGTGTGAAACCATGAGGTCCACTTTAAAAATTAGTAGAACTTTCCAGGTGAAAATGCAGACATGTTTATGTCTGTTTAGACTGTTCAGCTCCTTTAAGTGGCACTAAACAGAAAGGGTCAGTGTTTAGCAATATGGAGATGTCAGGATGTTGCTGTTCTCATTTCCACCTTCTAAATGATAAATCTACAATACAAAGCTGGTTTCTTTTTTTTCCTTTAGCTCTGTAGTTTATGGTGTCCCAGGAAAGACAGCAACGTACTTACCAGGTACTCTCATTTCCAAATATCCTCGGACTCTGCTTATAAGGTCAGAAGGAGGACGTTCTCCAGAAGCACCAGGTCCAGCTTCGTGAGTGTATATGTCCAAAAGTAGCATTTCATTCAGCATGACTTGACGGAGTTTTGGAGAAAACTCCGTCACAAGCTCCAAGCAAGCTGCAAAAAGCTGTTTAGCATGGACAAAGTCCTGCAATAAAAAGGATATGCATTAATGATTCTTAATGGATTCACAAGGAAAAAGACTAAGAGTTGAAGTGCTGTTCAGCTCTAGCCTGGCTGAGTAAGCCTCAGCACCCATTAGATGCTCAAGCATCTCACAATTATTATTATTTATGTTTCTGAGTCCTTTGGACTTCCTATTAAGCTTAACAGTTCCAACAGCTCCAGATGTTTCAAACACAATAAGTTTAAGCAAAAACATACCAGAAGTAATTGCTGGCATATTAGGTACAGGCTGCTTTTACCCTGTAGTTTAGCAAGCCACAGTACTGCCAAATACAAGGAAAATAAAACTGCATTCCAATAAATTCCTTACACAACAGTTCACCAAAAGAACAGCACTTCGTACCAGTATGTTAAATCACTACTGGGTTTAGATGCAACATGATCTAGTACATTATAATATCATTTCTACAAAGTTTTTATTATCTCCAGGCCCAGCTCACTGGAAAGCCATCATCCTTGCTCTACTGAGGGAACTCTGAGAGACAGAAATTTAACCATTTGTATGACACAGAGCTTCTTACTTCACCTCCCGCACCTCCCAGTTCTTCAATTCTTAGTCTCAAAAAGGGCTTTCCGTATTTTCAGTGTTGTTAAAATTCAACTGTCCAAACTAACTCACCAGTAACTTCAGACGGCTTGCTCACCTTAATCGCACAGCAGTGTAATCCCTTTGCCATAAGGATGTAGACCAAATCCCTAGTCAGATTGTCTTTGATTCCTAAAATAACATTGCCGTAAACATTTGGTACTTCCCACTGGGAGAAAGATACATAGGACATTTTCACAGAAACAAGTTTTAGAATTCACATCACTGCTTAAAACAAACAAAACTCAGATACTGAAAATGATTCACATAAGTGACAACTCTTTCATTTTTACATCTCATTAGATGTATTGCTCATGTAGAAGCACAATAAAAATTGCTACCTACCCTACTTTGTTCATACTCTGAATATGCAATAATTGGGAGGGGAAAAAAACCAAACAAACCAAGAGACAAGAAATTATTTCTTAAAAAAAAGAAAAATCTTTTCCTCTCCTGCTCCCAGCTTTTAATGACAAGAATTTAAACTAAAATAATATTGCTAACTAGTCAGAATACTGAAAGCAGAAACTACAGAAATCTGTTTTTGCACAAGGAAAGCTTGTGATACAGCTGGTAATTCCTTAAAACAAAAAGTTATACATTTTATTGTAATACTTGTCATAGAGAAGGTGAGTTTAGATATGTATCATCATTCTTCAACCACTGCTATGCGGGGGGGGAAATCATTTTGTCATAGATACTCAATATGTTTACTGTTCACCACAATATGATACCTAAACCAGTCCTTGAATTACACCCACCCATGACCACATGAAATAAGTTACCTTATTCGAAATTGTCCAGAATTGGCGTTCTGAAGTCATACCATGCAACTCAATTAAGATCTGGCGAATCCTCCAAGGATCTACTGACAGTATGAGCTGATGCTCAAGCTGCCCGATATTGACGCTTGCTGAAGCTGTGAAGCAAAGCAATCAGGTCTCCAGCGCACTCCGTAATATAGAAGCATACATTTCTTCAGTACACAAGATTTTAAATGTAACATGGTAAGAAAAGCTGACACATCACTGCTTTTGTAGGCCCCATACATCCTTTCAGGCTCTTCCACAAACACCTTCTGCTAACTTCTCAGCTCCCCCGAGCTAAAGGGCTGCTTGCAACACCCCCTCTTCCTTACACCAGCAGCTGTGAGTATTCCCCTGCCCTTGCTTCAGTAAAGCAATAGGTTCAAGATCTGCACAAAAAAACGTGTTCCTATGCCTCCTTACTGAAAATGTTCATTTTTGCAATTGGCTTAAGTCAACGCAAGGCTGTATTAGAACTGAAAAGGCAAGTTCTTTCCAGCTCCAGTCACCATCTGACACCTCTTATGTTAGTTTTGACTTGTGCGGCTGTACAGCCAGTCAGCTACACTGGGAAATGAAGCAGCCAAAAAGATCTGTGCTTCACTTTGGTAGCTTTAAAAGTTCATTCAGAGAGTACTCCTAGTCCAGCTCACCACACAGCCACACGAGCATTAGTGCTAGTCTAAGTTCAGACACAGGGTGCCCTTTCTGGGAACAGCTGCCACAGCCAGGCACGGTTCAAACCAACCGCCACACCTCTCACTTGGTCAGCTACAACACATTCCAGTGTATTTGTTAAACTCAGTTGAGGTGCAAGCAAATAACAGTCGTCTTCTTGACCAAGTAGGACATTCACCAACTACAAGGGGAAGTGTTCTCTCTAAAATCACTCTCTAAACTTTTTCTGAGAACAGACCTGCACACAATAACCTCAAGCATGGAAACAGGTAACTGTCTGCATGTGAGTTAATGGAAATGCTGTGAAAGTTACCTGGGATATCATAAAAAGAAGTTACAGGTTTTGTGCACAGGTTGATTCGAGGAGATCTCTTCCGCATTTGATCAATGAGCAGCTTCCGTTCATCATCTTTCAGCAGTTTTATGAACAGCTCATGAGATGAAATCATGAAGACAAGCTGAAGATCTTCCAATCCCAAACACAAGTTTCTAAACAAATAAAGTTAATACCATGAGCAGGAAGAAGCTGCTTATTCTTCCAGTTATAAGTCCTCAAAACATTTGTAAGTGATGTAATGCAGCACAGTAAAGTGTACGTTCATGTTCTCTTAATATGGGTACTTACTTCAGAAACGCTGCCATTTTTCTCTTCAATGCTTCAGAAGCATTTTCCAAGTTTATTGATCTTGAACAAACCTGGTTAAGAAAAAACAGAAAATAAACGAACAGCCCCTTAGAACTCTTAAAATCGTTATAGTGTTACTGCCCAGTTTTCCCACTCACAATTAGCATCAGCCAGCAGCCCCCTCTCTCAAGGGAGGCAACAAAGTTATCTGATAAACACTGTAGCCAGTGCAGATGGGTCAGAGTTTCTTTACACCTGGACACAAGACAAGCTGTTTCAGACAACTGTGACCCTCCCTCAGGCACAATTCATCATTCCCTTTTCCTATTCCTCTGGTATTTAGGTGTGCTGATGCCGAGCGCCGCAGTGTCACTCAGCCTCACAAGATCATTAAGTACATAAAGCCCTTTTACATGAGTCTAAAAATTAACCAACATTTCTAAGTGCAAAACAGCAAGATTCACTAGGACTAAGATTTTTTTTTTAAAAAAAAAGCAACAATTGAACGATAACGAGCTAGTCGAATTTCATTGCCATCTGGCAAGCAACTTTTTAATAAACGTTTAAGTCCTAATATGAACAGCTGATGGAACAGCTTCTACTTGCTCTGTACTATCAGTCACTACTTGATGAGACAAGCAAAAGAGAAGGCTCAAATTAAGAAGATATGAAAATAACAGTGATGCAACAAAAGCAGGAAGTTTAGTTTGAGCAGTAATAGTTTCCTAAAAAGTTTCACTGAGGGTAACACTTTAGGTCTCAAACACAGTAATTCAGGATCATTTCATGACACCCTAACTTTTACAGCAAAGCTGGTAAGGGAAAGCGGTCCTGTTCAGCACATACTGCTTTTTCTAGTCTCTCTCTCCACCTTGGAAAATTTGTTTCTTTGTTCCTTAAAAACAAACATTCAACAATATCTCTGTATAATTTAATGATGTCAGGAATAGCAGCAATTTCAAATCTAAGCTAAAGCAACAGGTCAACACTGGTTCCTTCCCAACGGATGGAGGCGGAGCCATGAACATAGATGGAAGGCTGATTAAAGAGTGTAACTGTACTAACTGCAAAGAAGTTGAATAAAGTTTGAGACTCTACCTTACCAAGTATTTTTCTCTGCTCCAGAAATTGGAGCATTACTTGCAACAATAATACAGTTCTATGGGGAAAGATCTCACTAAATACCATTGTCCTTCTAATTTTGGGTAATTTCTTACCTCAAGGAGGAAGTCTATTTTCTCTTTGCTAGGTTTCAGAAACAGTTGACAAAAATGAATATCGATTGTTTGACCCTGCAATACATCGCAGACTGTGTTGCACACACACACTTTGAAACAAACTTCATCCAGAGCATCATTCCTGCGCAAACAGAACAAAAGATCACAGAACATCTCTGACAAAAACAGAGTTGGTATCACAGCAAAGGTCCAGGTGCCAGATCCCAAGACAAGTTTGGAGCACACGCCTCTGTCCAAGATTGCAATTTTCAGAATTGCAATCTTGGACAGAATTGCAATCGCGGAAGAAAATTTTACTGAGGATCTACTTCAGTTTACCCAGGACCTCACTTTCTTTAAAAAAAAATTCTCTCCTGGCCCACAGCTCTGTTTCACACAGATTTCATTACCGCTTCAACCTGAGCGCCACTGGAACTCCAACTAGAGCAGTGCAACTGACATAAAGATGCATCACTTCTTGGCAAGCATGCCTGACAGCCCAAAAGACTTCAGGAATATTTATGCATCTCAGAATACACAATCATTGTACAAAAACCAAAACAAATAACCAGAACCTATGCCTTCCTTCTCTTAATCTTTCTCTGTGTGCCCTGACTAGATTGCACAGCCATGCTCCTCCATCTCTTTCTAGTACTCATCGCTGAAGATGTTCCATATCAATTATGAAAATACCTCCACATGGTGCTAAGCTACAGCCTCCAAGCTTCTCTTCTAAGAGCTGTTTATTTGAGTCCTCTCTGGCTGAAGGGAAAGCCGAACTCAGTATCTATTAAGCTGTTACACAAGAGGCTGTCACCATCAATCCTTTTTCCTCACACAAGTGTTTGCAAAACTGAGCCTCCCTCACTTCTTCAACTGAAATACTTCTGGAACTTTCCCTTCAGAGAAGAATTATCATCATTTTATGGAGATGCTTTCCACACAGCACTGATCCAAGTGCCTAAGCTCCACCCAAGATTGAATGTTGGCTGCAGCCATGTGCTCAGCATTTCTCAGTTAGGCACGCTACAAGGGCAGCTTGTGAATGGCTCCCAATTCTCACCACTTAGTATAATTTCTTTTTTCTTAGTATCATACTCATCCTTCAGCCCTGGGCTAGTTCAGCAATACACAAGGCTCCTCACCACAGGTAACTACCCTACCAGTGTTCCCAACGAAGTACATGTCTCCTACAGTATTACAGCTTAGTATGGTTAGCCTGACCAGCTTGGGCTTCAACTTTTAGAAGACTCCCAAAGATTCATTAACTTAATTTATACTTTTTCTGTATATATATATACACACACATATACACATAATCAATTATGACATAAAAAAGCCCAATCAGTAAAGTGGTAAAATTAGGTGTCAATCACAGAATGTTAGGGAAGGGCCTTCTGGAGATCTAGTCCAACCCCCCTAACTTAACTAGGTTAAGCCAGGGACACTGGCTTTCCTCCAGTCTTCAGGTACCTCCCCTGTTCTCCACAAGCTTTCAAAAATGGAGTGCCTTAGCAATAACATCAGCCAGCTCCCTCAGCACTCATGGGAGAATCCCATTGGGGCCCACAGATTTGCAGGTGTCCAGCTTACCTAAATGATCTCTAACCCAATCCTCCTTGACCAAGGGAGAGTCTTCCTTCCTCCAGACTCTCTCTTACCTCACGGGATGGGGATTGCTGAGGGCCAGTCTTAGTAGTAAAGACTGAAGCAAAGAAGTCACTCAGTAACTGCCTTCTCTGTATCCTCTGTCACCAGGGCACCNATATCCCTCCCAAGTGGCCAGTCCCTTTTTCCACATACTGTAAACTTCCTCCTTCCATCTGAGTTTTTCCACAAGCTCTTTGCTCATCTGTGCAGGTCTCTTGCCTCCTCTAATTCATTTTTTTACTTGCAGGGATACAGCGATTTTGGAGCTTGGAGGAAGTGGTGCTTGAATATTAACCAGCTCTCTTTGGCTCCCCTACCTTGTAGGGTCCTAACCCCCAGGATTCCTCCAAGTAGGTCTTTGAAGAGGTCCAAGTTAGCTCTCCTAAGTCCAGGCTGCAATCCTACTTATTGCCCTGTTTCTTCCTCACATGATCCTGAACTCTAATCTCATGGTCACTGCAGCCAAGACTGCCCCAACCAGACCTTCTTTGTTCATTAGTACAAGGTCCAGCAGCACACTTGTCCTCACTGGCTTCACCACCACTGTTGTCACTGCTGCAGCTCATCAAATTTTTCCATATATATGACCACAGATACATCAAAACATAGTCCCTTAGTTGGAAGACCTAGTTTAGACTACTGCTAACAGAAATAAAGGCTGAAGTTTCTTGGATGTAAATAATTTGTTGCTAGAAGAGTTTGTACACTTTCCATGAAGAACGTAACTCATGAAAATGGCTTCTTATCATCATTGAACTCACCCTTGTTGAGCTTTTTGTAATAGTTCTCTCAGCACTGATTGCCTGAACTGCACAGGTAAACTGAGGGTTAGATTATCTTCAAGCAATATCTTCACTAAGTCCTATAACACAAATACAGTTCAAATAGTCAATGGATAAAGCAAAAGATACAGATAAAGTAATTTTCTATCTAGTAAAACAGATCAAAATAACAGAAGCAGTTTGCACCCATATGTAATACAAAAATTCATTAAACAACCAGAAAGGGACTGAACAACAAAAAAGTTCTCTGTTATCAGAGAATCAAAACAAAAACCCCAAAACTTGCAAATCTTAGCAGTACCATTCCCTAAAACCCCAAAGAATTAGATTCTACCTGAAAATTCCACACATTGTCTAGTGGGAATTATTTATGTTGTATGGAATCCAAGACTTTTTAATCTAATATATATCAGATTATGTTATATTCCTATATAACATGTTCTAAACCAGTATACCAATGGTTAAGCAATGGAACACTTAAGCTCATCAAAATAATAAAATCAGTTCAAGTGGAATCATGCACACGGAATGATAAAAACCCCTCAAGTATATGTGGGTTTATTTAAGGTCCCTACCTGATAGTTGCCAGACTTCATACAGCTGTGGATTTGACTATAAGGAGTCGCCTGTTGAGATGTGTCATCAGAAGATGAGGTAAGAACCCCACAAGCCTGACAATACCCAGCTAACCGTTCTTCATCTATGGTAAAATGAAGTGATGATGAGCCATTCTGAAAAGTAAGAGTTAATATAAAATCTTAGGGGCCAAAGTATTATGAAACAACCTTAATTTGGAAACAGAGAGACTCACAATTTCTCCAAGTGACAGCAAAACAACAAAGGAATACATATGCACAAACTTTTTTAAAAGCACTTTGCTATGTGCTCTTTACAGCTTAGACTATGCCTTGCCTATTTAAAATAAAAACCTGAGCTTTGCAGTTTTGGGAATATAATATGAAGCAAAATTTAAAAAGGAAGCAATTTTAATTGTAAATTTAAATGTTGTATTTTTCAAAAAGTCAGAACATAGACAATCTGATTGCCAAGAGAAAGTTAAATAAACAAAAAAGAATAGGAAGTGCTGTATAGTCACCTTCCTCAAAAACACATCACAACAATCAAACTAACACAATGGACACAGAAGGTACTGTTCATTTGAGTTAGTATTAGCACTAGAGATGTTATTCTTGCATTTCTTGCATCAATACAATTTGTGTAAGGGAATATCTGTTATAAAATATAGAACAAAGCAGCAGTATATTACAGCTGATTTATATAATTTCAAACAAGGCACGAACCAAAAAAACCAAACTCAAAAATTGCTGTTAAAACCCCACAAAGTTTCTTTAGAAACTACGTGTACCATTAACTTGCTAGAAGGAAACAAAAATGTAGACAAGTTTTTTTAGAGGCGTTGAACACATACGCTAATCAAACACTCATTACCTTTGCAATCAACTCCTTTATTCTGAAAAACTTTTCTTTAGCATTTTCATGAACAGCTGCATTTGTAGATCCTTGTTGAAAATAGATTGCACCCAAATCATAGCAAACCTGCAAATAGCATTGATGTAACATGCATTATCATGGAAATTTATATAACTAAGATTAAGTATTTCAACTCAAACCTTACACATAAATACTCCTAGTTTTCTCTAACGTACTGCCATACACTGCACTCCACACACTTCAATTGTTTCCTCTAACTGCAATTTCAGTACAAGTAATTCTGCACAGACACTACGAAATTGCAGAATGGTTTCCACATCATGTTGAGAACAATGCAATAAGCTGTCCTTGACACATAATGGTTTACTCCAGAGACAGGGGGGAAGTGAAGGGTTGGGGGAAGCAACAATATTTTACGGTGTTAACACAAAGTTCTAAAAATGTAAAAATGAAGTCAACAATATCTCATTGCATTAAAAAAAACACAGGAAGTATTAACAGAAAGCTACTATTTATCTCAAAAATATTACCTAACGCTTTGCCTAAAGAAATAGGTAAAATTTCAAAGTTTTAGTATAGAACAGAAGCTACCTGGCACTCTATCTCCTCTGCGCTGATTTTCAGCCCAGCTGTGGAACTCTCCGTTTCTCCATTCACCATACCAGGCTCCATGGCTAACAAATCCAGAGTTCTTATAGTGTGGACATAAAGATCTTTATTTAATTTAAGTGCTCCTTCTAGGACAAGGATAGAATCAGCGGCCTGCTCTTTCAGCTGTAATAGTGCAAATGAGTTGAAAAAACCAAACAATCTCTTAATTTTGAGTTTAGCTCTGGGTTTAAATTAAGACTAGAAATAAACCAGTACAGGAAAAAGACAGTAAAAAAACCCATCCTCATGCACCTGTCCTATTGCTATGTAGCATCTGCTCCTGTATTTCTCATACAATAAAGAAATTTGTGACTTCCAGGTACCCAGGAGGAACAGAATCAAACCCTTAATTCCAACTGAAACAAAACATTTTTCTCCATTTCATCTACACCTTTTTATCCATTTTTGGAGCATTAATTTATGCAACAGTCAAACTGTAAATTTTCAGTTATTATTTCACAGCTGAAAAAACCCAGCTTCTACATGAACAGCAAGATTTTTTCAAAAATGTTGATGAATTGGCAAAACAGTTAAATGTAATTCACGCTCACCTATTTAAAAAAATATGAAAACATAAAGAAACTGTAGAACACATGTAATACAAATTCCTTAGCTGATTCCAAGTATTACAACAGTAGGAGAATGAGCTAGGCTAATTGTCGAAGTAGAGGGTTTGTTCTTCCTCTTCCTTGCTTCTCTCAAAGGGAAACACTTAAAGCATAACTAGCATTCTGTTGAAAGCTACACACAGAAAACGCTCAGCTCCTAAATCCTTTTAAAAAAATGTTTTAAGTGTTGAATTTTGCTGCCATATGATTCCACAGCTCAAGCATGGTATGGTCTTAATTACTAATCACACACTGATTAAGGACAGGCTGATGAAGGAACACTTCAGTCACACAAAACAAATTCCATACTACATGCAGCGCAGAGACAACGCTGTCCCAAACGCACACAGTGGAACGGCAGCAATTATAATCTACTGACTCCAACAAACTGCGGTGCTGTTTATTTCCTGCCCATTTATATTTACATGTAAACTCAAGCAAAAAGCAGGGGGATGGGCGAGATCTCACCACTTTCAAAATATTTTCAGTTAGTTCTTTTTCTTGCTGCATCTGGTTCATCCTGGAAAATAGAGAGATCAGGATTTCAATTATAAAGCAAACCTGCATGTTATTTTACTTCCTATTCTAGACCACAACAATTCATTCACAGTAAGTTTTCAACATCATTATGCAGGACCACTGACTGTTCTTATCTGTATCTGCAACACAGAACTACAGAACAAAAACACTGTTTTGAATGAGACTGTGGTTCAATAAAACTGAAGTTACAAATTTTCTGCTGCTCTTTAAAAATCAGATTGCTAATATTAGCAAAACTACCACGAAGAAATCCGCTTCCAAAGCCTGAAGTCTCTCGAGGGTTCATTATTTAAATCTTCTTAAGCATGTATCAGGGGCAGAAGTGTATTCATGTATTTATGTAAAAAATTTAAGTATTTTAAGATTATTTACCCATACAGAAGTTTTTGATTCATGATCACATTCTGATACATATAGGACAATACAAATTTATAGCAAAATGAGTAGTAGTATTTTTAATCAACATACTTAACAGACTCTCTCAAACAAGTATGGACTAATGCTAGAGTATAAAATCAGCATAAAAGGCATAAGAAGTACCACTGAGATACTCCCAACTTCAGCAGAGAAATTTGTAACATAAAAGTCAATTCCAAGGACAGGTTGTAACTAAAGCCACAGAACTTCCAGAATGCAAACTAAATATTGACTTTACATTACAAATTATTGCCTAATAAAGCAAATGGAAATACTTCATTATTTCTCAGGTTATCATACATAATGCAGCAAACTGCTGTAATCAAACAATTGTATTAAGCAAGCTCCTTTAAATTAGAGCAGGATGCAAGAAACATACCCTGTCTAAACTAGAGAATAAGCATTCTGCCCAGGCAAACTGCTATCTCCCTTTTTCCCATGATTTTCCACGTCTCTCTGAAGTCACAGGTTATAAATATATCAACAGGGGAATGACAGCCAAGTACATATATGTATCAATCATGTCTGACAGGAAAACGGAAATATTTGAAATACATGCAAGTTTTCCATGCTACAATTAGCCATTTTAAGCAACTGTCTGTTACTAAGACACACTTTAAAATTAAGTTTCTGATCACAAAATACACACAAAATCCAAATGAACTACACCTTATACTGTAACTTACACATTTAACTGAGGCGGACCAGGTTTCACTTGCTTTACAGGAAAACTACTTTGAACGATGGTCCTTATGGCCCTACACAGGGGAGAAAATTAAGCAAAGAATGATATTAGCCTTACAAGTGTAATGAGCAGACTATATGCCTATGCTTAAAAAGCACCAGTTTATCATTTCAGATACATTATACCATTAGAATACATCCTCTACTTGAAAGCACATCTACTATTTAAAAAATGCTCTTATGACCATAACAAGCTAAAAGACAGCAAGATTTTTATCTCTGTAAGGTGACATTTCAAACCACTGCCCTCTTGTAGAGAACAAAACCAGCTGTAGAACAGCTGTTCAGAGTCAGCTCCTCACTATAACCTGCCTACAGATCACAAAGTCATTACTGCTTTGAGATTATTTCTCCTTCTGTGTACAAGTATATAGACAGAAGAAAACATTGCTTTGTTCTATCATGACTTTGAGATTACTGCCTTAAATTATCTTACCATCTGTTGTAGAGCAGTATTGCCATTGCAGTGGTTGGGGGCAAGCTGGACAGGTCTACATCCACATGTTTAGTTCCTGGGGGAACTTTGCTGATACACAGAAGTTCATTCAGTAGCATGTTCAATACAGGAACAGACAAGCTATTAAAAAAAAAAAAATCAGATGCTTCACATAGTAAATACTTACAGAATATTTAAATACTACACACTACTATTCAGTAGTACATTATTACTTAACATCCCATGGAAGTAAGGGTAGTATGATGATTTAGCATGATGAAATGCTCTGTATCTGATGGTGTTCTGGATCAGGTATATGAAGCAGTTACCAGTATGAGCGGTGTAAGTTAAGCCCAAGTGAGAGGTTGCCCTGACAGCTGAACTACTACCACGGACCACTGCATTAGTCCAGACACATGCCCAGAACAATCCAGTCGCCTGTAACAGCAGGTCCTAACAAGAAATACTTTTCAAAGCAGTCCCAGATCATACTTCCAGAAGGTATCAACCACATTTCCACTGTGAATGGAATTTCGCTCACGTAAAGAGAACAATTCTCTGTGCTTCATGGCTTATTTCGCTTTCTACAGCATTCAGCAGCAAACAGTGAAGTTGAGACTAGGAGCTGCAACAGAGGACTGCAGAGCACTCTAAGGTATATTACATAAAATATACATTACCTGGGACAGAACCTCCCTTGATAAAACAAGAAGGCACGCAGTATGGACTGCTTCACTCCAAGCTTTGGAGCTGTAATTTAACTATTACTATTTAGACTATTACTAATTTAGACATTATTTTAAATTAGAGGTGATCAGCTAATGCTAATTTGCATTTTTTGCATCCAGCTTTGAAACCAACCAGTGAAGCTACACTTTGGCAACTAAAGCCAGAATTCCTGTTTAACAAATTTTAGGTCTTGTTTTCATTTGCAAGAGTAGAACATCATTCAACTGTTTACAACAGCAGAAAGTTTTTTAAAAAAAACCTTGGCTCAAGCTGTTATTTTATTCCTTTTTAACTACGATAACTGAACCTTTGGGTATAATAAGTTAAAAAAAAAAGCATGCTTCTTAGTTAAAACCAGTATTAGCCTTCACAAGCTAACAGAACAAGAACACTAGCTACTACATAGAGATGCAAAATTAGCAGTTGAAATTAATTCAGATTGGTTCTCAAATAAAACCACCCCAGATGGACAAACCAATCCTACTGAAACCCAGAATCAGCTCGATAGTGTCATACAGTAAGGATGATTTCTCTGTCTGCATTTTGTCGGCATATCTGCACTTTAAGAAGTAAAGGTACTAACTGACAGAAAATACACTACGAATAAACATCACTATTAATTCCTGCTGCAAGAAGAAGCCAGTACAAAGTAAGAAACAAGCCCCGCCAGTAATTTGAAGGGATATAGTTTTTTCAAAATACTTCTGAGATTAAAAAATTTCTATGTAACATCACAAAGAACACAATTTTCAGCTCAACAAGAGAAATAATACAATGTAACATTACTTATTTTAAAGAAACTAACACACTCAGAGTCAACGTAACCTTTATCTAATGAAGATCTTTCTTCCTCCAAGGTCTGAAAGCTAAATGTTTTATTTAGTACCTTTATCAGTGATCTGTACCTGGCACTGGTGAGGCCATATCTCAAATACTGTGTTCAGTTTTGGGCCTTTCACTACAAGACAGACATTCAGGTGCTGAAGCATGTCCAAAGAAGGGCAAGAAAGCTTGTGAAGGAGAACAAGTGTTATGAGGTACAGCTGAGAGAACAGGGGTTTAGTCTGGAGAAAAGGTGGCTCAGGGGAGACCTTACTACTCTCCATGACCACCCAAAAGGAGGTTGTAGCGAGACAGGGGTTAGTCTCTTCTCCCAAGTAGTAAGTGAAAAGACAAGAGGAAACAGCCTCAAGTTGTACCAGGGGAGGTTTAGATTGGGCATTGCAAAACACTTCTTCATGGAAAAGTTTGTCAAGCATTGGAACAGGCTGCCCAGGGAAGTGGCAAGAGTCACCATCGCTGGAGGTATTTAAAAGACATGTAGATGTGGTGCTGAGATATGGTTTAGTGGGGGACTTGGCAGTGCTGGGTTAATGGCTGGACTCAAAGATCTTTTCCAAACTAAATGATTCTATGATTCTATGGAAGTACAACTGGGGCAAGCATCGCCCCACTAAGATTTTACACTGCTGAAGTGCAGCTCCCTAATGTGCTTAACACTGCCAGAGTAAACAAGTTCCCAGCTGTTCTACCTCATTAGACCATCCAACAGCCAAAATTATTTGGGTTAAAAAATTCAAAAGAAAAATGCATAGGTGGAGTTTGTTTTAACCACTGTCAGTTCAGTGATCCAGTTTGCAAATATATGGAGTTCTTTACATCAATAAAACAGGAGCAAGACTTCCAACTTCAAGCATGTTAGAATTGGGAAATTTAAGCTGGTTTTGTCACTGAAGAAAACATAACATAAAAATTCATCTTTACGCAGTTCAGATATGCACGTCTTAATAGCCAAGAAGCACTATTTTTCCACTCTAAATTATAAAGAGTATTGATTTGCTCACAGACATTGCTTTTATCAAAACCCTCTTCTAATTCAAAGATGAAATCAAACTTGATTTCAGTTGTCACACCCAAGACTCTTCTCAATGTAAAGAAGATACTGTCAGAAAAGGGAACAGGATAGATTTCCCGTTGTTAAAATAAAGATCTCAAGCCTCTTCAGTGTAGTAATTACAGCATGAAGATGCACAGACTGTACCTTTTCTCCAATACATCCAAATCCCACTTCAGATGAGCAGCAACTTTAAGAGCAAGAAGTTTTAAAATGCGGTTTCTTTTATTATCAGGTGGTGGCTGGACTTGGTTCTGTTCATTCACTGACGGTTTTGAAGCTTGTTCCAAGAACTGAACAATCAGCTGTACAGGTGGTGGATCTGCAAAACACACAACCACTCTTCAAATTCTTTGTAAGCCCAGAAATTAATTTCTTGTTGCATCTATGAACGGCATCTTATTGCCTTGTCGTTTTTACAGCTGCCATTGTCACCTGGCAGATTCTAATCCCACAGTGTGTTTTGCTTATGCTGATTTAAATCATACTATTAACAGATCTTTGTTTAGCCTTCAAGTTTACTTGACCATGGTAACCACACTCTCATACTTACTTTCAATATTTTGTATTAATTATGTTTCAGTACTTGCACCTACAGAAAATAAATATTGCCTATTGAAATCACATGTTAGTTGTTGTAAAAATACCTACCTGTAATTCTCTTCTGTATTTTAAAATACATTTACAAACTGCTGGTAGTTCTGAATACATTGAGAAGATACTTTCAGACCAATTAAAAAAAAAAAAATAAAGCAGTGCCCCTAAAAATCTCTCCCTTACAAAAAGACAGTCTCTCCAGTATCTTTGAGTTGCTTTGAAAAATGGAAGCTATATGACAGAATCCCTGAATGGTAGGGGTTGGAAGGGACCTCTGGAGATCTAGCCCACAAGTCGGTGTCAGGATGCCCAGCTATGCCCGCTGACATGCCCTGCCCCTGACGTGGCGCATGTCCTACGGAACGCCATGGTGGTGACTAGGGTTTCTCATGTCATGGGGTAATGTTCCTAGACCCAGCTGATACAGCTCCTCTGTAAAACAGCTCCTCTGCAACTGTAAGCTGGGGTGGAAGGTTCTTCCTCAGCCCCTGCATGGTCTTCAGCTCTAGCAGAGGCAAAGGAGTCAAAGGGCATCTTCCTAAAAAACAAAGCACCCTGCTCAACTGCCCAGGACTCCAGAGGACACCTTTGAAAAGCTCAGCCAAGCTGTGAAGCATGGGAGCTGCGAGTCTCACCCAGCGTGGAGAAGAGAAGGCTCCAGGGAGACTTTCTTGCAGCCTACCAGTATCTGAAGGGGGCCTACAAGAAGGCTCAGGAAGGACTTTTTACAAAGGCCTGTAGTGATAGAATGAGGGGTAATGGCTTCAAATTGGAAGAGCTGAGATTTAGATTCAAAATTAGGATGAAATTCTTCACTCCGAGGGTGGTGAGACACTGGAACAGGTTGCCCAGGGGGGTTATAGATGCCCCGACACTGGAAATGTTCAAAGACAGGTTGTACAGGACTTTGAGCAACCTGGTCTATTGGAAGGTGTCCCTGGCTATGGCAGTGGGGGTGGAACTAGATCTTTAAGGTCCTTTCCAACCCAAACCATTCTATAACTCTATGTTCCAGTCCCCTCCTCATCCTCATAGTGTTCCATTAGACTGTGTCCAGTAGTTCCCTGTCTCTTGAACTGGGGAGCCCAGAACTGGACACAGTACTCCAGATGCAGCCTCACTAATTGTCCTTGAGTCAGAATCAAACCAGTTCTGTTCAGTGATTTTACTTTTCAGCTAAGTCTTTTCTAACTAACTGCACTTTCTGAAGCTCACAGCATGTTTTTGCAGACAGTGTCTGCTTCTAGCAGTGATAACACTTGATGTTTAGAGCTACTACCAAAGATTGGTGTGCAGACCATGGTCACTGCTAACTCTTGTGTACCACAATGGGGGGTGCAAAAAGGGAAAGGCCACCCCTGTGAGGAGGAATGGCCAGGACAGGTGACCCTAAACTGACCAACGAGGTATTCCATCCCATACTCGTCATATTCAGTATAAAGCTGAAGAGATCACAAGGGTGTTGACCCTTTTTGCCTTTTAGCTCTTTGCCCTTTCTCCTTCTCGTCAATCCTTCTGCTGGCCTTCGC
>VZZY01011295.1:582-32992 GCA_013400335.1 Eurystomus gularis | reverse complement strand
TCACCAGCTTTGTCGCCCTTCTCTGGACCTCAGTGTCCTTCTTGTACTGTGGTGCCCAAAGCTGGACACAGTACTCAAGGTGCAGATTCATGAGCACTGAGTACAGGGGCACGATCACCTCCCTACTCCTGCTGGTCCTTTTCCACCAGGCAGCTTTCCCAAGCCCCAATGCTACAGCATTGCCAGCGGTTGTTGTGACAAAAGTGCAGGACCTGGCAGTTGACCTCGTTAAACTTCATACAATTGACCTCAGCCCATTGCTCCAGCCTGCCCAGATCCTTTTGCAGAGCCTTCCTACCCTCAAGCAGATTGACATTCCCACTTAATTTCGTGTCATCTGCAAATTTCCTAAGAGAACACTCAATCCCCTCATCCAGGTCATTGATAAAGATATTAAACAAGACATGCACAACTTCAGAAAAAGACTTATGACATCTACAAGTAGTGTCCATTTTGGATATGCAGAAAGTGAATAACAACATCCTAGAGAGCCCACAAGCAGAGACAGAGATGATTCACTTATACCAGTTTTGGTTTCTTTTAAATTAGAGTTGTGGCATAAAACTGCAAAGCTCTATTGCAAAACATGTATCAGGTAGAACTAGAACTGGATCCTGATCTAGAATGCTGAAGGTAATCTATATTCTACCTCTGCAAGGTGGAATTACTTATGCAGATAGACAGACAAATAGATATAGTACAGCTCTAATGGGATGAAACTCTGTCTAAACCAAACTGGTATGAATTGCGTTTGCAGTCTTCCACTCATCTTTTAATTTTTCCCATCAATCTGGAGACTATATACAAATTAGCCATTAATGGAAGCAACATCCTTATTGCACTTCAGTACTGTGACTTCAGGGAATCACAAGCCTTCTATTATTTCTAAAATACATGATTCCCTATCTGGAAAATTAGATAGTAACACTTCTCTACCCTACAGAGGTATTTTCTTTCTCTAATTACAGTTATCATTATAAGGAAAACCAAACAATCAAAGCAGCAGAATAAATCAGGGAAAAGCTTAGAAACAAAAATAGAATACACAGACAGGGTATAAAATAAGAAAAAATCCACTCCATCTTATCATCCCACATATTACACTTCTTTGTGTGCATTTTTTGTGATTCTTTTCCTACTTGTATGTCACTTTTGTAATGTTTACAAACTTTGAGCATAAAACCCCTCAAGAGGTAAGCCACCTCTCGATTTTCAGTTATGCTAGTTACCTTCATGAGCCTTACCCTGGGAATAATTTCAAAGGACCACTCCTCACTGAGAAGAAGTTCTGAGCGGCAGTCTTACACTCCCTGAATTTTTCTTGATGTTTCTCTTCTCAGTGCCATTTTGTGTTTCTGCATTTTAGCCCATTGTTTCCATGGCTTAAACTAATGCTTAACACTAGCTATCAAGAGTCATTCTGATATAGATGACATAGAGTCAGTTGCCCAGCACCATATCCAGGCAGCTTTTGAATATCTCCAAGGATGGAGAGTCCACAACCTCTCTGGGCATCTTGTTCCAGTGCTCGGCCATCCTCACAGCAGAAGAGTGTTTCCTGATGTTCAGGTTTTGCCCCCTGCCTCTTGTACTGTCACTGGGCACCACTGAAAAAAGGTTGGCTCAGTCTTCTTTGCACCCTTCCTTCAGGTGTTTATATACACTGATTATACCCCTGAGTCTTCTCTTCCCCAGGCTAAACAGTTCTGGCTTTCTCAGCCTTTCCTCATATGAGAGATGCTTCATCATCTTAGTTGCCCTTCATTTGACCCTCTCCACTATGTCCATGTCACTCTTGTACTAGGAAGCTCAGAACTCCAGGTGTGGCCTCACCAGTGCTGAGCAAAGAGGAAGGGTCACCTTCCCTTGACATGCTGGCAACACTCCTCCTAATGCAACCCAGGATTCCATTAACCTTCTTTGCAGCAAGCTGGCTGCTGGCTCCTGGTCAACCTGGTGTCCACCAGGATTCCAAGGTCCTTTTCTGCCAAGCTGCTTTCCAGCCAGATGGACCTCAGTACCTATTGTTGTATGGGGTTGTTCCTCCTCACATGCAGAACTTTGCAATTCCCCTTGTTGAACTTCGTGAGGTTCCTATCAGCCCACGTAAACCATTTCCACATTTTGACTATATTTTGATTGAAGCAGAAGGAACTTACCAGAAACTAAACTGGGGCTCTCTGTAGCTAAAAGCATGAGCTGGTATATTTTGAGCTAAACAGTAAGGGCCACCAAAGGCTCTAAGCAACTTGTTCTTCCTGCAAGGGCACACAGAGATAGGCCTGTCACTCACATACTAATGGCTCATTCCAATGTCTTATGCAGGCTATGAAGAGTTGATAACCTGGCAAGCATAAGAAGGCAGAGGACAGGAAGAAGAGCTGCCAGGAGTAACATCTGAAATCTTAAGCAACACAAACAAAATCTCCAAATCTGTAAGAATGGCAGCATTTAAACAAACCAAGAAAAGCAGTTCTACCTATATGAGAGGGATGCGTCATTCAACCCATATGCTGGGGAATGGTTACCTTCTTATACAGTCAGGATATTCTGTTAGCCATACAAATCTTGAGTTTTCTTTACTAGTTCTGTAGAATTTGTAATAAAGCTCCAGTTGCTGATTATAAATCTGTGCAGTAATCGTCCTGCGCTAGATTGCTTGTCATCATAAAATCATTCTGGGGACAATTTCTTACATGACAGCTTAGTACTGATTTGCCTCACACAAGATATCACAAGATATCTGACTGGAAAATATAAACTAAACTGCAAGCTGTGACATAGATTTTAATACAAACATGGATTTCACTAACACATTGACTAAAATAATCTTCCAGCAGAGAGGCAGTCATGGGATTTTGAAATTTACAGTCTCTATCCAGAAAGCTTTCAAAAAATTCTCCACGGTCCAAAAGTTAAAACTGCTTTTGCTTCAGCTGGAACACCTAGTAACACAGCCCTTGCTCACCTGTCTTCCTGTATGCTTCCATCTCTTGCCACATACATCAAAAAGAAGCTACAGTGGCCTTCAGTTATTGTTGCCAAGTGTGAAATCCATCCAGCAAGACCTTCAAGTCAGGAAAGACTTGTCTAATTCCCAGTTTGGCTTTATGTGCGCTGACATGTTTCTCCAATTCTCCTCTGACCTCACACACATTACACCAATATAGAAGCCTAAGCAGTGATTGCTTTGCCATTCACAATGAGTGTCTGACTGGGGCTTGTGCTCTGTGCCTTGCCCTCTCGAACTCCTAGCTCATGCTTTTCTATGCCAATTAGAATTGAACTGAACACACCTCTCAGCTATAAAATGGAAGGCAATAACAAAAAATGAAGTTGGTGCTGGGCTGTGAATAGTCCTCTACTCCTGTGTAGAATCAGACCGTTTAGCCTAAGCCACCTGTTATTTAAGTTTACTGTTTGCATTTGTAGCAGGCCTGATCTGAAGAAAAGCAAGTAAACTCTGCAACAGCAGCTAACATCATCACCTCCCACAGATTAGCAGCTGGTACTCTTACATGGCTTCATATCCCTATGAAGACAGGCTGAGAGAATTGGGCTTATTCGGCCTGGAGAAGAGAAGGCTCTGTGGACACCTTATTGCAGCCTTCTAGTATCTGAAGAGTGCCTACAAGAAGGCTGGGGAGGAACTTTTCACAAAGGGCTGTAGTGATACGATGAGGGATAATGGGTTCAGACTGGCAGAGGGTAGATTTAGATTGGAAAGTAGAAGGAAATTCTTCACTCCGAGGGTGGTAAGGCATTGGAACAGCTTGCCCAGGGGGGTTGTGGATGCTCCATCCCTGGAGATGTTCAAGGCCAGGTTGGATGGGGCCTTGAACAACCTGGTCTAGTGGGAGGTGTCCCTGCCATGGTGGGGTGGGTTGGAACTAGCTGATCTTTGAGATCCCTTCCAACCTGAACCATTCTATGATTCTATCTTCCATTTAAAAGGTTGTTCAGCTACCTGCAAGAGGCACAATTCTTGTTTGTCCATCTGCTTTAGGAGAGAGGTAAATGAGGATCAGAGTGCTCAACAGTTTGAATGAGTCTGTAAACTGACTATCAAATAAAAACAAGAGCATAGAACAGTATGTTAACAAGACTCATGTATCTGCACTCTAGACACAATGTCTAGCTTTCCTTACTCTGAATATAAGACTGTGAATGGCACATGACGTGCAACAGTGACAGCTGGAGAGAGATCTCACCACTCACCCCAGATGTGGAAAAGGAACACTCCACTATTACCACGAGGAAACCTTTGAAGTGAACCTCTCCTCTCAAAAATGCTTATCTAATGGGTCAGGTTCAATGCAGATTGATTTAAGTCACAGCTATTTAAACCACCAGCTTCAATGATAATTTAAATCAAAAGCAAGAAACTTTGAATAAGTCATAGATTTTAACGCTGCATTGTTTTTATAGCCTTCACTCAGCTTCCTTTCATAGATATGTAATGCATCTTTTTGTCAGGCCAGAAATGAATCTATGTTTATAAACTTAGTCATCTTTTGGTGTTGTTACTATGTTAGAAAGCAGTGAGTATTTCCTATATTATTTTTAAAAAAATTATTCATGGTAAGGGAATTTGGGTAGAAATTGGAACTCAATCAAAAGCCACAATGCAACATTTCAAAAATATACACTATTAGTTACACAGTACTATGTCTAGTGTGTTGTATGGATAAGAAACCAGGAGAACTGCCAAACCATAGTTTTCACTTTCAATCGATCTATTTAACAGTGGAAGCATTACCTGTAGTTACTGAACAGAACGCTTCTGAAAACCAAACTCTTTACAAACATAGAAACTGTAGTTATTATATGCTAATACCTCATTCTCTTTATAAGTTCAAAAATAGAAAGCAAGTTTGTCTGCTTTTTCAGCTACCAGTTTTTCAGTTCTGAATGAACAAGCTGTTGAGAAAAACTCAGTGAATAATCTGAAATGAAACCTACTGCTGTCAAAAACTGGTTTAGGCTTTCAGTCAGCTTTGCTCTCAGCTGCTGAGACTTCCACCAGTTTCTTTACTTGCCTTCTTTGCAGAAAGTGACAGCAAGTATTCACTCCTTGAATATTTTTGTTTAACTTGCATTTTCAGAGATTATAGTCATAAAATGGGTTGTCAAGACTTCAAATAGGTTTAGTTTTTCAAAAGGAGTTAAATGGAGTTAAAGGTCTCTTTTGTTTGTTAGCTTAGAACACAGACTGTTAACAACTAGCAAAAACTGGAGAGGACTCTCTTGCCAAAGCATGAAGGAATTCTAGTAGTTCTTTATGTTGTCCTTGTTCTTTCAAGTTCTTCTCCTTTTCAAGGTATAAAACTATTTTCACTTTCTTCTTTATTTTAACAAAGCCCATGGGAGTTGGACTAGAAGACCTTTAAAGGTCCCTTCCAACCCCAAACATTCTAATGAGTCTTTTGATTCATGATTCTGTGATCTCCAGTAGTAGCTGTTCCGGAAGGGCACAAAGATAACAGATCAGGTGCTATAAGAATTCACACTACAGTAAGAATGGAACAATATCTCTTCGTACCATGGTCGAAATAGAGGCACGAAATGAGTATTACATGCAAATTCACTCACCTATAACAAACAAGGCAAAATAGTTCCATAAAAAGCAGCAGCCTGGGAATAAGAGTGAAGACATTAGTCCATGCTGGCTCTTTAGACACCTTGATCTATTAGGCTCCTCTCTCATGGTTAGAACAGCACTGTTCTAGTTTGCTCATGTGGTTTTTTTCCCCAGATACAACTGTGATTATTTTGCAGTCCTACCTCACAAGTTACTGTCTCTCCCTTCAAAATGCAGCCAAACCAAATGTGCTAGAAGCATCATAGCATTTCCACAAGCTAGCATTGAGTTCATTCACCAGTCAAGGGCAAGTCCTTCCTTCTTCCCCACATTGCAAACATTTTTGCTATTTCCATTTTTTCATTTTGTTTTTGTAATATATCTATTCCAGATCCTGCATTAGCCAGAGAGAGTTGCTCCCCACATGCAAGTAAACAAGAGCACAAGACATTTTATTTTACATGCAAATACATGACTCATTTTGATCACAGCCTCTGAACCTGGAAAACCTAGTAGTGGGGACTAATTGAGTGAGATTTCCTAAGAGACTACAAAGCTTGTACTTCACAGTGAGAACAAAAATAATGAAATAATTTTTTGCTTTTGTTGAATTCTTGCATTTGTATCATTATTATACATATCATTTTACTAGCTAGGGCATTTCAGTTGCTCAGTTTATATGCCTGATGTTAAATAATTGGTCCTGGCCATAAGAAGCAGTGTAATAGCTGTGACTACAGGTATGGTCAGAAAGGTGAAGAAGGTGAAGAAAACGGAAAACTCCAACTGGCAGTTCCATTATGCCACTATTAATGAAGAGAACACCATAGATTCCACAGGCTTAGCATGTGTGAGCAGAAAAAAGGTGCACATAGATGAAAGACCTTGTGCTTGTTTTTTTTTTAATTAAAAAAATCAAAGTTGCATAACTAGATCTTCAGTACTTAGCTCAGCAAAGTAGCAACACATAATTGAAAATTACACTCACTTATTTCACAGCATTAATGGAAGGTGTAAAATGAAAAATCCTATGGTTTATCAATGTGAAGCGATAATTTTATTCCACAATTTTTTGTGGAATGTTTCCTGAAGGCACACATAATTTGATCATGAGATGCAGCACTCCTTTACCCCCACAAAAGACCATCAGAATCACTCTGGCATAAGTCCAGTACATTTTAGACACTAAAATAAACCTCTGTGATGACCTCTAATACTTTTCTTCCTCTTGTCTGTTTCTGTAAAAGTAGGCAGGGTAAGGCTTGCACCATCCTTAGCACTGAGAGAATGAGAACAATTTCCCTTTACACAGTTTAAAATAGAAATACAAACCTTGCCAGAATTATTTGAAAGCATTGGCAGATGGATGAAATGCTTCTGAATCTGCATCGTGTAACATTTGGCAGCTAGCATGACTTACTGAACAGCTGACTTTTTGCAATGACAATATTAATTATATCTCCCTTGCCAAACAAGCACCGTAACTGAGCCTTTGCAATATTCTTTCATTAAGCAGTTCATGCATGTCTGCTAAACTGATCATACCGTAAGTAATGTAGCTGTCCTGTCCCCTGCCTACTAAAGACATCAGTTTGATCCGGCCAAACTACCATCTGAATGCAAAAGCTGCTATATAAAGGCCAAAGACAGTGCAGTAATCAGAAGGCGGTATGTTCCACCTGTCTCATCAGACAACAACCATTCTCAACATTATTCCTGGCTTGCCAAGACCACCAACAATGCACGACCTCCTGCAGTGCCTACCTAGGCATTCATGCCTACTGATTGATTTGCATAAAACTCACCTACAGGTTGATATGTCTTCATTTTGGACATTTTCCGTTTAAGGTTTTTTTTAAAATTGGAAACAGCAAGAAGCATCTCAAAAGTCCAGGTATACCTGCAGATGTATTAACTGAGCTCAGATTTGCAGCATGCAAAATTAACTCGTTTCAGAAAATAGAAAAGCTAACAGAAGCCATCATGTCCCTAATCCTTACTGCTCTGAGCCTCAATATTGTGCAACATAGCGATCCTTCTCACTTCAAGCCAACATAAGAAATATTTGATAGACGTGTAAGTGTCTTCAGTACTAAATTAAAAAAAAAAACCTCAAATATTCTCTGTCCCAAATCCCAGCAGCCACTCATACACGGCAGTCATGTTTACTTATCCCTTTGACTTCCCTGGTTCACTCACCCAAGCTCTCAGCAGTTCTGCTGACTTCTGGAACCCAGTTCCTAGTGTCTGACACTATTTGCTTCACGCAGAAATTCCTAGGGGCTGTACTTTATACTTTGGCTTAAATCTGATGGTCTCCCTTCATTTCCATGCTAACTCCCTCCTAGGCAGTCAAACAACAGGGGAGAGGCAGCACACATTTGATTTCTCCACAGGCAGCAGAGGCTTCTAGCCAGCCATTTGCCTTGAGATCTTTTGGGTAATACCTAATCAGGGTGGGATTTTTGCTGTCCTCCAATAGACCTCCTAGTGTGATGAGATCCAGCACATTAAATTACATGTCAAACTTTGTGAGCAGTTCCAAAACTCCATAAACTTGGTTAATCCTGACAGCAGCTTACTGAACAGGGAAATTAATAGAATTGTATTGTCGCAATCTTCACAGGCCCTTGAATTCATCAAAAAGGTGCTGCACCAGTTCAATTTGCTTTTGAGTAGACCATAAACAAGCATATTTAGATGAATGATAATGTATGGGTATGAAGAATGCCACAGAGCATTGTTGTCACCATAATTTCTATAAACACAGAAAATATGCAGTATTGTTCTCACTTTCCAAAGCTACAGATGGAACCTGTTTTGAATACCCAGCTAAGTGCTGACTGGCCTTTAGTACAAGAAGGACATCAAGGTACTGGAGCATGTCCAAAGAAGGGCAATGAAGGTGGTAAGGGGTCTAGAGCACAAATATTACAAGGACTGGCTGAGGGAACTGGGGCTTTTTTAGCCTGGAGAAAAGGAGGCTTGCCAGAGAACTTACTGCTCTCTAGAACTACCTGGAGAGCAGCTATCCAGAGGGACATAGACAAGCTGGAGGAATGGGCTCAGAGGAACCTTATGGAACTGAATAAGGATAAAAGCAAGGTTCTGCAGCTGGGAAGAAATAACTCTTGGCAACAACACGGGTTAGGAAATTACTAGCTGGTGACCAGTTCTTCTGAAACAGTTGTGATCCTGGTGGGCAGAAAGCTGGATGTGAGCCAGCAGTGTGACCTGCCAGCGGTGTAGGCCAATTGCATCCTTGGCTGTAAAATAGCAGGACTCAACCCAGTAGTTCAAAGGAAAGGATTCTGAGCATTTGTTAAACCCCATCTAGAATGTTAGTGCCAGGCAAGGCAGCAGAAGAGACCATTCATACCATGCATGAGGTATGATTACCTAATGCAAAGAGGGAGTAAAAACTGCAACCTGATGCAGGAGGACCCTTTGTGCTACAACTGAGATCTAGAGGCGGCAGCAGCAACCCTAAGACTGCTTAGTAAAAGAAGCTATAGACATGAATGTAGCTCACCTATACGTATACTTCACAGGGAAATTATGGGCTGTAAAAATTCCATGGTAAAGCAGAAGCCCCTTGCTATCCAAGAGGACAGCCAACAATCCAAAGAACTGAAAACCGAAGTTGTGCGGTACAAAGCCATGAGAGGTGCTGCACCAGAGCAGCTAACTGCCAAAATGCTACCTGCACCACGCAGCACAAAGAAGACAGCCAGAGGCTGCAAGACCAACAGGCAATAGTCTTATGGCAGCATGGCACCCCAGAAATAATTGAGTCAGGCAAGGGGACTTATTTCTAAATCAGCCTTATAGACACCTAAGCCAAACAGCATGGCATGTGGAGTGAGTGAGCAGCCACGTGGTACTTTGTGGCCAGCTGGGCCTAAAACAGGACAATACTCATCCTTCTCTTCTCAAAGTTGAACAAACCAAGCAATCGCAGCTGCTCCTTGTAAGTCTTGCCCTCAAGGCCTTTCAGCATCTTAGTTGCCTTCCTCTGGACACAGTCTGTGTCCTTATTAACTCGAGGCACCCACAACTGCACACTGTGCTTGAGGTGGGGCTGCACCACTGCAGTGTTGAGTGGGACAATCACCTCCCTCCATCAGCTAGCTATGCTGTGTTTGATGCATCCCAGGACATGGTTTTGGCTGCTAGGGCACATTGCTGACTCATAGTCAACTTGCCATCAATCCAAACCTGAGGTATTTCTTAATCATGTTGTCATTCTTGCTCTGACCACTTTTAAGCAGCACAAAAAGAACAACGTCATTGCTGCAAAGAAATGCAACCCAAATGTCATGGTAGAAGCTATATAGCAACTACGTCAGGCACATGGCATTCTTAGACTCAACTTGTAATTTGTCTCCTGACATGTCATATGACCTCAGACCAGTCAGTTCACAATCTAAGCTAGATGTATTGCCTTCTATGACCTGTGAAACCAGATGATCTTTCAACTAGCAAAGCCTCTTCATTATGATTCTATACGTACATTAACTTCCTCAAATATTTAATCTGTTGTCCCAAAGTTGTACAAAACCAAAGTACAGATGTGAATGTCCTGGTCTGAGTCAGAACAATTCTCTTCAGCGATTTTACTTTTCAGCTGAGTCTCTTCTAACTAACTGTACTTTCTGAAGTTAGCAGCTTCTAGCAGTGGTAACACTTGCTGTTTAGAGTTACTACCAAGGTTTGGTGTGCAGACCAAGGTCACTGCTAAATCTTGTGCACCATGTTGGGGGTGGAATAAGTAAAAGGCCACAGCTGTGGGAAGGAGCAAACAGGACAGGTGACCCTAAACTGACCAACAAGGCATTCCATCCCATATACATCACATTCAGTATAAAACTGTGGGATCATGAGCATCAAGCTCTCTTCTTCAATGGCCAGCATCTGAGTAGGACCCCACCCACTCAGCCTTCAATCCCAATCTGTGTGTTCCAGAATTTAGTGGCTCAGATCAATACCAACTCAGAGGTCTTTCGATTTTGCTTTATTGACCAGTGTAGGCAGCTTGCTGTTGCAAAATCCTTAAGAAAGACAATTTGCTAAATGCAGAACCACATATTTGTGCAGTAATAACGTTTCCTCTGCCTTGCAATTGTGAACCAAACATTTTCTATACTGTTTTCCAAAGCCATTTAAAAGATTTCTCCATTCATTCTCAGCCTGCGTAGGTTTTTTTGTGCACATACTAAACCACTTGCCAGCAGACGCACAGCCAGGTTTAAACTGAACCACAAGAGACAGCTCTCCCATTTTTTCTGTAACCTCTGCAAAAAAGGTAGAATCTAAAAATGGCCACTGAGAATTCAAATTGAACAGCTGACACTATAGAAAACACTAAAGGAACAGGGAGGTCAGAAATGAAGCAGAGCTAGTAAGCGTAAACGAAATGTGCTGGGATTCTTTGTTTATGCATCACTTGCTTTGTGCCTTTGTGATGTGTCCAAGTACATGAAGCAGCTCAGGATTAATTTCTGGCTAAATGAAAGCTTTCCTGGGTGACAGGCAGTACGTGGTGATTCCTCTGCTGCAGCAAAAATGTTGAAAGGTGATTTCCTCCATAAATTCCAGAGAAGTTTCTAGGACAGGATGGTTTCTTAGTTAATTTTCTAATAGTCCTTGTAAGAAGGTAAAATGTTTGAGGAAGCTTAAATATTTCTTTCATAAAGGTGGCAGTGGCTCCCACTTTACACTAATGTAAGTTAATATTAATGCAGTCACTTCACTGATGTTGAGAATGGCAAGAAGTCTTAAGGAATAATTCTGTTAGGAAAAGACTAGTCTCCTTAATAAATACTGGATTGTATTTATTAAGGTGATTGTAAATCACCTTCCAAACAGTTTTTAGGTTAAATTTTGGGAAGGCTGCAAGGGGATCTGATCAATGCTTGTAAATATGTGAAGGGTGGGTGTCAAGAAGATGGGGCCAGCCTCTTTTCAGTGGTGCCCAGTGATATGATGAGAGGCAATGGGCATAAACTGCAACATAGAAGTTCCACCTCAACATCAGGAAAAACTTCTTTACTGTGAGGGTGACGGAGCACTGGAACAGGCTGCCCAGGGAGGTTGTGGAGTCTCCTTCTCTGGAGACTTTCAAAACCCACCTGGACACATTCCTGTGTAACCTGCCCTAGGGGAACCTGCTTTGGCAGGGGGGTGGGACTAGATGATCTCCAGAGGTCCCTTCCAACTCCTACCATTCTGTGATTCTCTGAAATAGATTAACTGCTGCTCAGCGCTTCTGGGAAAACATTTTTAGGTAGCCATAAGAAAAGATTTGTATCACATTTATGTACCCAGCTTCAAAAATGTAATTATCTATTTTCTTCACATTTTAGAGACTAGTGAGCTGAAGGACCTTGCCCCTTGGAGAAGTTTTTTTTTTCAAGAAAGGCAAAGTTGGATATGGAATATTATGTTCCAGGATCTTGGTCTAATCTCAGCTTAGCACCCATCAAAAAGGAAAAGTTACACATTACTTTTTTTAGTGCAACAATTAACGGCTGGACAAAAGCAAAAGCAGCCAAACCCAGACATTTCAAATACAGAGAAAAAAAAGTACAGAATTGCTGACGTACATAACATGAGTTTGCTGCAATATGGCTACTTAGCGGCATTCAGAGAATCTCAGGCGCTTCTGAACTATGAAGAATTGCTGAATTTTAGCTCAGATGTGTTAAATACATTGTCAGGTGGTTGTACCCTGGTGCAGTGCAATAGAAAATGACCACATATTCCTACAGCTTGCAGCTTTGCAACAAAAATGTCACAAAAATGAATTTTATGCTACACAACGGACAGAGAAAGGTATCAACTCTTCCACTCTGAAAGTGTAACCAAAAGCACTAACCCACATATCTAATCTAAATTTGTTCTTTTTAGGCCTTGCAGTGGAATTAAAAGCTACTGTAAGCAATGCAGAAACCCATCCTACTATACAGAAGGATAATGAAAAGAGGGCTCACACCTTACCAATGACACTGGGCTCCCCAGTGATGGCTCTAACAGTATTTTGTTGGTGGGTATGTATGTTAGCTGGTTTTGCAGGTGCAACCATACTTTCCTGTGGTTGTTTTGCCAGGTTTAGTGCTGGCAAAGAAAATAACTCAGGAAGGCTTTATTTAGGTGATCACCTGTAAAATTTTATTGGGAATGGAACGAGATGACCTCAGTGAAAGAGTCAACCCCACATGCTTGCTTTCTTGCTAAGAAAGAAAATACATCAAGGCTGCTTCATAATTGCTCAGAACTGTGTGAGAACCTTTAAGAGCTTTGAAGTTACTGACACATGTAGATTAATAAAAAGCATAACAAAATGATCGAATTCAAGTAGATCACAGATACACCTTCCTGGGAAGAGACTCATTCTTGCATTTGGCAGCAAGGTGGGGAATCATGCACAAAACAACTTTCTCACTTCAGCATTCTAACACCGCATAAATAACTATTCAAAACCAGCTGATTAAAATGAAGCAAAACTGGAATTTCTCATATACCACTTTATGAAGGAGCGGTCTGACTTCAGCCTGAGTTAGGGCAGCCTTACCCGTACCAGCCAATCATCTGCTGATTTCTAGGTATGAAGACATGAACAACTGCCAATGAGCCTATTAGGTAGAAGAAAAAGAGACTGTTTCTCTATTACAAAAACAAAGACAACCCTAAGAATCAATAGCTTTTAGTTATATACCCCATTTTTTCAAAGATAATACACAATGTTCCATCCTCAAATGCTTTGATGTACCTTTCATCCACTCCACTGGGGTGGAGAGTTACACAACTGTTTGAGACTAATCCAAGAACAAAACAGACAGAGGTTCAACCCATTATCTAACTGCTGTGCATATGTTTTAGTTTATTTCTTATTCCCAGCCCATCAAGTCCTTCCCCCCCCTGCCAAAAGAAGCATTTTTACTTGCGCAACTTCTCCCTCTCAGGGCAGCTGATACCCTTCCATTCCCAATGTGGCCGTTTAGAATATTCAGAGAATCAAATTAAAATACATACATCAATAGTTTGGATTTTCAGACCCTAAATGATAGCCTCTGTATAGGGGTGCTAAGATTGGTACAAGATTTGAGAGGACCTTATTTGCAGTTTCCTAATTTTAGATCTTCCCTGTATACAATAGAAGCAGCCATGAGAGAGGTAGACTGTCTTTGGCTATGTCCTAGTTGGGCTGAATTTCCAAGCGACCCAAAGCTATGCTCTTTCATGTGGACAAAGTTGTGCAAAGCTGTGCCAGAAAGACCTTAAAAGCAAATTTTCTTTTTTTCCACCAGCTAGCTAAGAGAATGAAGATGTTCTACACAGCTATTCACAAAATCTTCCCAACCTGTTTCTAGTCCTAAATGAATTTTTCATAGCAACTCAATATCTACATGAAGAAGCAATCAATGAAGGGAAACCAGAAAGAATAACAGCCTCTTATTCACTTAGTAAGCATTACAGATTGCTTCCAGATAAATCACATTAACTTTTTTCCCAGTTAATGAATGACTTCTATACACAACAAGAAAACAGAGGGAATATACCGACAGATCTGCATGTTATCAACACCCACAGATCACATGTATGAGTATCCATAATGCTAATACTATATCTATTATAATATTCAATTTCACAGTATGGATTCAATGAGAACTAGATCACCTCATTTCTGGACAAGGGATCCAGATTCTTCCCCACTTCTCACAATGACTGTCTGCTCTTTACAATATGAATTACGGCACATGCATATAAATTCCATCCATCTCTGCATGCATATTTTCAATATTCAACCATTTATAGAAAAAGCACAATAGCTTAATAAAGGGAAGACTGCCTACCATGTTGAAATACAGGCTGCTGGAGGCATTTTTGCTAAGCTTGGCTTCATTGTTTTTTTTAAATACTGGGCATTCAAAACTTCAGTTGAAATAAAAAGAAAGTGAAGGTAATTGGCTCCTTGGTAAATCAAGCCTGACGTGTTAGTGGATGCATGAATAACAGAATAGTGCGACGCTCAAGACCTAGATTCTATCCTCAACATGATGCTGGTCTGCTGGAGGGCTTGCAAGCAGTGATTTCATTGCCTGTGACTTGGTTTCCCTGATAATAAAATCGGCCTAAGGGTATTTAGCTCTTTTGAAAAGCGCTTTTTGATCTGCTGATGAAAACTGTTACAAAAATCAGTCCTGCTCATTTCCTGATTCTGTAATTGTGCAATGAGAACCTAACTAGGACTCAAGGGTTCTACAGCAATGAAAACCAAAGTAAGTATGATGACAGCAATCACCAGGAGGTGATTAAATGAGGATAGTCCTCATTACTTGATCGTCAAAAGCAAACCCCAACCATCTGAAAGTTAGTAGTCCCTGTGTATATTTACCTTATGTTACTGCACTAAAAGTGAAACATGCTCTTCACAGAATCAATCCATCTCCTTTTTATAGTAGCAAAGTTCTTCTAGGTGATCTTTCATCTACACAGCCATCATGCCCAAACCTGCTTAGCTGCTCCGTACAATAAGAGTTCTGTTTTTCAATGGGAATTAGGCTAACTCCTCACCAAGTGTTTATACAGAGAGGCAGATATAAATTAGGTGGCAACAGATTGGTTACTAATGACCTGGGCTGGATTTGAGACTATGACCTGCTGTATAACGCTTTATATGTCAGTCAGATGAGCAGCTCTCTTCTTCCTGTGTCTCAAAAGTAAAAGAAAATATTACGGTGGTATTCCTTCATCATAATTTTTTTTTTTCTTGAATCTTATCTCATTAAATAGACATACACTGCCCTTTACTACCATAGCCTAGATTGCCTAGATTGGAAGAGACCTTTAAGATCATTGAGTCCAATCATTAACCTAACACTGACAAGTCCTTGACTAAACCATATCCCTAAGCACTACATCTATATGTCTTTTCAATACCTCCAGGGATGGGGACTCCAATCCCTCAGCCAGATGGCTGGCTCTATAAAAATGCTCTCGAGACAGTATCTAGCCAAGACACATACTGATAATGGACAATTTGTATGTGCATAATCACATCATACGAAAAGAAAAAAAAAAACTACCACAACTAAGTAGTATGTGGATAGTTTTAAGTCTCTAAATACTAGTAGAAGACTAACAAACTGCCCTATCATCTTATTACTGGTTTTCATTTTACGTTACTAGATGAAAATGTGTTAGAACACACTGTATGCAGATGCTGCACTCCTTCACTTTACTATAAACAGCTGTTATTTCAGGAATCCTTACAGAACCACAGACTACTTTTTTTGAGTACAAGGTCCCCACAAACTAATGCATGCTATATAGCAATCAACATACAACTAGAAATTAATCCTTACCCTTTAGGAGACTGCAAAGCAAAAAAAAAAAAAGTCAGTAAGTCACTACCTACACACACCAGAATACATATCCCTTCAGGACAACTTGGGATATCTCCTATAAAATGCAAGAAAAGGGTTCTGGAGAATTTTTGGAAATAAAAAATGAAAATTCAGGACTACATCTACTCAACTTTCATTGAAGTTTAGTGTTACATATACCTTCTGGAAAGTGTTATACACAGCCAGACTAAGGGAGATTCTTCAGACTAAATAACATGTCGACCAGATTCAATAATGTAATTTACTTTCTCAGTTCTAAACCTGGCCAAGTACTGCATCTCAGTGAAGCTGTTATTTAGCCTTACTTTTAAGCTTTCTTATTTTATCCACCAGCTATTCCTGTACAATAATAAGCAAAGTATTTTTCCAGTCTTCTTGCAATGACAGCTGCTTGAAGTGTACACCTGCAATCTTCTCTGTAAAATTTAGGAAAGTGCAGAACTATCTGTGGGTTAGGTCAGACACATTATTGGAACAGCGTAGTCCAAGCAGAGGTCAAGAAAAACCAACCAGCTGGTGTCCTTTTTCCATCTCCTCTTTCACCCCTCTGTCCACACAGGCATATGCATACATAATGAGTAAGCCATATGCTCTGTCAAAAACAACAACCAAAAATTAATCTATCCCTGCATCTGTTTTGCGCATGTATAAGCACCGTGTGTGCACATAATTAAAAAGTGAGATTACACTTTCTATTTCAGTAGATTCACATGGGTGACAGGAGATTGCCATTACTAACGTCAATGAGATTCTTAGCCATAGAGCTAAGAAAATTATCAAGGTTTAACTATTATTTCTTTTTGTTAGCATCTGCTTAACTAATTCATTGTAAATGGGCTGAGGAAAAACTTTTCTAATTGCTCCACATTTTCTCCTCAGCCAAGGAGAAAGTCAGAAGATTCCAGCATCTCTGAGGACAAATCAACATGAGCAAGCAACGTCAGAATTATCAAAGTCTCCGTTTGTCAAAAGTTCATGTCAAGACAGTTATTTTTAAGAAGGGAAAATAATCCCAATTTTTAACTTTCTGCTGATAAAGAATAGAAGACATGAGGAAAAAAAGTTTTTAAAATTTTGTCAGCCTTCTTGAACTCTTGCAGCTAAAGCTGCTTTTACTGTATTCTTTTTATACACTTACTGATTAAAAAATAACACACATGATGGAAGCGATGCCTACAGAACTGAAGGCTCCAGTGCACGAATGCAAAGATTTTTTTTCCTGGTCACCTTAATAGCAGCCTTCCTTTTATGAAATGACTAATTGCTGGCTCTTCTGTGAAGTCACAATCCTTACAATCCCAAGTGTGTTCCCAATGGTTTCAGTATCTGCATCTACAGATCACTTGCTATCTTGCTAGTATGTAGTAAGTTCTGTTTCTCAAATGTTTAGTCTGCACTAGTCCTCCCACTAAGATTAGAGCTCCTAGCTCACCTTTCCTTATGGAACAACCCATTCCTACTGCTCCCTGACATGTGTAAGTCCCACAAGAGAGCCCCATAAGAGACAAAGGCTCCAAATTACAGTGAGACCTGGGAGTCCAAGCTCTGTTAACCAGCCACTCTGGAAATTATGCATAGAGATATTTTTGAACACTATCGTTATTAGCTGCAACTTTTTTAGTGTCCTGTGTAGCTAGTAGTAGTAGTAGTATTCAAGTCACAGCAAAGTGACTGTATAGGAACTGTATCATCACATAGAGATGATGAAGGATAAACATAGAAATGAATATTTTTTTCTCCTGTTTAGTAAAGAAAAGGTAGCACATAAGAAATGCTAAAAGAAATGAAGAGCAAGAACAAAAAAGATCATTGTCCTTGTACCCTCTGCATTTCAATAGGGAGAAGAACAAAAGAAATCCTCAAAACAACCATACTTCATTCAGTATTCTTTTTCACTGCACTTTAGCAGTAAAACCTCTGGGTCATGCTTTCTCACAAGGTATTAAAATGATATTTATTCCCTCATGTTCTATTAAGTTCGCTCTTAATTAGTGTTATTTTAAAGTATACACACAGGACCATTTTATAAATGCAAGAGGACATGATGAGGCAAGTGCATGATACTGTGAAAGCATTGCTTCATAGCTGATATGAGAATTCTTCTTCAAATGTCACCTTCATTTCTCCCTGGTTGAAGAAGTGATGTTGTAGTATGACAGTACCTAGTGGGCCATGGCATTCTTCCTGTGTTAGGTAGTTCTATGCCACTGAGGCTGCGCTACAACTACTTGTAAGAAGGTTAATGGAAACAGGCTGAGTCTAGATTGCCCCTAACAGCAATTGCTGGTGACTAAGAACAAAAGAGCCTTTCCCCTGTTAATATCAACTGCACAGGACTTAGGCATGTTCAATGACTGAAGTACTTTAAAACAACCCCACAGAGGCTGGGCAACTCCCAGTAGGATCAGAAGCTAACAGGACATGAAGTGGTGCCATACAGCAACATGAAAGCATGGGGTAAATTGTCAGTCATATTTCTTATTCCAAGTTCAGTACCATAATTTCTAGGATTCTGCTACAGAAGAATTGCTATACCAGATCCAATGTTAAGTCCCCACCACTCCAGTAGCTCACCTTTGACAATGTGTGAAAACCAAATGGAAGCCAAAGAAGCAAAACACACCCATGAAAGTTAATTTAAGAATGTCAACTGGCTCCCTAGAGACAAAGATCAGATTAAGTCACAAAAACAAGTGAGATTTTCTTTTTGTCTGACATTTGACCAGTGGTAGTCTTATAGAGAAGCCTTTGAATCGTTTGGTGTTGATATCATCTTATAGCAGTGAGTTCCACAGCCAAAGCATGCACCACAAGAGCAGCATTTGAGAACTTCTGAGGTTTCAAGTGTTTCACATATTGATTTCTCACATGCTGTGGAACAAGATGAAGAGAAACTACAGATTCCTTTCTCTATCAAATTTCATTATTTTGCATTCTGTTACAGTGTTATTCAACTCATGTAATTTCATTATTCAACTTATTTCTAAAACAGTAGCAGTCTTCTTAGGCTCTTCATACTTGTTGCATCTCTCTGAAGCAAAGAACAGAGCAAGCTTTCTCCTTCAATGTCAAAAGTTTCCGTGAAAAAAAGCAGGATCCTCTCTTCATCTAGGAAGTGAGAGTCTTTTATCTATCCCGTTCCCAGTACATATCAAGCTCGAGCATTAGATGGCATATCACAATGACCAACATATCTCACCACAACACATTCACAGACAACCATGAGCAGCTACAACTGCAATGCCAATAACCTCTGCAATTCACCACTCCAAAAGACTCAAAAGACAATACATTTGTTTTGAGCACAGACAAGTGATTGCTAACAGTTTTTAAAGGCCAGCAGCTTAAAAGAACAAACCAGAAAGCTAATTATTAGGTTAATCCATATCAAAATGGTATCACAGATTCTTCCGTGCTCTTTTCGTGAAGTAAAGCTGCTTGGCTTTATTTGCTGATGCGCACTGCAAATACAGAGAACTTTTACAGGGAAGTGGACAGTTTTATACCAAGCTCAAGTGACTGCCTCCTCACTGAAGCCTATCTATCCAAGTAGGCAGTTGCCAGCCTGAGAGTGGAGCACAGCATCTATTTTCACATAGGAATTACTGTGTTGCTTGGCAGAATTCGATTCTATATTCAGCAGGTGACATAAACCACAGCAATGAATCTGGAAGCTGAGTCTCTCTCTCTCTCTCCTCCCTGCACTGCTCTCAGAGGTGACATACCAGCAAAACGAAACCTGTCCTGTGCCAGGGAAGCGTATGCTGAACAAGCATTCTCTCAGTCTTTCTTGGTCCTTTACTCCAATAAGGAAAGGTTGGGCTCAGCTTCATTAATAATTAAGATTAGGTATGCATAAATTATGTTCATGGCAACTATGGAGAGGTTAAGCTGATCAAAGCGAGAAATAATCCTCTAGCAATACATATTTCAGTGCCATACTAAAAAACACTACTCTGTGCTAACATACTGTATGCTAATGATTAAGAATCCTATCTGTCTGAGATACAAACTTTTCAGAAGATTAAACCAAATTTCTTTCTCAATTCTAAATTGGCATGAGCCAGAGAGGAAAAAAAACTCAGAAACATTATGCTGCAGAAAGAACAAGACAAAGCTCTCTGGCAGAAGCAGTGTACACTCAATCTCAGAGCAGATTTTTAGGTTTTTTTCCAAAGAAAAGAAAGTTTTTGGGCTTTCTCACTTATTTTAAAAGTTATACCCATCTCCTAAAAATGTAGCTTTAAAATTGGGATATTGCCAAGGAGCTTAGGCTTAACATTTAATCTAGTAATAAAACTGACAGATTGAAGGAGAGGACAGCGATGAATTAAAGTGAACTACAATAAAGACAAATGGGAACCCATTCCCCATGATTATTCCTTTCTAATGCACAAAACCAGAGCAGGGGTTAACTGGCTTGGCAGCTGTTCCACATGGACAGATCTCGTTGGTCAGACTGGGCAGTAAGTTGAACACTGAATTTGAATGCCAAGATTATAATCTTCCCAAAATGGAAAATGGCAGCATGGCACAGCAAGCTCAGCTGATGACATATGCGTGGAGAGTTTATTTATTTATTTAAACATAAAGCAATGTATCAGGCTGGATTGTGTTTCTAAAGCTTAAGGCAAATGCAAGGCAAATCGCTTTTCATTTTCTCTTTAGCCATCAAAAGGTAGAGGTCTTCTTGTTCTGACAGACTGCTCACTAGCTAACATAAGCTGGGGTCACAGACTGGCAGCCTGGTTTCCCAAATCCTGGAGCTGAGGTGCCTTACTAGGCACCCATGCCAGGAAATCTCAGCCAATATTTTACTTGAAAAATTCTTAGACATGAAAATCAATTCAGCAGTGCAACTAAGTTTAAATTTATTTATTGTACGAGTCTCTTTACACTGCTTTTCCCCTAACCTTTCATAACTATTTCTAGTTAGATACTAGAACACTTTCTAGTCTTCAGTCTTTTCAATAGACTGCAAAGCACAAAAGCTCTGCATTAAGAAATTAATACTTTTTATTTCTTTTTCCTTAAGCAAGTCTCTCTTTCTTTAGATTAAGCGAAGTCTGCTTTGTGATGAGTAATGCCAGTGAATATGGGGTTACAATAACACAACAAATTTAGAAAAGAGGGATGATATATGTACAGCTGAGAGGTCTGCTTGGAACGCGGAAGGCTTACTATAAAGAGAAAGGAAAACCTCATTTACCCATTAGTCAACAGAAACAGAATTGGGTATCCAGTCTGACCAGGCTGCTGCAGAGTGGTTAAATTTAAGATGTATTTTGCCCCACGGAGGTGAACAAAATCAAAATAATAGCAATTTCTATCAAAGAAGGGGAAGACAATGAGTCCTGGAAAACTGCAGAGCCATGATGACTTCGGTGACCTGAGGGTGATGGAATTCTGTCATTCTGCAAAATGGGGGAAAGAATTGAGTATCATCAGCTAAGGGCTCAGCTTGAATGCTGGGCACATTTCAAGAGAGACGTTTTTTCTTAGAATGATAGGGGTATTTTTTCATAGATGACAGACAAAAAACCCCAACCAAACAAACCCTAAGCTAAGAATCCAGTATGCAAAATCACCCAAAGTATTACAAGAAGAGGCGGAGTGTGTGGACTTTTGGCCATACTACATCTTCCTTGTATATATCCTCTGCTGCACAGCACACAGTTACCTTTCAGCCGAAATCCAAGTGCTCAGACAACAAGTCTTCCCAAGCAAGCAGCCAAATTCTTCATTAATTCCACCGCCTGCTCTGGTTACCACAGAGGCGAAAGAGGGAGAAAGACACAATGGCAGAGGACTTTGTACCAGAATGTCTCCTGTTGCCTTACCCCCTTACCTCAGCATGGTAGGCACTGTTAATTCAAAAAAGGCAGTAGGACAAGAGAAAAAAGCAGCTTTTGGCCTTTCTATAAACAGCCTGTACAAGCCATTCCTTTCAACTTTGTCACAGGATTGTCTTTCATGTCCCAAAGCCCATTGCTGATGGTCTTGAGGTTAGCACTGATGTTTTACTGGATTTGTGGCTGGACTGTCACATGTGAAAAGCTACCAGCTGACTCTGACATTTCAGCTTCTCCTCTGTCTCCACTGTTGGAACAAGGCCACCCGCACAGCTGCCCCATCTAACAGTCACAGTGGAAAACACTCTGCTGAAGCACCTCACCTGAAGCTTCCTGTCTTTCCAGGTTATAATGCTGCTCAAAAACCAGAGACCACACTCCATGTTTTGTCAGGGCTCTGTTTTTTCACCCCCAAATGTGTAGGTATAAATACCAATGACTTTGTTCAAACCTTTTGAACAGCTTTATAGGCCACAATGTTATCACCCACTTTGTAAAATTTCATCTCAATTTATTTCTCTTCACACCACCAAACAGTTGCCTTTCAGCACAGATGCTTTAGAAGTACTTAACTATAGGGTTTAAATTACATACAAATTATTCACAGTGAGCAGCGACACTAAGAAAACACACAAGCCCCTTGCAGACCCTCTTTCTACCATGAAGTGAGTAAAAGGGACACACTTTAATAAAGAGAGCTTTCCCAGTTAAATTCCTGTGAATTATTAACGATCCTCTCAGATGTTCAGGTACACGTCCAACCATTAGATTACACGCATGGGTTACTGTCAAGAAATGGAGAATCATTCCTGCAGGGAACTGGAAATACATCAGAGTCTAGTCAAGAAGAAAATGTAGAGTGAGACAACTACTGCTCTCCCCTCCTCAAGTGTTCACGTTTGGAGTTTGCCTGCAATACAGAACACAGCTTGTGCAAAAACCAGAATTTATCCACATGCTTGCATTCATAATTCTACACTTAAAATCACACTAGACATATGAACACATACTCTGTGCATAAAGCCCTTGCTCTCTTAAAAGAAAAAAAAAAACAAATAGGAAGATCTACATTGTATTTTCTACCTAGTCCTTTTTCCATTCATTTTGAATAAGAAGGTGGTACTAACAATGTGATAAGCAATAAATATACGTGCCACATTGTAAGAGAAGTGAATCTTACGTATACTGTCCTTCTATCTGTGTAGTGCACTAAGGCAGAAATGCTGACTTCCTCTACATATACATCAACAGCTTTGGCATAGCAAGTATAAATTACAGTATTCAGCAATTATATCAAAATACCACATAATTTGTATCAAATTCTACCAGTGAACACTGGCTGATTGGCCTGTAAAAGGAAACAGCATGTGCAGAGAGTTAAAAATTGAAGGAGTGGGAGAGCAGCTAAAGGAAAGACTGGGAATAGAGAAAAGTCTTCTCTCGGGCTGCAATGGGCTTGACACAAGAAAAGAACAACCATGGCTGGCCACTTCATGGCAGTAAGCATCCCAAATCATGAACACAATGGTTAACTACAAGTATAGGTACAGGGAAAAAGATCACTGGAAAACACATGGCTTTTAGATGTGCCAGAGATTAGCACCTGAAAGGGAGAACTAGCTGACAAAATGGTGAAGGAGTCTAGGAGCTGGAGCAGACCTGTGAGACACCAGAGTTGTGAAGCTAACCTTGGTCACAGCCCAGCAATCACTCCTTCCTTCCCAGTTTTTCAAATCAAAAGCCAACTGGAGGCTGAAATGAAAATAGTCAGTGTTTTTAAACCATCAAACCAATGAATCCAGCAATGAGGATGCTGGATGCAGCCATAGTTCATGGTGGGGTTTGTTTTCTCATTAAGCTTTATGAGAGGTTAGAAAATGTAACCTAAAGGCATGCCAGCTAAATGCAAGCTGAAGGTCTGAAATCTGAATTCTTTCCTGGAGAAGCAACCTCAGGAAAACAATGGGTAAAGGAAGCTGTTGATCCCTTTCCTTCTCCTTCCACATTCTCAGCCTCTTTCCAATCCCCTTCTCTTCCTCCCCATGTTTTCTCTCCTCTTTTCTTTTAAACCACCCGAATCTTCTGCTTCTCCTCTGCAGTCCTCCTACACCTCACTATCCTGTTTTTTTTTACTGCTCTAGGGCAGTCAACTTTTTCTATTTCCCTTCTTGAATACTGCACTACAAGCAGGTTGCCTCAATCCTTTGTCCCCTCAACATACATTATGCAGCTGGTTTGCATATGCGAGAATGAAACTGCCTGTCTTCTACTGAGGTAATTAGCTAGTACACAAAAACATGAGCTGTCAAGAATTCTCAGACAGAGCAGAGGAGATCCCAAGTGCCAGGCCAAGGAGAAGGAAGGGAATTGCCACTAGGGAGTTAACAACCCTACCTTAGATAGAAAGGCAGGCTATGGTGACATCATCCCTCCTGTGTCCCTCATCACAGAACTGGAGTTCCTTCTGAGAGTTACTGAGTACATCTGTGCTCTTGCCATAGCGACAGCGAGTGCTCTTCAGCTGCATTTATGCAGTGGAGTTAGGTAAACGTGTCACAACAGCTGCGCTGCTCGAGTAACCAGCACATAAAATCTGTCACTGTTTAGCAAGGCTGAAATTAAACCACTTTGAACTACAAGAGCTGAAGTGGAGTTCTACACACATACTGAATCATGAAAATTATTTAATCCAGAAGTGTGACATACCACAGAGAGATATTTTCTCTTATGTTTTATGTTCTCTGTAGGGTAAAGCAGTAACAGCTTTTCCCCAGAATGGAAGTTTTGAAAAACAGCCAAATCAGACCTGAGCTATTCTGTTCCCCTCTCCAAACCTTTTGCTTCCTGCTGCCATCCATTGTCTTGCCTCTAATCAGAATCCTATGCTTATTCTAGAAGGAACTAAATGTTTTATTCACATTACCTTTCATGGAAATATTTTGAGATACTGAAGTTGAAACATACTGCAACAACGAAGTAAAAAAAAAAACAAACCATAAGGAAAAGCAGTGTGATACTTCCTATAATTACTAGAGGAAGAATTAAAAATGTTTCATTCCACTCCACAGACTCATAAATAATACCATTTTAAAGGTATATAAAGTGAGTGACTAAAATATAAGATTCTTTTTAGACACACAAGGTGGATTTGTTTCTACCCCGTCACTTTAATTTCATTTTGTCATAAAAAGCTAACATTTAATACAGAAAGAAAGCATCACTTATATCATATAATGCTAATAATTTTTATGGTACCCACTTCTGCAATAGACACTTGCCAATGCTACTGAAAAGAAGTAACATCCCAGTGTAGCTGTGCCCACTGGGAGTACCCACTTCAGGTATTTCAGATTCACTGAAATCAACTACAGCTACACTAGTGAATTCCTACATAAATTCCTTGTGCACAAGTTTAATATGCAATTGTAATCAATAAAAATTTGTGGAATGGAAAGTCCTATCCAATTTCCTCAGTTATATTTAATGTAAGGTTATCTTGCCAAAAATCTACTTAATTACTCTGTATTTTTATTATGTAGCCACTTCTGTAGAGGCAGAAGTTTTTAGGTTGTTTTCTTATACTGAAATTTCATTGGAAAGGATAATTAACTAGCAAAAAACACCCCCAAAGACATAGCCTGAAACCTTATCTCTATGATTACACAAGTTGATGTTAAATGAGAACTTTCCATATTGGTAGGAGGAAAGCGCAAAACATCTAGAAAGCTACTGCATAATGTCATGAGTCACTTCATATCTGACACAAATACAAAATATAAAAATATTTCTTTTATGATGCTATATAAATACATTTGATACGCTTTTCTTTTCTCAGTCTTTTCTATTATCATTCTGTGGCACCAAAAGCTGCAAAAAAATGAAGCTGGAAAGAATGCCCGAGATGACAACCTAGCGAGAGTTATTAAGAAGGAATAAGAGGTCTGTATGGAACCTGCAATTTTTATAACTAATTCTTTTCCCAGGTTTGGAATTCCAAACTGCAAAAACACATTTAGAGTTCATGATTTAAAAGATTTTTACAAAATTCATAGCTGTCACAGATGGCAACAGTTATACTTTTCATCACAACTGCAACAGCTGGCTGCATGAACCACAACCAGCTGGATGGAATCCACTTTCAAGACAAGCAGTGAAAACTACAAACAACCATACTACCTCTCCTAACTTCACATCTGAGAATCAAAAAGAATGTGGAGAAAAACATAAATCAAAACAAACCAAAACTGAACTAATTTAACGTCTACCTCCTGAACAGCTTCAGTCTGTCACATCAAAAATATATGAAAAAATAGCATCTGTAGAGAAGACAGAAACACACTTGTGCTGGACATACAGTAATGTATTTGGGAGGGAGGCATTAAAGAACAATGCAATCATCAGGCACAGTCAACAGGGGTTCACAAAGGGCAAGTCCTGTCTAAACAATTTGATATCCTTCTATGATAAGGTCACCTGCCTAGTGGGTGAAGGGAAGACGGTGGATATAGTTTTCTATATTTTAGTAAGGCTTGTGATACTGTTCCTCGCATCATCCTTCTGGACAAGTTGTCCAAGTATAAGATGAACAGGTGCACAGCGCACTGGATGAAGAACTGGCTAAAGGGCAGAGCTCAAAGGCTTGTAGGGAATGGGGATACCTCAGGCTGGTGACCAATCACCAGCAGTGTTCCTCAGGGCTCAATTCTAGGGACAGTTCTGTTCAATACATGTATCAACAACCTGGATGCAGGAGCTGACTGCACCCTTAGCATATTTGCTGTCTATGCCAAACTGGAGATGCTGTTGACTCTCTGGAGGGACAAGAGGCCTTGCAGAGGGATCTAGATACATTGGAGTATTAGGCAATCAATGAAATTTAACAAGAACAAATACGGATCCAGCACGTGGGATCGAGTAATGCTGGGTACAAGTATAAGCTGGGAGAGAAGTGGCTGGAGAGCAGTGCTGCAGAAAGGGATTTGAGTGCACTGCTCAGCAGCAGGCTCAGGAGTCAGCTGGGTGCCTGGGCAGCCAAGAGGGCAAACCGCAGCCTGGGGTGCATCAGACACAGCATGACCAGCCCATCAAAAGAGGTGATCATCCCACTGTATTCAGCACTGGTGTGGCCTCACCTTAAGTATTGTGTGCAGTTCTAAACCCCACAATTTAAGAAGGATGCAAAGGTCCTTGAATGCACCCAGAGGAGGGCAACGAAGCTGGTGGAGAGCTGGAAGGAATGTCCTGTGAGGAGTGGCCAAGGACTCTGGGTTTCTCCAGTTTGGAGAAAAGGAGGCTGAGGGGTGACCTCATTGCTCTCTGCAGCTTCCTGAGGAGAGGAAGTAGAGAGGGAGGTGCTGATCTCTTCTCCCTGGGATCCAGTGATATGTCACATGAGAATGGTTCAAAGCTGCATCGGGTAGGTTCAGACTTGATGTTAGGAAGCATTTCTTTACTGAGAGTGTGGTCAGACACTGAAACAGGTTTGTTAGAGAGATGGTCAATGCCTCTTAAACAGTGACAGGCTTGGGGCATTTGGATAATGCCCTGAAATAACTATTCTTTAACTTTTGGTCAGCCCTGAAGTGGTCAGGCAGTTGGATTAGATGATCACTATAGGTCCCTTCCAACTGGAACTATTCTATTCTGTTCCAAATCAAACTAATGAAGTGTCCTTTGGAAACAATGGAATAGCATATTAAGTGAAACATATGAACCTCCTGCCCAGCACTCACAGGTGTGAAGATCATATTGATCCATAGCATCATAGGTGGAACTAGCCATGATGCAACTGCCTGGTGAGAAACAGAAAAGGAAGATCTGTGCTTTCATGCATCCAGGAGAACATGCAAGGCACAGGGAGGTGCTAATGGAGGCACTCTACCTACAGCAATCACACCTTTGCAGAATTTCATACACAGAAATGTAGTACCAGTCTGTATTTCTACCATTACTGTTACCTTGTGATCACAGAATTCCCAAATTCAGGATAAGTAGAATTGTAGTTGATGCACTGACTGGAGTCCTAAACCTGCTTCTTTTCTCATTTGTACTAATCAGTCGTGACCCATTTCTCTTTTTGAAGTCACCTCTGACAAGCAGAAACAATAATATACCTGAAAGAGGTGTAATGGAAGATGCACTACATCTCCAAAGGGCTACTAATAGGTCTGCCACCCCTGCTCCCAGGCTACTATGCCTAGGTCCAGGCAGCTCCATGTTTCCTGAGTGCACCCAAGGTGTGCAATAACCTGAAACATGGGATGGCTCCAAATACAGGAAAGCACTTAAGACGACTCATAACTTCAAAGTGATTGAGCTCAGGCCTAAGTTTCAGATGCCTCTACAGCGTTACTTTCTGTTTCATAACATGGAGCTTAACTTCACATTTTACAAGTTTGTCAGGCAGAGGATTAAAACCTTTTCCCTGACAGGCTTGAGAGGTGGGCCTGTGCAAACATAATGAAGTTCAACAATGCTAAGTGCAAGGTCCTGCACCCGGGTCGAGGCAATGCCAAGCACAAATATAGGCTGGGCAGAGTATGGATGGAGAGCAGCCATGCAGCGAAGGATTTGGGGATGTTGGTGGATGAAAAACCGAGTAGGAGCCAGCAAAAGCCTATCACATCCTGGGCTGCATCAAGAGAAGTGTGGCCAGTAGGTCAAGGGAGATGATTCTCCCCCTCTACTCCACTCTTGCATTGCAACTTTTACAATCCTGCAGCAACAATATGTTTAAACAATAAAGTCTCAGTACCTCCATGATGTGAGCACCACTGCACCTTCCCACAAAGCAAAGGAAATCAGAACAGAGTATACAGTCCAGCTAAAATACCACAGCAAGTCAACTGCAGCCCCTCAGACAGAGGTCTTATGATTCACTTCTCAGTTCTCTGCCCTATCCAGTAAAGAATGAATGTAATGCAATTTAATTTAAAATTTATTTTCAAAGTCACAAAAAAATGAGAAAAGCACCTGACTTCCACTGAAAGGCAGCTAGAATTGGTATGGGCAGGAGAGGGAAGCTAGGTCTCAGGTCTTTTAAAATCCCTGCCCCAAGCACCTTAAAGTACCTCTGTCAAAACAACACTTGACAAAAGTTCAAGAAAAAAGCACTTAAAGCTGAGAGAAAGTATCATAAGGAAGTGAAATTAAGCTGCGAATTATTGGAAGCTCAGTGAAAACCTTTGATGGATAACAGATACCATATAAAGTAATCATTAATTGATTTTTCTCCAACACAGCAATGGCAGGAGGCTCACTCCAGGTGAGGAGGGAGCCAGCAGGCCATTTCAAGCAGGATTCCACACTGAACCCACCAGAGCAGACAGGCAGCTGGCACAGCAGCAGCAAGGTTAGCGCATGCCTGCACAGAGGGGCTGCACGGGAGCAGGCCACTGAGTTACACAGGACAATCCTGCTCATTTTGTAGGACCTGAGGCAGTAAGCTTTACTAAAACTCAGCGGTTAAGCTGGCAGGTTACAATGAACTCTTCCAACATATCACTCGTTAAGTAATTACCATTTCTCAAAAAGAGACAGAAGTAAGAACATAGACATAAAGCTAGCTTTTATGTTATGAGGAAGCATTATGCAGATTTCTGGGCAGACTGCTCCCCCAAGAAGATGCACAACTCAAGTCTGTGTTTTCAACTTTATCCCATGCAGTCCCACACCATAAAATTACCCTGATTAACTACCCTAACAGTTAACTAAGTTGCAAGTCTGGTGCACTGAGCTCCTCCATTCCTCATTAAATTAGATGTTTTACCCAGTAATTCCATTCCCATCCTCTGCAGTGCTTAAGGTCTCAAAAAAGTTGGACAAAAAAAAAAAGAGGAGGGCAGGAAGACAGGAGAAATGAAGAGTAAATGATGGACGTCTAAGCATAGAGGTGGTGTCAGCACTGGGAAAAGACACACCTGAGGAATAGATGGGTCTTTCAAGGCCCCTGTTCACTGGTGACAGACAGAAGTACCCAAGAACATTAAAGAAGCCTGATGGCACCCTTCAAACTGAGTAAACCAAAAAGTTCCTGATGAGTTTCTCCATTGACTTCTTTCACTTTTTTTTTTAATTAATGAAAATTATATTTAAAAAGCAGGAATCCTTTTGCCAATTCACTGGTCTTTCAACCATTCCCCCACAGCTGCCTTAAGTACAGCAGGAAGAAATGAAGCCACATTCCATTCAGAACCCCTGCATTCACAGCCCATGTTTTCACACAATTCTTCTCTCACTTCCAGGGGTTTTTTTTATGTCCCTGCACAACCTGACATTTTTTAAGTGTCTTTATATTTTTGGCACTTCTTATTCTCAGTTCAGAAGTTTTGCTGAGGCAATGTTTCAGTTGATAATTTAACAGTAAAAAAAAAAATATTTGGGTTAACAGCATGCCACTACTTACACAGAAAGATGTGCATTCCCCTCAAAAAGACTACTAATTTTCCATGGTGAATCAACCTCCTCTTCCTATCGAAAGTGTTGATGACTTATTTCTAGACATGTTAACTCTGTTAGAACTATCAATAAACTCTCCCTCCTTACTTTCCTTTCTCTTCTTTGAACTAGCACGGGAGCACAAAATGGGGATTACATCTTTGAAAGGAAGAGCAATCATTATTGACCAGCACACCTTGGTTTCTGCTCTGTGTTTTCCTGCATGGCATTTGAGATGGGAAGATGAGAGGCCACAACTGGACAGGCAGACAAAGAAAACAAAGGAAAATAAAAGTTTTCTCCATTTTGCAGAAAGGGAAGTAAGGAAAAATGAGACTAAAATGTCTTCCATATCATTACCCCAAATGCCTGCAGTAGAATCAAGGACTCAGTAAAGGTATTTCCAAGTCCCACTCAAATTATTCTCGACCTCTTCCAACACAATTCAAACCTGAAACAAAATTCAGTACTAGCAAAAGCCATTGTACATCAGCTGAGAAGATCATGCTGAAACTTCACTTTATTTGGGGAATGAGAGGCAAGTCATTCCATGGCAGAAGTTGCATACTTAACAAATAAGTTGTTACTATTTTTTATCTCTACATTTGTGACGCTGTTCAAGACTTCCCAAACTTCACTGCTTCTAGAAAGCGTGACATCCCAGAGAAAGGACTGGAATATCAGATGATGTCATAGAAGCAAAAGCAGATAAAATAGCAAAGCAATACATGTATTTTCATGGCTATGGTTCACACAGTCAGAGGGGAACAAACTACACAGATACTGAGAATATATAACCAGCTAATGAAAAGTATTTTATCCAAACAAGATGCTTTCCAAAGTTTTCCTGGGAAACAGGTATCCTCAGCTGTTCAGGGTCACTGAACAGGCTGTGACTGCAACAATGTCATTAACATGCATGTACAACATATCAAGAGAATGTAATAATTTATAGCATAAGAGTAATATTGCTACTGCTGATCTGGGATACAAGGCCTGCTAATACCAACTTACCTGGTTCCATACATAAAGACAAAGTAGCAGTGGGTTTAAAACAGATTTAGCATTTTTAAATAATCTTACTCTTTCAATTTTACAGTCCCATTTGGTTGGCACAATGCCACCATAGTATGCAATTTAATACAGTCATAGCTGTCACAAGACATACTAGATTGCTCTATTCATGGACTGTCTTCTATATATAACTGATAAGAGCTTGCATAATTAAGGTTGCATTTAGAAGTCTCAGCTATGTAACTAATGGCTCCTTGCAGTGAGCTTTCATTATATATGGAACACAACCTTTCCCCACAACAGTAATATTTCTTCTCCAAAAAATGCCTCAAAATGTTTTGATGTTGTATTTACAAGAATCTTCAACATTAACAAGGGCTCTAATTTTAAAACCTGCTGCAATTCCTTTAAGATTTTAATATTAAACTGCAGACTTTCTTCATACAGAACAGCAACAGAATTTCACATGCGTGTTAAACAATGAAAAGTCCGTACATTATTACACACTGGATTGTGAAACAACTGGAGATTTCTTTTCCTGAGACTCAAAGGGTCCATCTCACTTCATACACAGCACAAAAAGGAGCTGTCAAAAGCAGGAATACCTGGAAAACTGCCAGTAAAAAGTAGATTTTGTGCAGCTGTGGTACTGTTACTTCCAAAGGAAACCAAACACATCTAAATGTGACACAAGCCTTTCCCTTCCCCAGCAGTAAGCAGGATGTCACAAGAACACAATTTGAGATGACAAATACAGGAGGTACAACATTTTGAAACAGTCAAAAGAAGTACTTATTACTGCATTTTTTGCTTATAATTCAGAGGGCTTTCTCCATCAAAGGAACACTAGTTTGTGTGCATCAGTTATGCACTTGGGTCCTAATCCACAGAATAAACAGAAAGTTGTTTCAAACCATGGAAGCTAGACAGACTAAATTAATTTTTAACATTAACTTTAGAACAATCCAATTTTTTTCTTCCTTGGTACATGACAATGAAAATAGGCATTAAACACTCAGTACATCTTTTACAATCAGTGGAATCTCAGCACTTCCGCAGGAAAACTAGGCCACTTATTTGGTGGTCAAGTAATTCACCAAAGACATCTATTTTCTCAG
>VZZY01011294.1:1764-29175 GCA_013400335.1 Eurystomus gularis | reverse complement strand
AACCCCCCCCCCAAACCAGCACCCCCAGTCCTGAGCTCTTCATCGCAGCGGAGGAAGAGGAGGGGGTCGGCGGTGGGCCAGCTTCTCCAGCCGGGTCGATAGAACCCTGACTCCCGGCGCCGCTCTTGGGGCTCTCCCCGGCCCAGTCACCACCTCAACGGCTCCTGCTGGGACCCCAGCGTCCCTCAATCTCCCCCCGATCCGGATGGAGCTCCCTGGAGATCCGAACCCTGCCGAGATGGGCGCTGGGGATGGCACCGGCACCAACCGGGGCTTCGGTTACGGCACCGACACAGGGAAGGGCACGAGCGGAGACGGCCCCGGGAGCCTCTGAGGAGGTAGGAGGAGAAATCATCCTAGAGAAGGAGTTTGGGGGTTATCACCCCCACCCAAAGATGGCCACAAAGTCTTCAAGCAAGAGTTGAGCCAGCATGGGAAGGAGGAAGAGAAACCATCATCATCACCATCACCCATCCGCACGGGTCTGGGGGAACCGGTCACACCAACCATCAAGAAACTCCATTGTCCCAACCCAGAACAACCCCTGAGTCCCATCAGGACCCAAGTGTGTCCTCTACAGCAACTCCTAGAGAAGAAACCACCTGCCCAGGCGGTGATGAGGAAGTAGGAGATGATGTGGGGCCAGAAATTGGGCTCCTTGGAGCTGCGTGAAGTGCTTGGTGGGGATTTCCACACCTCGAGAGGAGAGGAGAGGAGAGGAGAGGAGAGGAGAGGAGAGGAGAGGAGAGGAGATGAGGAGGCCACCCCAACGTTAGCTTTTCATGACTGGGGCAGCCCAACGTAGCCTCATGCTGCTGGAAAAAGTGCTGGTGAAAACCACGCTCTCCACGTACCCTCCTCACCAAAAAAGCCTGGCGAGAGTCACCTCCTGACCCCCAAACTCATCCCTCCCGCCAGAACACCAACAGTCACCCAGTGTTGTGAGGTTCAGCTCCTCCTGAGGTTTGAGATGGGCTCTCCTGGGCGCCTTCTGTGACCCCGACACGGGACAAACCTCACCCGTGTGCCCCAAAGTGACGTCTATGGCTTGGGATGGGGCTGGAGAACCCCACCATGGCCCAAGGCTGGATGCATCAGCCAAGGGTCACGTTGGCTTTTTGTGGCCTCCTTCCTCTGGGATAACAGTCCTGCACTTGCTCCTTCATTATTGCTGCCCAGGTTTGGAGCTCCACAACCTCGTTTTGGTGGGTCTGGGGGTTTTTGAAGGCACTAAGAGCTCGTGGGTGGGGGGGAGCTGGGACGGCGGCACCAGGAGCACCGAGATAAGGAGGGATGGGGAGAAACACCACCCTTGGCATCACCAAGCTTGTCACCGGCGAGGTCCGAGCTACCTCACAATGCTCAATGGGGTGGGGAACGCCCTTTGGTGGGACGCGGGCAGGTCACGAGCAGGGAGGGTGATCCTGGATCTCCCATCACACAAAACTGGGTCAAGTTTAGTCCCTAAGGGTAAAAATCAGGCTTGGGGAAGCTGCTGCCCCGATCTGCCGCCTCTGTCCCTGATTTGCTGCCTCTCCAACATCATCCTTCGCTCTCTCCTTCCAGCCCTGCCACCGGCTGCTCCTCCACCAGCCCCTGATGCCACAGAGCAAACGAGGAACCAGTGCTGGGATCAGCCTAGAGCTCAATTCCTCCTTCCACCAACGCTCTTCCTGGACAGACGCGGTTCTCCTGCGGAGCTGAACGCTTGGCGAGCCTTGGAGGAGCTCAACAGTTACCACCGAGTGTGCAACCGCTCGCTGCTCCTTCTCTGAGAGCTATGCACCAAGGGACAGGGACCCAACGGACCAAGGGACAGGGACCCAACAGGATGGGGACCCAACAGACACAGAAACCCAACGCACCAGGGGACAGGGATCCTATGGGATGGGGACCCATCAGACCAAGGGCCACAGACCCAACAAGATGGGGACCCAACAGACCAAGGGACAGGGACCCAACAAGATGAAGACCCAAGGGACCCATCAGACCAAGGGCCACGGACCCAACAAGATGGGAACCCAACAGACCAAGGGGCAAGCACTCAACGGGATGGGACCCAACAGACCAAGGGACAGGGACCCAACAAGATGGGGACCTAATGGACCAAGAGATCCAACAAACCAAGGGCCAGGGACCCAATGGAATGGGGACTCAACACCCCAGGGGACAGGGACCCAATGACTACCAGGCCACCAAGCAAGACAGTTACAGACGCTCGTTTCCAAGCGCCCTTGAGCAAGTGGAGCTGATCTGAAGCCCAGAGCAACCCCCTTTGCTGAAGGACGGGTCATTTGTCCACCTCTTTGGGCCACACAAAGGTTTTGCGCTGCTCCCGGTCACAGCTCTACACTCTGCATCCAGCAGCAGCTCCAGGAGAGGCAGCAGAGCCAGGGTGGACCTTGGACCTCCTGCAAACCAGCTGTCTTAGATCCTGGCTCTCCAGGAAGGTCCTGATTCCCACCCTGGCTGAACCCCTTTTTGTCCAGGACCCCCCCTTATGTCTTCTCTGCTCTTGGGGCAGTAAGAGCCACCACGTCTGTCTACACAGACTCTACTGAAAGAGCTTCATGGAAGGAAGAGGTGGGTCTGGGGGGTGGCTGCAGGAGCTGAACCCGAGGCACAAGCTGCTGAGGCCAGAGGTGACCCTGACTATGCACAAGATGACTCTTGAGATGAGGAAGAGGAAGGAGGAGACCGAGAGCGGCACCACACCAAGACAAAGCAGCCCAGGGTGATGCTGCTGAGAAGCTGAAGAAGACCTGAAGAAGAGGGGAGGGGAGGAGACAGATCCCACCGACAGGAAAAGCAAACGGCTGAACTTCCCCGTCCGGAATTCAGGGATTCGGTTCCTTGCTCAGACTTTCCTTTGGGCTTTTGCTGTCCCTGGAAACCTTCCAAGTCTGGATAAGCCAAACGAAATCACTTGGACAAACAAACTTGGCTCAAAAGTGGCGAGTGCAACCTGAGGTGGGCGAGAGCTCAGGTGAGGAGGGACCTCCCGAGAGGGAGAGGAAGACCAAGGGGCTCTGATGAGGGTCCTTCCAAGAGCTCAAATGGCCCCAGAACCTCTTCCCGTTTCCAAACGATCGGCTCCGATCGCTCGCCCGGGGCTGGGAAGCACCCAAGGACTCAAGACGCCCGTCGGGGGAGGACACGGACCCAATTCCAAGCGTCTCTCAACGTGGAGGTTGGTTTTTAACCCGCCCTACGGAACCTCCGAGTCCTTTGTTTGCTCTGGCCGGGAAGCGACGGATGCTCCGACACCAAGAGCAGAAGATAATGGTGAAGAAGAGGTAAAAGAGAGCGGGCAACAGAAACACAACATCGTGCTCCCTCCCCTCGGAAGAGGCAACTCATTCTTGATTTAAGGCCACCGTTATTAAGGTCATGGAGGTCACGTGTCGGGAGGTGATCCTTGGGAAGGGAGGGATCTGTTTGCTCAGGTGCACAGCGGAGCTGGGAGCGGATCGCGAATCCTGGGATGAATTCTGGGCGGCTCATCCTTCCATCCACCTCCCGGCTCAGCGCCGATTTACTCTAAGGAAGTAAATCCCATTCCGATTTACCGTAGGGAAGACCGGGAGCAGCCAGAGAGACGGAGCCTTTCCTCCGGCAACTGCAGCATCCCCCGACGGGAGCAGCAGGTGAACGTCCGCAGCAGGCACAAGCGACCGGGGCCACGCGTGTCCCCCCACGTCCTCCTTTCCCACCCGTTGGGCACAAACCGATTTGTACAGCGATTACGCTCCAAAATCCCTCGCCGGCATCTTGGTGGGAGGGGGGGGGCGAGAAAACCTCCATCCCTTGGACCTCCGGGCTCCTCGGGAGAAGGTGCCACGTTTCGGGGAGCTGGAGGAGGCGCCTGGAAGCAGCTGGCTGTTAAAAATAAAACACAGCGACAGCACGGCTTAAATGTCCCGGCCTCCCCAGAGCCGCGGTTTCCTTTGCCGAGAGAGGAGGAGGAGGGGAGGGGAAGGGGGGGAAAGCGCCGAAGGGGATCCACCGAGCGCGGAGGTTTAGTGTTAATGGGACCGAGACGCCCAAGTGGACCTTCCAAGGTGCTTCTCGGAGGACTCTGCGAGTTGACGGGTCGTCAAGGGAAGGCTCGGTGGGTGGTGGGGGGGGCCGGGAGCTGTACAGGCTTACGCAGCGTGAGAAGCGCCGGAGCTGGCCTTAACTCAACTTGGAAAAAAGAAAAAATAAACCACCAAAAAAAGAAAAAAAAAAAAGAAAGGAAAAGAAAAATCCTTATGGGCCCCCGACTCGTCGGGGACTTAGTTATGGTCAAGTCTCGTTGGCGGTGAGCTCCGTGTCACACGCACGGGCTGTGCCATCATCTGCCAGCAGACTGCGACTGTGGGGCCATGATGACGTGTGACGGTACCGGCAGGGTCAGTTCTGTCCTTTGAGTCGCCATCTGCGTGAGCACCGAGGTGGCCACGGCCTCTGCCGCCGAGCGGACGCTGAGCCCGTTGGGAGAGGCCGTCACGGAGCTGTGCTGGATGACGGGAGCAGGGGAGCCCGTGGGCTCCGAGCTCTCCTTCGGGCTTTCTGCTCGGGTGGAGAAGGAGAAGAGATGAAAAGAAGGTTAGAGAGAGGATGGGAGGGATGCTCCTGGTGTCAGGAGTGAGGTGATGGGCTGGGAGGTGGCTTCTATTTCACTCCTAGAAGGATCTTGAGGGGCTGGAGCGTGGCCAGAGAAGGGCAAGGAAGCTGGGGAAGGGTCTAGAGCACAAGGAGAAGGGGCTGGAGAACTTCTGAGGGACCTGGGGGGGTTCAGCCTGGAGAAAAGGAGGCTCAGGGGAGACCTTCTGGCTCTGCACAACTCCCTGAAAGGAGGTTGTGGTGAGGAGGGAGGGGAGATCTCTTGTCCCCAAGTAATAAGACTAGAGAAAATGGCCTCAAGTTGCACCACGGAAGGTTGAGGAACAAGGCTGGGAGAGCAGCCGTTTGCTGGCTGTCAACAGCATCAGCACTCCTAGAAGGACCTTGAGGGGCTGGAGCGTGGCCAGAGAAGGGCAAGGAAGCTGGGGAAGGGTCTAGAGCACAAGTCTGGTGAGGAGCGGCTGAGGGACCTGGAGGGGGGTTGAGCCTGGAGAAGAGGAGGCTCAGGGGAGACCTTCTGGCTCTCCACAACTCCCTGAAAGGAGGTTGGAGCCAGGTGGGGTCGGGCTCTTCTCCCAAGGAACAAGTGACAGGACAAGAGGAACTGGCCTCAAGTTGCCCCAGGGGAGGTTGAGGTTGGACACGAGGAAGAATTTCTTGGTGGGAAGGGCTGTGAAGGGCTGTGCCAGGCTGGGCAGGGCAGTGGTGGAGTCCCCATCCCTGGAGGGGTTTCCAAGCCGTGGAGATGTGCTGCTGAGGGCCAGGGGTTCGTGGTGCCCTGGCAGGGCTGAGGAATGGGTGGACTCGAGGAGCTTCAAGGACTCTTCCAACCTAAACAATTCTATGATTCCATGACTGACACCGAGGGGGTGCAGAAATCCCTCAGAGGTATTCACTCAACACTCACCTTTCCAGCCAAAGCAGCGCAGAGCGTGGAGGTTGATCCCCCCAGGAACCCCAGGTCCCCCCACCAAGCTGGCCCCTCCCCCAGCAGCTGCTTGGCAAAAGCAAACTGGAAATAAAACTGATTCTAGGCTTGGGATGTAACAACCCACCAGGTCCGTCTGGCCCCATCCCTTGGAGAAACGGCAGCAGATGATTCAGGCTGAGAGAGTTGGAGTTGTTCAGCCTGGAGAAGAGAAGGCTCCAGGGAGACCTTCTTGGAGCCCTCCAGTATCTGAAGAGGGTCTACAAGAAAGCTGGGGAGGGACTTTCCACAAAGGTCTGCAGTGAGAGGATGAGGGGTGACGGGTTCACACTGGAAGAGGGGAGACTGAGATCGGAAATGAGGAGGAAATTCTTCCCTCTGAGGGTGCTGAGACCCTGGCCCAGGTTTCCCAGGGGGGCTGTGGATGGTCCATCACTGGAGGTGTTCAAGGCCAGGTTGGATAATGGGGTTGTGAGCAACCTGGTCTAGTGGGAGGTGTCCCTGCCATGGCAGAGGGGTTGGAACGAGGTGATCTTTGAGGTCCCTTCCAACCCAACCCATTCCATGATTCTACAACTCCAACTGAAGGCCCGACGTGCAGGCGTCGCTCCGAGGACGGCAGCCCCCCCGTAACCTTCACCGTAATAAATCTGATTCCTCATTATAAGAAACGAACTTTCCTACATGTTGTTTCCTGGTGTGGTACTTGGTTCAAGGCCATTTAGCCTAGAGATGGAACAGCTCCTCTGGAGTCCTCACCATCTGGTGCTGAGCACGCAGAGGAACGCGAGCGACGCAAACCCGTCTGCAGGGTTGGGGTTTTTTTGGTCATTTTTTATCTAAATTACCTGGTTTGCTCTTTATTGTTCTCTAGAACATTAAAATCAATTAGAGCCCCTTACAAACTATTCGTTTCGGTGGCTTGGAGCAGGAGGATGGAGGGATCGGAGGCAAACAAAGGCAGAGACCTTCCTCTGAGAGATGCTCCAAAACTTTGGATTCTCTCCCACAAAGAGCCCTGGCAGAGCTTCGAACGCGGCGGATAATTTGTGACCTCTCCAACACCGAGGCGAGAGCAATCAGAGCTCTCTCCTTCCGGACGTAAGCTCGTTATCTACAGATGTCAGGAGGAAATTCCCTCCCGTGCACTTGGCTGGATGAATTACGGGGAGGATGCGGGCACCTTCCTCGAAAAGAGCAAAATAACGGCACGAGCCGGGATGCTTCTTCCACCTCAAGAGGGTAAAACCTCATGACACCGGAGGAGAAAAATCAGAGAAGAGGTTTGCAACCTTCCTGGGCACAGGCAAACGTGTTCTAGGGCTTGGTTTTCTACCAGGTGCTGAATGTGAGGAAGGGCAATGAAGGTGGGGAAGGGTCTAGAGCACAAAGAGAAGGGGCTGGAGAACTTCTGAGGGACCTGGAGGGGTTCAGCCTGGAGAAGAGGAGGCTCAGGGGAGACCTTCTGGCTCTGCACAACTCCCTGAAAGGAGGTTGTCGTGAGGAAGAAGGTGAGATCTCTTATCCCCAAGTGACAGGACAAGAGGAACCGGCCTCAAGTTGCCCCAGGGGAGGTTGAGGTTGGACACGAGGAACAATTTCTTGGTGGGAAGGGCTGTGCAGGGCTGTGCCAGGCTGGGCAGGGCAGTGGTGGAGTCCACATCCCTGGAGGGGTTTCCAAGCCGTGGAGATGTGGTGCTGAGGGCCAGGGGTTGGTGGTGCCCTGGCAGTGCTGTTTAATAGTTGGACTTGATGATCTTAATGGTGTTTCCACCCAAAGAATTCCATGACTCCATCATATCCCACCCTTCCCCAACGGGTTTTACCTTCCCCTCTGAAACCTCAGCTGGGTCCTCGCCAGCGGATCTGAACACGAGCTTGGCGGGGAGCGAGGAGGTCGAGCAGAGCGAGACAACGCTTTGGCATCCCCCAAAAAAGCAGATTTACAAGGTATTACAAATAAAACAAGCCAACTGTCCACGAGGCAGCTGTAATTCCAGCGAGGGAATCTGGCAGTTTTGTTTAAGGACCTGCTTAGTCACANGAATTTCATTTTTATTATTCAGATGCGCGATGAATTCCTCTTATTGGAGCAGGCAGGCGGGGAGGAATAATAATAGGAACCGTAAACTCGGGAAGTTAACAGGAAAAATCACGCGGCGTCTCGGCACTAGGCCGGGAGCCGGCACCTGCCGGCGAGGGCCGGGGGACAGCGGGATTTTCACGACCACATCACTCAGGCTCTGAGTCACCCTTAACGAGGGAAAATAAAGCGGCCGCGCCAAGCTCGGCGCAGCACGTCCTGTGCACAGGAGGAGAACGCCCTGGACAGCCAGGAGATGGGATTTGGGAAGGGGTTGGGAAGCCACAGAGCCTGATTTCTTGGGTTTTTTTTCCTCCCCCGTCCTTTTCTCCATCTCCATCCATCCGTCCCTGCCTCGTCCTGTTATTCCCGACGACGCTAGAGGCCTCCAGCCTCCTCCCAAAGCCTCTGTAGAAATCCCGCAGCGTGGAATGGTTATTGCGGGGATGATGTAAGGATCCAGAGATCATGTTTAGCTCCCGGGTCGATTATAATGCAATAGCGTTTCAAAAAACAAAAGATGAAAGAAAGGGAAGGAGATAAAAAGAGGCCTTCTCGCTTCCAAAGCCGAGCCAATTTGATGGGAATTGCAGGGAATGAGATATAGAGCCCCATGATGTCATTTATAGAGTCTGGCCTTTTCTGCCTCTGGCTTCGCTTTGAGAGCAGCAAGAGTTCTGACTTCAAAGCGCATCTCAAGAGCTTGACAGGTTGCCGGGGAGCAGGTGGAGACGCTGGCCCACGCTCCAGAGAGGAGAGGAGACTCGCGGCCCTGATGTGGAGGGACACGTGTGACCCCCCCTGTCCTCCCTGCCTGGCTGCAGGATCTGATCAAGCAGGTTAAAGAGCAAATTTGCAGGTCCTGGGTGGATCCGGCTGTGGAGATGTCAAGGGTTAGGGCCTCAAACTAGGAGAGGAGGCTACGTCAAGAGCAAGGCCCATCCTGTCCTGCCAAGGTGATGGAGCAGAGATTAAGAGGAAGGGTCTCTCCCTTTACATCTTAGGCAGGTTTGACAGAATCACCGCCTGGGTTGGGTGGGAAGGGACCTTTGAAGCTCATCTGGTCCAACCCCCCTGCAGGGAGCAGGGACATCTGCAACTAGAGCAGGTTGCTCAGAGCCCCGGCCAACCTCACCTGCAATGGTGCCAGGGATGGGGCAGCGACCACCTCTCTGGGCAACCTGCGCCAGGCTCTCACCTCCCTCAGCATCCAAAATTCCTTCCTTGTAGTCTCAATCTCCCTCTTTGAGTTTCAAACCTGTCCTGTCCCAACAGGTCCTGCTCAAAAGTCCATCCCCAGCTTTCTTTAGACCTACTCAAGAGGGTAGCAAGGCTCAGGAGAAGTCACCACTCACCGAGATAACCCTGTGTCTTCTTCTGTAGTGCAGTGACGGGACAGTCCTTGTGAGCCAGGAGGAGCTGCTTCAGCTGAGCAACCTCGTTCCTCAGTAGCGTGACTTCATTCTGAGACGGGAAACACAAACACAGGCGTCTGCATCACTCCTGCTCCCGACAGCAGCCTCCAGCAACGGCACAACGTTCGCCAACGTGCCCTGCCAGCCCACGATTTGTTGTGCCATCTGAGATTCCTCTGCCCCAAGAACGTTTCTGGGTTTAGGGACCTGAGCGTGCAAGACACAGAGCGTGGAATCTCCCACCGCTGCCCAGGAAGCCCCTTGCTACGTTCACCGGCTAATCCTGGATTGAATCCTAGATCTACACTGGCCTGAGGCCTCCTGCCAATGCCAACTGCTTGTGGCAGATGCTCCGGGGTCTTGTGGGCTCCATGGGAAACCAAACAGAGCAGGAAGCTGAGAGCGACCAGCTCAGCCCATGCCAGGTCGTGGAGAACATCAGAGCTCTTCCAAGCTCCTGGTGCCTCTTGAGCTGTGAACCAGCTCCGCTCCCCTGGAAACTCGGTGCAGAATATTATCCTTCTGCTGAAACATCTGGAGAAATGGCTGAAAGCCCCATCGGTTGTACTTCAAAACTAAACTTCTGTCGTTATTTTGGGAAGAGAATAAAAATCCCATGATTGATGCCGTTGAAAAAAATCCCACCGCGTGAAGCATCATCCACCAGCGAAAGAAAAAGCCCAGGAAGGACACGAGTCCGGCCTCTGCAGCCCCTTCGATCGCATCAAGAAGGTGGTGGAAGTGGAACCTGTAGTTGATGTGCTGCAGTTCTGCTGGACGCGCTGGGGGTGCTGCCAGAGAGCCAGGAAAACCCAGTTCTCCGGCAAAAACTCCGCACGGCCGCAAGCGGCGGCTGCAGAACGAGAGGGGAGGGAGCTGGGGCTGCTGCTGCTGACCCTGAGCCAGCGCTGGCAGGGGGATCTGCTGGGTCTCCATCCTGCTTCCTGGGGCCTCCACGCTCTGCTCCTGGGGCTGGGGTAGCTCCTTGATGGGCTGAGGATTGAGGCCTTTGGAGGAGGACAGGGAGAGGGACAAGAGCACTGAGGGGATCTTCCCCCATGGGCTGCTTGAGCAGCAGGGTGGAAAGCAAGGAGTTGTTCAACATGTTCATCAAATTGTTCAATATCTTCATTAATGACCTGGAAGAAGGGTCAGGATGGACCCTCAGCCAGTTTGCTGGTGGGACAGAACTGGGAGGAGCCGCTGATACAGCAGAAGGTTGTGCTGTTGTTCAGTGAGACCTGGACAGGCTGGAGAGTTGGGCTGAGGGAACCTCATGAAGTTTCACCAGGGCGAGTGCAGGGTCCTGCCCTGGGGAGGAACAACCCCAGGGAGCAGGACAGGGGAGGGGTGACCTGCTGGGAAGCAGCTCCACGGAGAAGGACCTGGGAGAGCTGGGGGACAACAAGGTGCCCAGGAGCCAGCAACGGGCCCTCGTGGCCAAGAGGCCAATGGGCTCCTGGGCTGCCTGGAGAAGAGGGTGGGCAGCAGGTCAGGGAGGTTCTCCTGCCCCTCTGAGGCCACCTCGGGAGTGCTGGGGCCAGGGCTGGGCTCCCCAGGGCCAGAGAGACAAGGAGCCACTGGAGAGAGTCCAGCGGCGGCTGCGGAGATGCTGAGGGGCCTGGAGCAGCTCTGTGCCCAGGAAAGGCTGAGAGCCCTGGGGCTGCTGAGCTGCACCACAGAAGCCTCCGAGGGCAGCTGAGCAATGCTGCTCCAGAGCTCAAGGGCCCCTGGGGGGCAAGAGGATGGGGCCAGACTCTTGTCAGTGGTGCCCAGCGCCAGGCCAAGGGCCAACGGGCACCAAGTGGAACCCAGGAGGTTCCATGAGGAGAAACATCTTGACTTTGAGGGTGTGGGAGCCTGGCCCAGGCTGCCCAGAGAGGTTGTGGAGTCTCCTTCTCTGGAGAGATCCCAAAGGCGCCTGGACACGATCCTGGGCCCCCTGCTCTGGGTGAGCTGCTGGAGCAGGGGCTTGGACCAGATGATCTCCAGAGGTCCCTCCAACCCCACCACGCTGGGATTTTGTGAGTGAGAGCTAGACCCTGAGGCAGCGATCCCGCTCTGGAGAGCAGTGTCCGAACACACGTTGCCTCTGCAGCAGGGACAGGGTGTTCCCTCCGGAGCTGGCAAAGGGCTGGGCTCAGCCTCTCCACGGTTACATACTCACGCTCAGCTGGATGTTCTGGGTCGTGAGCTCCTCGGCTTTCTTCTCCAAGGAAGACACCCAGAGCTTGCGTTTCTGACGGCAGCGGGACGCTGCAGCCCGGTTCCGCTCCAGGAACCGCTGCCGACGTTCATCGGGGTCTTCGTCAACCGTGCGTCTCCGGCGCCCGCCGGTGCTGGGGGTGGGCTGGGCAGGGGAAACCTGGAGAAGGAGCACGAGAAGGAGACACATTGAACAGAAGCTCTGGTGGAGGCTGACACGCGCCGGTGTAACCAGGGTGGTGCCAGATCTCTTGGCTGGGGTAAAAAGGGATTTGCTTTTGCCAAGCAACCAGAACCGTTTATGGATGTGGTGCTGAGGGCCAGGGGTTAGTGGTGCCCTGGCAGTGCTGGGGCAAGGGGTGGACTTGAGGAGCTTCAAGGTCTCTTCCAACCCAAACAATTTGGTGATTGTATGAACTGTGGGGATGGATCGAGCACAGCCCTGGCAGTGATGGGGGAGATGGGGATGAAGCTTCTTCCACAGGCGTTTCTGGTGGCCCCTCCTCCACCAAGTCAAGCACTCTGCAAACCCAAGGTGTGAATCCACAGGAACCCTCTGAGATCCTGGACCCACTCAGCATGTGAGTGTCAGGGGTATTAGTTAAATCCCAAAATCCTACAATCAGAAGCTTCCTGCGCTCCACACCGAGGAGATACCACAGTAAACGACCACGAGCAGTGCAGAGGAACCAACCTTCCTTTTAATTTCACCCAAGAGACTTTAAAAAGCTCTTCACGCTGCAATGACTGAGGAGATTCCCCAGTGACCATCTATCTGGTGGACCCAGGAGTGCTCAATCCTGCTCTGACGCACGGAACCACACACGGACAAAGCACTGACTCCATTTGGGTTCAGTAACTCATGCAGCAGAAATAAATTATAGGTTTTGAGTGGGTAATTTGCTGTAAAAATTAATTTGGGTTAAATTTTCCCTGAATACCTTCAGCTAAACAAGCTCTGAGGGAACTGGTACAAAAAGGTTTTGTAACATCCCACAAATATCGAGGGGCTGGAGAGTGGCCAGAGAAGGGCAACAAAGCTGGGGAAGGGCCTAGAGCACAAGGAGAAGGGGCTGGAGAACTTCTGAGGGACCTGGGGAGGTTCAGCCTGCAGCAAAGGAGGCTCAGGAGAGACCTTCTGGCTCTGCACAAGTCCCTGAAAGGAGCTTGTGGTGAGGTGGGGGCTGAGATCTCCTGTCCCCAAGTGACAGGACAAGAGGAACCGGCCTCAAGTTGCCCCAGGGGAGGCTGAGGTTGGACACGAGGAACAATTTCTTGGTGGGAAGGGCTGTGAAGGGCTGTGCCAGGCTGGGCAGGGCAGTGGTGGAGTCCCCATCCCTGGAGGGGTTTCCAAGCTGTGGAGATGTGGTGCTGAGGGCCAAGGGTTCGTGGTGCCCTGGCAGTGCTGGGGAACGGGTGGACTCGAGGAGCTTTAAGGTCTCTTCCAACCCAAACGACTCAGTGATTCTCCGATTCTGCATTTCCCGGTTGTATTTCGGGAGAACAAAGGCAGCGAGGGGAAGCGTTCCTGCAGCCCCGGCCTCGCCGGCGCTTCTGCGCGGGCTCCGTAATTACAGCCGGGGAGCGCGGCGACGCTTCGGCACTCGCTGTCAGGCAGCATATGGATATTAAACTTTTGGAAGGCTTTCCAAGTGACGGAGCAGGTGGCGATCCTGATGGAAGGCTGGCATCTGGGCAGCTGGCAGGAGCCAGCGGAGCTGATTGCCTAAGAGGGGAGCGTTTAACCCCAGTAATTGGGCTGGGAGAAGAGAGCGAAATATTCTTTCCAAACTCCAGAGTTTGTCAAGCAAACGACCACGTCGCTGAAGTTTTCCTGCCTGGTGGTGTTGTAGAGCATTAGTGCTGGAGCAGCACTGAAAAACCAAGGTTTTGAACCTGTTCTGCCAACCAGGAGGCCACAAGGTTTCCCTCCTCTTGCCCCAAGACCCAGAACCCCCTCCAGAACCTCCAGTCCAGCAGCAGACCTGTGGTTGAGCTGGGGAAGGGGCGTCAGGGTGCTGGACAAGGATCTGACTCTGCTCCGGACGTGCGGTCACCATCGTGCTGGCTGAGCCCACCACCAGGTTGCTGCCGTTCAGCGAGGAAGACGCCGTCAAGCTGGCCTTCAGCCTCTGTTAAAGGAGAAAAGGGATGTCAGTGGACTTGTTCTCCACGCCGTGAAGGCTTTAAGCAGCTCCTCTACCATCTGCAGAGCCAGGCCGCTGGGGAACGAGCTCTGTGGGGACTGTGGCTGATTCAAAGCCAACCCAAGCCATGGCCATCTGGCCTAGCCAAGGACATTGAGAGTGGCTTCCAACTTCAGCCCAAGCAGGCAGGTGTCCACAGTCCAAAACTGCTACTGCAGCTGGCACCGATCTGCTCCCCAGCTGGCAAAGACCACGGATGGAACAGGCTGCAGAGCCCAACTGTCCTTGAGCACCCGCGGAGAGGACCTTCTGGGATGGAGAAGGACCATGGGGGCCCTTTGGGGCCTACAAAAAAGCTGGGGACAGACTTTTTAAGATGGTTTGTAGTGGTAGGACGAGGGGTGATGGGTTCAAACTGGAAGAGGGGAGATTTAGATCAGCTAGAAGGAAGAAACTGGACTAGCGGTTGGACCAGATGATGCCCAGAGGTCCCTTCTAGCCAATTCTGTGCAATTCTTCACTGGAAGGGTGGTGAGTGAGACCCTGGCCCAGCTGTGGATGCTCCATCCCTGGAGGTGTTCAAGGCCAGGCTGGATGGGGCTTGGAGCAACCTGGTCTAGTGGGAGGTGTCCCTGCCATGGCAGGGGGGTTGGAACTGGATGATCTTTGAGGTCCCTTCCGACCCAAAGCACCCTATGATTCTATGACCTATGTGCGATCAAGACCAATCTCATCCAACCTAAACCACTCTATGATTCCATGCAAACTCTTCTCTGGGCAGCCAGACCCAGGCTAGTGGGTCAGGGTGGCTGTTTTGTGCCTCAGACTTAAGATCCCTCACCCTACTTGTAGCTCTGATCTGCTCCTGAATTCCGCAGACACCGAAAGAGGGTGAGGTGGGAATGGTGAGCAGCACAGAAGAGCATCAGTCTTGCTTTCCATGGTTTCCAGTGGAAAAAAAAGCAGTGCCACCAGGATTCACTTGCTCTTTCCCAAAACGTGAGGTTTACTATCATGCTTGGTAAAATATAGTAATTAAGAGAATTAAATAGATGCCAAGAGAATTAAATAGACATCAAGAGAATTAAATAGACATCAAGAGAATTTAATAGACATCAAGAGAATTAAATAGACATCAAGGGAATTAAATAGATGTCAAGAGAATTCAATAGATGTCAAAAGGGAAGTAAATAAGTGTCAGGAGAATTAAACAGACGTCTCAGGGCACCCCCGTTGAGGTGGGTTTGCAAACACCTTCACCCCATCTTGGGGGTTTCACTGCTCTTTGTTCACGATTTTAGGTTTTCTTCCTCCTCTTTGTGCACCTCATTTGAGCCAAGAGAGGAAAATTCTTTCATAAATCTTCAGGATCGCAGAATGATTCAGGTTGGAAAAGACCTCTAGGATCATCAAGTCCAACCTTCATCCCAGCATCTCGCTGACCCCTAGACCATGTCCCAGAGCGCTGCATCTACTCTTTAGTTGATGGGGTCTACAGGAAACCCTCTACCAGGAGGTACCTACCAGGATCCTTGGAGCACAGCGCAAGAGCAAGATCTCCTCTTGGCTCTGCTTTCCCCAAGCCCACCTCCAACCCATCTGTCAGCTTGGAACCAGCAGCACCAGCTTTACAAAATGGCCACATTTAGGATGGGCTGAGGTTTGTCTTGACCATAGCGGGTCTGCTCCACCTGCCAGAGCCCAGCCTGATACTCCTGGTGGCATCTGTGCCACTGGCTCGATGGCCGTACAGGATTTTGAGGAAGCTCTGGCTCTTCCTGAAGGCTCCGAGGAAGAAGCCTCCAGATGGGGGAGGAGCTAGTGAAGACCTGGGGACACAACACCATCCCCGGCACGTATTTGGACACTCACCATTTTGGCTTCTGAGTGCACTGGGAGTCCCGACGGTGAGATGGACCCGCTGCTGTTGATGGGTGGCCCAGGAATACCGGGAATGTTCGGCACCATGGACATCGGCCGAGCCAGCTACGGGGGAGGAAGCAACACAGGGGTTTTGGAAGCCGAGGTGCTTTCGCCAGCGCGGCTGCTCTGCAATAATTCCCCGACCGAGCACATTTATAAATCTTGACAAACGTTCAGCGTTTAACGACTGCCATCAATTCCGCCTGCTGTCACCGAAGGCCACCAGCCACTCCTTTGGTGGCCACGGCGGCTGTTTCGGAAGCATCCAGCCAGGCTGGCCTAGCGCTGGGGACAGGGAGGAGGGCAGCCCTAAAGCATCCCTTCCTTCCTTCCCCTTCCCTTGGCTCTGGAGGGCTTTTCCCCACCAATGTGGGAGAAGGAGGGTAGGAGATCCCCATTGGTTCTCTGCCCAGCTCTACCACAACACCCCGGCTGAGTCAGAGCATCCATCCTGACCATGGAGAGTTTGCTCCCTCACCTCTTGGTGAGGAGACAACAAGAATTTGTGCCTTTTTTTATCAATTAGGACGGTGAGGAGATGCTTCCATGCCCACAAGCTACACGGAGCTGCCTGCGGTCTGCCCACCTTGCCGGTCTGCCTGCCTTGACATCAACATTCCCGTTACCTGAGGCAGAAGGTTTTGGCCGTGACTCACTCCAAACCCCAAAGACATGCCCAGCAGGACAGGCAGGATTCACAGCTCGGCAGCTGAGGAGCTCGGAAATCGCCCGAGCCACCCGCCAGGCAAACCTGCTCCCAAGTTCTGCACCACGGCAAATTCTCCGGTTGCAAAAAAAACCCACGAGCCGCAAGGTCGATATTCCAACAGCTCTTTCGCACGCTGGCGAGGTTCGGGCGGCTTTCCTGGCCTGCAAAGCCCAACATGTTCTCTGCAAGCTCGAACGGTTTCAATTGAGGCACGGCTGTTCCAAATGGAAGCAGCTAATCAGGGATCCTACAGCTCCCAGCCCTGGATCAACGGCACGAGCCATCTGTCCAGGCAAGGCTTTGCTTTTTTTCCAGACTTATTGCCCTCTAGTGCGCTCCACCCGTTAGTGCTACCTCGCCAGAGCTGGGCCCCCTCCTCCTCCTCCTCCTCTTCCAGTCGTATCTTGCACAGAGGGGGAGATAGATTTTAATTTTTACAAAATGGAAGCGTCTGCAAAGATTTGGCAAGGGCAAAAGTGCCGTCCCCTCGTCCACGGCACGGAGCTGGGGTGGAACGTTCCTCTCACCGATATAACAGAAGGCATCTGGACGGGAGGGCCGGGGAGGACGGGCATGGTCTGTCCGTTTGCGAGCTGCACGACGAGCGGAAGGGAACCTGTGGGAGACCTGCAGAAAGGACAATTGAAGCTCTCATGGATTATTCCAAGTAGCTGCTGGCCCGGCAGCCCCGTGAGCTGAAGGGTAGAAGCACCAATTAATGCTGGTTAGAGGATTTGGGGTCCTTTCTGGGTGGGTGGGTGCAGTGGCCGAGCACGTGTGGAGGTAACTCAGCCTCCGCAGGGCAGCCGGCACGTGCCGATGTCACGTCGAGGGGACCGGGGCTGGCAGCGACCGCAACGCCGGCGTTACGGTGTGTCCTGGGGGTACGTCAGCCAGCCAAAGACACGACACCCACCTGAACAGCCCAAAAAGCACATCCCGGGGCTGTGGGGGGAAATTTGGAAGCGTCCTCCCGGGCTAAGCCCGGCACTGGGAAGCTCCTCCTGCCTCCCAGCAGCTTCTCGGCCTGTGAGCCACGTCTGCTGAGCTTCCGCGAGAGGGTTCGCAGGGACCGAGCCTCTCGCTAACAAGCGCTTCTGACTCTGACTCCAGAGAAAACCTCCTGAATACGGGGTGGATGCAGGGCTGGCTTGAGTCTGCCCGGATAACGGCTCCGGGAGCCGGGAAGGGCCCGGTGCTGGGAGCCACCGGAGCTTAATTGTGACAAATTAAAAATTCCGAGAAGTTTTTCCAGCGCAGATCGCTTTGCAGCGGCGTTTGTGTGCGTGGTGAGAAGCGGGCACACATCCCCCCCTGCCTCCACGGCACAAACCTCACCAGCTCTGACCCTCCAGACTCTGCCTTTCTTGGAGAGTGGAGGAAAAGCCGGAGCTTTTTGGGATCTCCCGATGATGGGGAGAGGAAGGAAAAGGGTTGATCTGCTCCTCCTCCGTTCACGACAGCGCAGCAGGGAACCGAATGGAGGCAGAGATGAGCCGGGGAGAGAAGAGTGAAGACTTGGGGGCAGGGAGGAAAGATCTATTTGCTGTTTCCTCCTCTGCCGAGCCCAGGGAAGGGGATGGCCGAGGTTTGGCTGCCTGGGATCCTCGGAGGGAGCTGCTGTGGCGTGGAGTAACAGCACAGCAGGGAGACACAGGGGACGTGGGTCAGAGCCGGGAGTTCGTCGTGCCAATAACTCAGGCTGGAATTTTGAAGGCTGCCTGGGGAACGCGAACGCTCGACTCTCATTCATTTCTATTGGGCATCCCAAATCCTCCAGGCTGCTTTGAAAATCCCAGCCGAACAAGCGGAGTTACGGGGAGGTCACAGCCTCCCCTCCATCTCTGTCGTGCTGACAACCCCAGCACGGCCCTAACGAAGGGACCCTCGTTAAAGCTGCAGCCCCACGTCTCCATTCCACTCTCATGCCCTGGGGGAGGATCTAGCCCAGCGGGCTGCACAGGGCACAGAAAACTGTATTAAAGTCTAGTTTGCTCCAGTCGTGGGTATTTTTGTGCCTCCAAGCACAAGGGGATTCGGTTCCAAACAGTCTCTGCCTGTGCTATGGGGTTACAGCAGGAATATAAAGTCCTTTCAAATGCCAGGACAATCACTTAACCCCTTAATGCCTCGAGACAGGATTTAAAACTTTCCGTCAGCGCGTCTGGATTGATGGTGCCAGAGGGTCAGAGCAAAAACACACACAAAAATATGAACTGACAGCTGAAAAAAATGGGCTGGTTAATGTACGGAGCCAGCCTCCATGCAGGGTAATTAGAAAGAGGGCAGGACCGCAGCGAAAAGCACCATCCGGACACCAAAGAATAGAAGCTGGGCTAAATACACATCTCCTGAGGGTTCATTGTAATGGGTTTCCTGCATCCTTCAGGCTCCTTCCTTCTACGCGGGGCCAGAGCAGCCGAGCTGAAGAGCAAGGCAAGCTTGCCACAAGAGTGAGCCCCGGAGAGAGGCAAGCTCGTAAGGACAGGGAGCCGAAGAGTGAGGCAAGCTCATAACGAGATGGAGCCAAAGAGCAAGGCAAGCTCGCCACGAGAGCGAGCCGAAGAGTGCGGCAAGCTCGTAACGACAGGGAGCCAAAGAGTGAGGCAAGCTCGCCATGAGAGCGAGCCGAAGAGCGTGGCAAGCTTGCCATGAGGAAAAGCCGAAGAGGGTGGCAAGCTTGTAAGGAGAGTGAGCCAAAGAGTGAGGCAAGCTCTCGTGAGCGAGCTGGAGAGTGAGGCAAGCTCGTAAGGAGAGCGAGCCGAAGAGGGTGGCAAGCTCTCGTGAGCGAGCTGGAGAGTGTGGCAAGCTTGCCACGACAGCGAGCTGAAGAGGGTGGCAAACTCACCCTGAGAGTGAGCTGAAGAGTGTGGCAAGCTCACAAGAGCAAGCTGAAGAGGGTGGCAAGATCGCCATGAGAATGAGCTGAAGAGTGAGGCAAGCTCATAACAAGAGGGAGCCAAAGACCATGGCAATCTCTCATGAGTGAGCCGGAGAGTGTGGCAAGCTCGCCAAGAGCGTGGCAAGCTTGCCATGAGAGTGAGCTGGAGAGTGTGGCAAGCTCATAACAAGATGGAGCTGAAGAGAAAAGCATGCTCACCATGAGAGTGAGCTGGAGAGTGAGGCAAGCTCGTAACAAGAGGGAGCCAAAGAGCAAGGCAAGCTCACGAGAGCGAGCCAAAGAGTGAGGCAAGCTGGTAAGGAGAGCGAGCCGAAGAGCAAGGCAAGCTCTTGTGAGCGAGCTGGAGAATGTGGCAAGCTCGCCACGAGAGCGAGCCGAAGAGTGCGGCAAGCTCGTAACGACAGGGAGCCAAAGAGTGAGGCAAGCTCGCCATGAGAGCGAGCTGAAGAACATGGCCAGCTCGCCATGGGAGCGAGCCGAAGAGTGAGGCAAGCTCATAACGAGAGGGAGTCAAAGAGCGTGGCAAGCTCTCGTGAGTGAGCCGAAGAGCGTGGCAAGCTCACAATGAGAGGGAGCTGACGAGTGTGGCAAGCTTGTAAGGAGAGCGAGCTGAAGAGCGTGGCAAGCTCGTAACGGCAGCAGTGAGTGCGCTGGAGCCTCTGCTCCAGATTGTTAGAGGGGCGAAAAGGAGCAGGTCATTAGATGCGCTGAAACAAACAGCTCCCGAGGCAGAAGCTGGCCATGAAGGAGGCCAGCGGGTTGCAGGAGAGGTTACACTTCAGAGGCAACAGCTGTCTGAGCAAATCCCAAAGCCATTAAGGATGCAGACGATCTTCCTCGAGCTCTCTCCACCGCATCGGGCTGCGAAAGCAAGTCGGGAGTCCCCAGGCAGGCCAGGCTCCCACCGCAGACAGCGAGTGTCATGTCACCGTGTTTGGGGATTGCGTTTAATTTCTCCCCGCGGTGAGTTTTGCCTCGTTTCGTTACACCGCGACAATTAGTTCCTGCTTCCTGCACTTCCACCCCATTCGGCTTCTGTAGAACGACGCTGCCAACGAGGCCCTTATGCCCGAGCAGCCGCAGCGGGAATCGCGGCACCTCGGTTCTTCTGACAATCAAAGCACTTATTTAGGTACCTAATTACTGCCCAGGAAGCCTGACGGTAACGGGAGGAAAACCTCGGCGCACGCGTTCCTCCGCCGCACTTACCCGAGCTGTCTGTTGGAGGGGGGAGCCTGGGTGATGACGGAGGTTGGGGAAGGCAGCGTTGGGTGGAGGGGGTCGTAGCCCAGGTGGAGGGGCAGCGAGCCCGGGCGCACGATGGTCGGAGTAGGTGTTGAAATGATGACAGGCTTGGAGGTGATCTCCTGGAGAGGAGCAACAGACAAAAGGAGACGTGCTGTTACTTGTTAGCTTAGTAATAATTGTGTGCTTGGGTGGCCAAGAAGCCACCAGCATCATGGCTTGGGTCAGCACCGGTGTGGGCAGCAGGACCAGAGTAGGGATTGTCCCATGGACTGGGCACTGGGGAGGTCCAACCTTCAATCCTGGGGTTGGGTTTGGGCCCCTCACTCCCAGAAGGATCTTGAGGGGCTGGAGCGTGGCCAGAGAAGGGCAACGGAGCTGGGGAAGGGTCTAGAGCAGAAGGAGAAGGGGCTGGAGAACTTCTGAGGGACCTGGGGAGGTTCAGCCTGCAGCAAAGGAGGCTCAGGAGAGACCTTCTGGCTCTCCACAACTCCCTGAAAGGAGATTGTGGTGAGGTGGGGGCTGAGATCTCCTGTCCCCAAGTGACAGGACAAGAGGAACTGGCCTCAAGTTGCCCCAGGGGAGGTTGAGGTTGGACACGAGGAACAATTTCTTGGTGGGAAGGGCTGTGAAGGGCTGTGCCAGGCTGGGCAGGGCAGTGGTGGAGTCCCCATCCCTGGAGGGGTTTCCAAGCTGTGGAGATGTGGTGCTGAGGGACACGGGTTCGTGGTGCCCTGGCAGGGCTGGGGAACAGGTGGAGTTGATGAGAACAAGCTTTTTCTCCACATGGGTGCCCAGGCCTGGTTTGGGTTTGTGAAGTGCCCTCGCAGGGCACGGTTGGGGTGATCTACCTTCTCCTTGCTCTGTGGTGACCGCGGGTCAGACGCGGGGCTGTCCGGGGGGGACGAGTCCACCTCCACCGGCTCTTCCTCCTTTATCTTGATGTCCGGGGTGGAAGGCAGCGACATGTCCAGGGCTCCGGCGCTCTACGGGATAAACCAGCCACGGATTGAAAGGACAATTAGCTCCTATCGTTTGCGAAACATTCGGCTGCTCCCAGAGGAAGAGCTCCAGCTCTGAGCTCTTGCCAAATTATTATTATTTATTTGTACTGAAGGAGCATCTGGGAGCCCGAGGCGGAGAGCGGGGCCGCGCCGGCCCCGGCCAAGCAGAGACGGAGGCCCAGGAATGACGGTTTCTGCCCCAGATGGCACCATTTTGTGGTTTCTCAGTAACACACACACAATTCTTTCCGTGGGTTAGTTTGGGGGGTTCTTTGGGGCTTTTTTTTCCCAGAAAAGGGCTCTGCTAAGGAGAACAGGTAAGAAAGCCGAACCCTGCGAGTTACAGAAGGCACTTTCATTCGCTGAAGAGCTGTAAAGCATTGTATAAATCAGCCTGAATTATTTTATTACCCGATTATCAAAAGCAAACAAAGAGCCATGCAAGTTATTAAATATCTATGAGCGCCCCATTAAAATAAAACCCAACCATATGCCTGAGCCTGGCAACTTGCCACCACCCTGGGTTCCAGCAGTGCCACGTGCCCCATTTTAACCATTTTAACCAGTTAACGACTCGCTGGGGCAGGTTGACAACAAGGGAAGGGGCCTAAATGGAGCTGGGGGGGGGATTAAACGTAGCAGCCACCTCTCTCCTCCCCAGCCCTGCGGGAAGAGAAGAGCTGGGAGAAGATGGCAAAGGGGAGAACTGGAGGAACACGCCACGGAGCAAGACCCTGAGCGCAGGATGCTGCATCCACCGGGGCTCCAACAGCCCTCGCAAATCACCCGGGGCTCTACCTCCGTCTGGGGCAGGAGAAACTCTCCCTAAATCAGCCCTGGCAGCCGGTTGTCCAACCTGCTCTGCCTCCCTCCTTCCACCATTCATCCCAGTGCTTCCCTTCCCTCGCCCGGCTGCTGACACTTTGTCCTCGCATCCAACCTAAACCTCCTCCTCCTCCTCTGCTGCGGTTTAAGTCCTCTCGAGGGAGGGAAAATTGCGGCAAGAGGGTAAATCCGGGCATCTCTGGGATGTTCTGGAGCGGGGTGCGGCTCCAGGCGCTGATTTATGCCGGTACGCGCCGTCACCGTTTACCTGCCCTCCTAACGCAGAGATGTTGCGCTGGGGATCACAAAGGAGAAGGGATTAACATGCAGGAAAGTTTCGAACCACTTAAAGCGCCTCTAGGGAAGCTCCTGCTGCGCCTCTGGTTTTAATTAACATGCTGGTGTCGAGACCACCCTTGGAACGGGGAGGACAAAACACAAGAGCAGCAGCAGCGGCAGCAACGGGGGCTTGGATGTTGAAAGCATCCCAGAAATGCGGCTCTGGCCAGGTTGGGTGAGCGAGAAGCCATCTGGGCACGGGGACCTCACCCCTGCAGAGGTGTTTTAGGAGGGAAAATCCTTCTCCCTAACCGAACCCCCCCTTCCCCAAGCTTCATGCCACCCCTAAAACAAAAGAAAAAAGGATGTGAGCCGCAGCTCGGAGGTAGCGCAGGAGATGGGTGGTCTTAGCTACAAAACGACCGGCTAGACTGTGGGCTGCTTGAGCGTTTTGCTGTGAAACCACGAGCAAAAAACCACCTTCTCGCAGCTCTCGGGGCTGCCGAGAACAAAAGGCAGGGAATGGAGGGTGTAAAACGCTGCAGAGCCCCGGCCAGGCCCCGCAGCATACCAATGAGAGAGATCAATTTATGCTTTAAAGAGCCCTGTTATTAGGAGAGGGGCTGGAAGACGGTTTTCAGTTTTAATTCCGAATTCCTCCGTTCCCCATCTCGGCGAAGATTTACGCGGCTCTGCTGCTGCAGTTTATTTCCGAGCAGCGCCGCTGACTGCGAGCGTATGTACGGACATAGATCAATTTAGTAAATGTATGTGCCAGTCTAAGAGCCCAACGCGCATCTGCTGCTCCTCAGAACCTGGGAAGGGAGGAGGAAGGAGGGGGGGGAAAACGTCCTTAATTAGCTGCTATCTGACGAGATCCCGTTGTCCTTCAGACCTTGGCGCTGCCGAGGTTGGCAGGGGCAGCCTGAATCGATACCGCTCGCAGCCGAGGAGCTCTTTGTTAGAGAAAGCCTCGCTCCTCCGCGGAGCCCCATGTGCCGTGACGCCATTTGGGTGCTAGAAGCACAAGAGCCCTTCCCTCAGTCCTTAAGGATTCTCACGCCCAAGGAGGCTCGGAGTGAATTTTTCGCTCCGATCCCGAGTGGAGAGTCCTGACCCTTTCCCTGCGTCTCCAGCCGAGGTGCGAGGCGTTGCGGGCGCTGCCTTTTTAGAAGTGAAAAGCCAAAGGAATAATAAACCATTGAAATCTGCTCTTTCCCTCAAAGGCAACATCCTTAAGGAATCTGATCCCCGAGGAGGCTCGGAGTGAATTTTTTTGCTCTGATCCCGAGTGGAGAGTCCTGACCCTTTCCCTACACCCCCATCCCGAGGTGCGAGGTGTTGCCAAAGGAACAATAAACCGTTAAAATCCGCTCTTGCCAGTCCTTGGATGGCAGGATAACCACTCAAAGCCACCCGAGGTTAAAAACTGAAGCCCCGTATTGAGCCAGACGAAATCCCAGACCACCCTTCGTGGGGCCTTTCACCGCGCCCCCGGCAGCCCCCCCCCCTCAGCTTTACGGCAACCGTGGCCTTTGCCTCTTGCCTTTTTCTCATCATCCTCCGCGGCTTTCTTAAACTCATGCTCGAAGGAGCTGGCCAGCTCATTGAAGAGTCCCACTTCTTCACAGTTCTTCAAGAACCGAGTCGGGGTCGGAGTCTGATCTGTTTGGGTTAGAGAGAGGAAAGAAAATTCATTTTCAGCCCTGGAGCCGTCTCCGGGGAGCCCGGAGCAAATGCAGCCTCTGTTCTGTGCAAGTTTGGATGCTCTTCTGCTAAGGCGTGTGTCGTGTTTGCAGAGAAAATGACAATTCAGGCAGGGGAAAGTGATTTCTGGCTGATTTTTGTTTCTCTGGTAAATGCTCTTTAAAGAAATAATGGTTGCAGAGGGAGGTGCGAGGGGGTTTCTGTGAAATTCCACCCGTGGGTCGTGGCCTGGACCTCCTGTCCTGGGGTTCTGCCTGTCCTCAGTGGAATTCCTGCTGCAAGGAAGGAAAATAGTGGACTTTGGTCTCCCTGAATCCTAAAAGTATGGAGTGGTAAGAGGGGAAACAGCTGATGGGAGCAGAGCAGAGCCGGGCAGAGTCGCTTCCCTCCCCGTGCCGGCTCCGCACATCCCAGGACAGGCGGCTACGTGGGAGTGCTAATAACCACCAGCACTGTCCGGAGCAAGCCCTCCGGGGCTCGTTTCCCACCGTATTAACGCATCGAGTCATGATCTCTCTGGCCATCGCCCAGGCTATAAAGCAAGGAAGAAATCTCCCCGTTCCCGGCGAGCCTCGTTTTTCCTGCGTGACGTTAGGTCAGGAGCGCAGGTACTTAGCGGGAGCCCGGCGCGAGCACGTTACACCCGAGGAATCCATCTGGCAGAAAACCACGGAGGTTTCGAAGCACGGAGGGGATCCCTGGGATAGTTCAGCCCGAGCTCCTGCATCGACCAGCGGTGGTTTGGCTGGATGCTTCTCGGCTCGAGCGCAGGGAGCTGGGCTCGAGCTGAAGCGGCTGCGGAAAACATCCTGTTGGATTGCCACGGGGTCAGCGGGGAGAGGCTCGATCGTTCCGCCTCGCTTGTGGCAGCTCCATGCCCAGCCCGGCTTCAAACCCTACCTGCTGGGTGTGTTCGTAAAGCAAAGGCCTCCTCCGAGCACCTCGCTTCCCGCCAGACCTCTCTGCACTAAACCAAGCAACTTTCTCGGCCGCAAGACCTTGGCGGGAGGCTGTTTTTTTTCCAGTGTTTTAACGGCTCTCGGGGCTCCTTTCGGACCGTTCCCCATTTAGCAACGTCCTTCCGAGGACCCACATCTCCAGTAAAAGTTTTCACCTCTCTCCCTGCCCTTCCCCCAGGGAATCGTAGCGGCTCTTTCCACCCCCCGGTATCACCCCAGAAATGCACGTTCCCGTTTCAAGAAGCCTCTCTGCCGGCAGCTACGATGGCAGAGAGAACAATTCTTGAGAGAACAATTCTTTACGGCTCTCTTTAGCTTAACCACGGCAAGAGATCAGCGCCGAGTCCTCCTGCTCATTAACACACGGGCTGCTGCCCCGGGCTCGGCACAAAGAGGCAGGGAAGGAGAAAACCCAGAGACAAAATGGCTTCGGAAAAGAAAAAGGACGTTAGGAATGTGGGGCAATAACCGCTGAAAGCCAAGAGGCTTTACAGCCCTCGCAGACCCCCCCTGAACGGGCTGGTCTTGCACCGACCACAGCGAAAGAAGTTTGGGTTGGTTTTTCCTTTTGTGGTTTTACCCCAGAGGAGCCCGAGGGGGGGTGGGGGGGGTGAGACCTTGTTCCTTGGGCTGAAACCAAAGCATTTTGTCCCGTTTGTGGTTTTATGTGTGAAAGCTCGTGAGCAGGAGGAGCCCCCAGCTCCGGGGGGGTGCAGGGATGAGGGGGTTTAAGCAGGTGGGGACTGGGCTGGAGATGGGGCCGTGCCCCATCACCCCCCCCAAGCTGATCCAGCAAATGCCCCCCCCTCGGCTGCACACCCTGTTTAGGAAGGGGGGGAACGGAAGCAAAACCAGCCTTTAGGAATCCAAGGTTTCTTTCAGCCCCTGCCCTAAATTCTCCGCCATCAGCTCCCATTAGCCTGATCCCACTTGAAATAAATTCTCCCCCCCGGGGGGAGAAGCTTTTACCACCCTACCCACAGCTCCCACGAACCCGGGGGAGCTTCCAGAAACCAACCGAATTCCTGTTTCCTCCCCTAACACCCACTTTGGGGCTGGAGCTGGGGCTGGAGCCGGGGAAAGGGCTCCCGGCTCCCGCAGCAAACGCTTCGTGAGCTCGAAAAGCTTCGGGAAACGTTCCCTCGTCCTCGGCAAGGACACAAACCTCACATCGTTCCATCCAGCCCGAGCGATCCGGGTTGCCAGGGCAGGATTGAATCTGTGAGCAGCACAGATCTGACGCTAGATGTGTGTTGGGTTGGTTTTTGGTTTGTGGTTTTTCTTTTTTTTTACCCCGATTTGATCACGGCCGCATTGACCGTGCGCTGCCCGGGCTCTGAACTGTCCCCTCGGCCGCAGCCGCTGCGCTCGGTGCTGCTTTAATTTATGAACTGCAGGCCTAAAAGAGCCGGAAAATTGACACCTGGGCTGAGGAGAGGAAGGTGGGTTTGTCAGGTTTTGTTCATCGTCCTCAAAGCCCGTCTAGCAACGCCAAAGACCTTTTGTCTATAAATCTTCCAGCCTTAATAAAAAGGGTGCGAGCTGAAAAAAAAAAAAAAAAATTAAAAGAAAAAAAAAAAACCAACCCCAACCCCACAAAACCTGATACTACCATAAAAAAAGAAAAAAAAAAAAGAAACTTGGAAGCCTCTGGCTTTCCTTTCCTCCTGATTAAATGCAGATCACAAGAGGTTTTTATGGGAGGTAGGGACGTTTTTCAGTGCATCTGGTCCCTGGTATTAATCTTGCAGTCAGGCTGTATTAATGTGCAGCGTTTTCGGCGCTGGCCGGGCTCGAGCGGCACATACCTGCGATGATGACTGAGTCGGTTCGAGCGGGGCCGAATTTCAATGTCATCTCATGCTTGTGTTTATGAACCGCCAGGTGGTCCTCGTTCGTAAACCTCTGAAATGAAACCATTTAGAAAATGGGGAATAAATGCATTTGGTGGTTTTACGGGGTAAATCCTGCGGCAGGGCTTTGGGGGGGAGGAGGAGGAGGAGGAGGAAGAAGGGAAGGGGGGAGAGCCGGCGGATGGTGAGCGCTGCCGAGCCTTGAGCAAAAGCAGAGCGGGGCTGATGGAGAAGCTCGATGTGGAAAAACTCATTACACTGGGGGGGTTCTGGGGAGCTGGGGGGGGCAAATACGAAATATTTTTAATAACCCTGTTGGTTGGGTTTTGCGAAGCGACGCGGTGGTCGCAAGCGATGCAGGACCCGCGAACTGCGAGACGTGCCGCAGTCCCCCCCCTAACGCAGGGATGAATGAGGAGCTACTGGGGGGCAGGCAGCTTTTGGGGGGGGCTGGTGTGTGACAGAGGTGACCCCCGCCCGGCAAAGCCAGGCCGTGGCTTTATGGAGCAGGATGGAGGCCGGCCGCCACGGCTCTGGGCGAGTTGGAGAGCGATGCTTTCCACGCACCACCCGAAATCCCACCCGGCGCGGGATAAAAACCCACCCGCGACGGCTTTAG
>VZZY01011293.1:19323-114316 GCA_013400335.1 Eurystomus gularis | reverse complement strand
ATATTATATACTTATATAAATATTATATACTTATATATATTATATACCTATATACTTATATGGTATAAATATGAGTTCTATAAATAGAACACCTGGTAATACTTCATATTTGACTGTCATCAAGTGTCATCATTCTTGTGAAGGTCTAAATTTCTGATGAAGATCTCACATCTCTGATAGATTACAAATAGATCATTTTTCAGATCTCTAATATATTAAGTACTAGTAAGAATTTTCTGATAAAAGCAGGGCACATGCTATGTGCATGCTGGAAAAAATGATAACACCGATTGCACACTTTCAAATATTGATTCTGGCATGCAATACTCTGTTAGAACCAGAGGCAAAATATTTTTTAGTTCACGCACATGGAAAGTGTACTTATACTAAAAGAAAACCTTTTTTTTCCCAACATAGTATCTTCCAAATATTGCATAAGAACTTTTCTAAAGTCTTTCAGTAAACAACATGATTATGTACTTGCACATGGTGTCAGTGCCAGAATTAATGGTTGTCTTGATGCCCTGTTCTACTGTAAAGATATGCTACTTCCATGCAGACCCAACTCACAAAATTTCCCACGTCCATCCAGATGTCCGACTCTCTCTTTCCTAGTGATGACTTTGAGGAAGGTCATCCTTTACTTCCTCTGTGGTCTGAGCATTCAGTGTTGTTATAGTCTGGTATAACATACCAAAGTACTCCAATTAAAAAGTATGCATGTTTTAGATGAGAGGATAGCTAGTTCTTGAAATAAGCTAAACAAAGTGGTAAATGTTGATTTCTTAACATCTTCACATCAATATTTTATGCTTTCTTGATCAGACATGCCTATCAAATACTGGTTACTGAGCTTAGTGGATTTCCATCAATCAGTGACCTGCCATACATGAATGAACAGACAGGATCTTATAATCTGATGTTGTACACCATGAATCTTATCACTTGTTTAAAGTTCTAACTTTAGATGTCTAAAAGAAAAAAAAAAAAGGATTTAAGGCTTACCTGAGAGTCCATGCTTGAATCTTTTTCTGTATACATAAAAATATCAACTGCATTCAGTTACCCTTTCTGAAAGTCTAACTTACCTTTCATTGTTAACAATAAAGCACTGAAGTTTAAAAAAAAGCAGAGACTAAAAGCCAGTAAGAACATCTTCTAGGAACAATATAGTTTTGCATCAGATGATGTATTTGCTTAAGTTCAAGCACATTGCGCTTTGGAGAGCAAAGGTTTAATATTCAGTGGTTTAGATTCAGATTATACCAGTCTGTAAAAATCCATAGAATCATAGGATAGAATCATAGAATCATTATGGTTGGAAAGGACCACCAGGATCAAGTCCAACCTTCATCCTAACATCTCCCTAACCACTAGACCATAGCCTCAAGTTCTACATCTACTTGTTTTTTAAACACCTCCAGGGATGGTGACTCCACCACCTCTCTAGGCAGTCTCTTCCAGTGCCCAACCACTCTCTAAATAATTTCTTCCTAATATCTAATTTAAACCTCCCCTGACACAACTTAAGGCCATTTCCCCTTGTCCTATCATTAGTAATTTGGGAGAAGAGACCAACACCAACCTCGCTACAACCTCCTTTTAGGTAGTTGTAGAGAGCAATAAGGTCTCCTCTCAGTCTCCTCCAGACTAAACAATCCCAGTTCCCTCAGCCGCTCTTTATAAGACATGCTTCCCAGACCCCTCACCAGCTTTGTTGCCCTTCTCTGGACCCGCTCCAGCACCTCAATGTCCTTCTTGTACTGTGGTGCCCAGAACTGGACACAGTACTCAAGGTGTGGTGTCACGTACACCACACACGTGGTGGCTGAGTACAGGGGCACGATCACCTCCGTACTCCTGCTGGTCACACCATTTCTGATACAGGCCAGGATGCCATTGGCCCTCTTGGCCACCTGGGCACACTGCTGGCTCATGTTCAGCCGGCTGTCAGCCAACACCCCCAGGTCCTTCTCTGCCAGGCAGCTTTCCAGCCGCTCCTCCCCAAGCCTGTAGCGTTGCAGGGGGTTGTTGTGACTAAAGTGCATGACCTGGCACTTGGCTTTGTTAAACCTCATACAAATGACCTCAGCCCATCACTCTAGCCTGTCCAAATCCCTCTGCAGAACTTTCCTATCCTCAAGCAGATCGACACTCCCACTTAATCTTGTGTCATCTGCAAATTTACTAAGGGTGCATTCAATCCCCTCATCCAGATCATTGATAAAGATTAAACAAGACTGGTCCCAAAACTGAGCCTTGAGGGACACCAATTGTGACTGGTCACCAACTGGATTTGACTCCATTTACCACCAGTCTTTGGGCTTGGCCATCCAGCCAGTTTGTAACCCAGTGAAGAGTCCACATGTCTAAGCCTTGAGCCACCAGCTTTTCCAGCAAAATGCTGTCAAATGCTTTACTGAAGTCCAGGTAGACAACATCCACTGTTTTCCCTCATCCACTAGGTGGCTTACTGTTTAAAAATTTTAGTATTTTAAAAACACTGTTTGAGTCAATCTAATCCAAATATTAACATAAAGTAGCGAAAGTTTGCATTTCTTAAATTTTGTGAAGACTCAGCTTCACTGAAAGCTTTATCTGTCATAATGGCAACACAGTTTTCTACAAAATGTCCCCTAAGGCACACATACATATTTTTTTTAATACAGCTCTTCAGTCTATGACTAGTAGAACACTTTAGAAAGGAAAACAAAATAATCTATGTTCCAATCTGCAGAAGGGCTTCAGATTTGACCAAGGACCTGATCTCAGACCTATTAGCACTTTCTTGTTTTGTACAGCCCTTCCCTAGTTATTAATGAAGTTGTGTGCTTCCATACAAAAATTCAAAGGGTCATGCAAAATTACCTTTGCCTGTACAGTTCTCCAAATCCTCTATGCTTTACGTCTGTCCCACATGCCTATCACTCACACTTCTGAACTGTACTTAATTTCAGCATCTGTTGAACATTACAGTCTGATGAGTTACAGCTCTTGACTTTCACGATTATGCGACAGCAGTTTTCAGACAATGGAAAATGGCTTGTTTGACAGACGTTAGAGTTGTAGTACTCACTTTCAGAAGTGATTTAGTTTCCCCATCTTCAGAGAGCAAACATACACTTCCAGTCTGAACAAAATTAAGTTTATGTTGAGAGAAATGTTTAACAAGAACGAAGATTCCAGCAGCTTTATCCAAACCCTCTTGTGACAGTGGAGGGGATGCTGAAAGGAGGGAGAAGAGAGAGAAACACTCTGCCCTGTAATATCAGCTGTGCCACTTGGCTCTTCTTGAGACAAGAAAGTCTCTTCAGTGTTTGAGAGATGTAGTTGTACAGAAAGCTGTCTCTCTTATGTGAGTAAGTATCTTGCCTAAGAGGAGTCTGAGGATCCCTCATTCAAGCAACATTCATAAAAACAACCAGGGGTGCCACATGCTTCAGGATACTTAAAACAGTTTGTCAATACTAGGAACTGAATTAAAAAAAAAATCAAAATGAAAATAGCTATGGAAAATATTTACCTGCTTAGCTAATAGGCTGTATCTCCACAGATATGATTTCTGGTTGTCTAAATTAATAGACTAGTGAAGCTATATTTTTATTCTGTAAACTCCCAGCCAAGGAATATGTGTACTAAATCCACTTCATCATTTTATGTTATGGCTATTTTTAAAAAGACACACTATGCATGTGTTCCAGAAATGTTCCTCAAAACAGCACTGTAGTCACAAGTCTCATAGCACGCTAACTCTGCGTAGATTACTCATAGGTTGGAAGTTTACTCTTCTACAACATATTAAAAATAATTTTAAATATTAACAAATAGAATATAAAAACACCATACTTACTAGTATTTGCTTTATAAATGTCTAAATACACCATGTTATTTGTTTTATCTGTTAGGTACATTTCCATATTAACTTTCTCATACATTTTGTTGAGTTCACATTCTCAATGTTAATTTAAGTAGCACTCGGAACTGACAATGCAAAACCAGTAAGATTAATGAACATGTAATACAAACAGAATGAGCATGCCGGGAAGTTTATTGTATGCTTCAGACAGTTGTTTATTGTTAAATGCACTCAGAAGTAGTGGTTTTTTTCAGCTGTGACTCATAAAAGGACAGTCTTGGTTACTCTGTTCCACTGGTAATGGATGAAAGATGCAGTAAGTTAAAATTTAAACTGACATTTTCTATTACTTGGTTACCCAGTGATGAGATCAAGAAGTTAAAAATGTTTGAAAAATTGCTGCAATACAATAAACACCAGAATTATTTATTCTAGCTGTTACATAACTTATGTTTACATAAAAGGATGTAATGCTGTATAACTTTTGTGTTCCTGTAATTTGAATGCATTTGCTTTTTTTACCTTTAGCTGAAGAGAAAAATTTCTAGAATTTGTTTCTTAACAGGATGGCACCTTAAATGAATGCTAAACCAAAGATGTCTATCCTATGTACTGCAGATGTAAGGAGGGCTAGAAGTCAGAGTAATTAGAAAGAATATCTCAACAGCAAATTATAGATTTAAGAAAGATACCAACCACTTAGAAATATATTTGGAAATTGCATCTAAACTAAGTTTACACATAAAAGCGATCCTTTCTCTTACAGAGGGCATGATAGTATTCAACTGATCTTGATTTTTGTAGGTTGACTGGAAAGAACTAATAATAAAAAGCCCAAAGGTTAAAAAAAAAAAATCTCAACCATCATTAAGCCACTCCCAGTCTCCAACAAAACCGCTACCATATTAAGATATGCAAATTGTACCTATGGGCATATAATTCAGTAAGAAGAAACACTAAAGCAGGACAAAAATAATTTTAAAATTATTAAACTGTCTTATTGCTTCTGGTAAGGATGGTAATCCATGGTTTTCCCTAGAATATCTACATCTTAATATAACCTTTAATTCAAACTTGCATTTTGCTTCCTCATATGCAAACAGGTTACAATGTTTTTCAAGTATAGGGAAATTCTCCCCTGACAGAGTTCCCAGATTTGGATTTCTGAACCCTAACAGGCATAGGAAAAGAGGATTAACTAGCAATAACTGTGTTTGTGTGTTTATTACTACCATTTAAACAGTTTACTCTTCCCATGCTTGTTTCCTTTTCTAGATGCTTCCACTAGTCATACTGATCTTGGCTGGTTTGACACGCAAAAAAACAACTACATTTATTGATCAACCTGTGATGCAGTACATCATTTATCAATGCATACTCATACAAAAAATATGCTCAGTGGAAGGAACTTGGACACTTGGTGTCAGTATCTTGGTTATTTAAGCCTGGCCAGCATTCCCTGGTCTTGCTTCAGCTCCTCCTGCAGTTGCCCTCATCTCTGCAGTGACCCAAGGCAGCAGAGGGCTGAGGATGTACTTAATGCAAACTGTGGGTGTAGTTACAGACCTCCTAGTTCTTTTCTTGATCTGTTCATGAGACTCCTCATCACATTATGAGGCCACAAGGCAAATCTGCCTTCCACCAGAGCTTAGAAATCCTTGCCAGGGATGAATATTGCAGCATAGTGCAGCAAGTTAACCAAAACTCCAAGTGTGACAGTGAAGTGAGGTCATGAACAAACCACATGCTTAGTAATCAGAAGTCACCAGGGGCATAAGTTGTGATTGTCAGTTTCTGAATGGGAACTCCTGATATATTAGGCCTGGTTCAATCATGTCAACCCAGGCTCTAGTGATGCTGGTGATCAGCTTTCTTATCATATGTTACAGTGGTTTTTCAATCAAGATAGTCCCATGCTGTTGCCTTGAGTCCATGTAGAACTACACACACACTATTAGGTAGAAGTTATTACATATTTTAGTCACCTACAATGCATTCTGTAAGATCACACTAAATAAGACTGGAAGAGAATTTCAAAAAGTTCATTCTTCAAACAAACTGAAATCCTTCTCTTAATATTTTTCAAGATAAAAAGCTCTACACATTTGTTATTCTGTTAAGAGTTTCTGTAATGGAGAAAGTTGGCTGCAGGTATCAAATTTCTTTATGGATGCACCTTTTAATCAATTTGAACACAGGCCGAGAGTATATAGAGGCTTGTGAATTATTATACAGAGGCTCAAATGAATGACACATTTGGAGATGATACTCTGTGGTTTTGTATAGAAGTAAAATCACAGAAAGAATGCGTATCTGTTTCAAATGCAGAATGGAACTTTTTTTAATATTGGTGGAAAACCAAAATTTTTAGATACCACAAGAGAAAGTTTGGCAATTAAAGGAAATATGTTCCCTTAATTATGACATGAAGTAGTTTAAAATTGTTTAGATTATTTGTCTTGTTTTCATAATAGGAACTGGGAGAGGTTAGACTTAGACTGCAACTTAGAAAGAAATTCTTTACCCTGAGGATGGTGAGACATTGGAACAGGTTGCACAGGGGGGTTGGGGATGCTTCATCCCTGGAGGTGTTCAAGGCCAGGTTGGATAGGGCCTTGAACAACTTAGTCTGGTAGGAGGTGTGAGTTGGAACTAGATGGTCTTTGAGGTCCCTTCCAACCCAAACCATTATATTATATGATTCTATGAAATAAAGGAGTACCCCATGCATGTGCAACATATGCATTTTTGAAATGTCTTTAAAGGAGACAAATCATATTAATTTACACCTAACGAGCCAACAGTATGGCTTCCACTTAGAGACCCATGAATCAAAAAACTCAAAAGCACAGATCCATTTGAGCCAAAGAAATGGCCACCTCAGAGAATTCCCCCAGTTGCCTTTTTCAAAGGGAGAAACAATATTTTAACTAATTGTGGCTGAGAAGTAATTTTTTCAATCAAGAATAAAATATGGAGAATTGATTCTGTAGCATGATGAATAATTTCAGTGCTTAAGATGCAAAGATTCTTTACATGAGAAATGTTTTACACATATGAACTGGTTGTAAAATATGCAACAAAATATTTTACTTTTTTTACTAATTTATTTCAAATTAAGACAATCACAGTATAATTTGAAATCATAGCCTTATAAACATACAGTAATGTTACATTAGCCAGTAGGGTACTTTTTCATCAGTTAACAGTTATGGGAGCTCACAGATACTCCTCTAGGGAGAGACATTCTTTTTCTATGACTTCAGTAGAAATGGATTAAGAATTGCAAAGGAATACTAATAAAGATGCTGAATATCAATGCTTACACTTTTTAAAGCCAGTACCTTTACTAGGTCATATAGTTAACTAAATTTTTAGATGTCACAGATTTGTTATGAGATACCTTATACTTCTCAAAAAAGGGAAGAGGAAATGAGGATTAAGAAGTTAGCTTGTAAAATATGCAACAATGCATTATAAATAGGTTTTTCTGCATAAGTTAGATTTCTTAGACTTGTGTATAATGAAAAGTTAAAAAAGATCAGCCACCTGTTAATATTGTCTGGATAGTACTGCGGCCTTCCTTGCACATGACCTGATAACAATTACCTCAAAAATAAATACATAAATTCACATTGACTTCAAGGAAAAACTGAAAAATAACATTTCGCAATTTGCCTTATAGCTGTCATTGAAACATAAGATATATTCATGGAAACATGAGAAGGCTAAAAAGATTGAGTTACAGGCAATAAGGCAGCAGTAGTTAGTCCAAACCAAAAAACTCAGAAATTAACAAAAATATCAAGAGGGTTGAAATGCTCTTTTTATAAAAATACGGTATTTTCCCAGTCATTGCAGTATTTTTAACCTCTCATTTCAAGATAGCAGTGTCAAAAAAAACCCTTCTTAAATCACAGTATCTTAAACTACAACTAAAGGAGTAAATGAGATGAAAGTGAGTCTTGGATTCTTCTAAAAATAAAAGGAAATAGTTACTTTTTCAATTCACCGTGAGTTCTTAAATGGCAGTCTAATAAAATGCAAACATTGCTAACAATGAGCAATTGTAAACTGATAGAAAAATGCAATGAGGTTTTTAGGGGGTGGGGTTGCTACTGGTTTCTAACACTGAAAGAAGTTCTTTTAAAAATCCAGGCAAAATATTAATGAGTATAGGAAACATTTCAAAATAAACACTTGAAATTTGTATGTCAGCAACTGGAGTGGTATCATAATCACTAGTTGTGACATAGTTCCTTCTTTCCCTCTTAAGCTTTCTGACAAGGAAAAAAGCCATGCTGTTAAAATTCACTACCACATCAGAACACCATAATCACACCAAAACACAAACCAGTCATCACCTGACTTCAAAACCTCTGCCTTCTAGCAAGTGCTGAAAGAAAAACACAGTTCCTATTCTTTAATTACACACAGTCCTAAATCTCAAAATCACTTTGTCTATTTTTGTCTGAAAGTAGTATCTAAGTTAAAATTGTTTCCTACCTCTATCTCCTTCAAGAGTCTGGAATCTCTTCTGCTCAAGCATTTTATTACTCCCAAGATCTAAATTTCCAATCTCAGTTGTAGCTCTTGGGACTGACAGGAGTTGGTCAGAAGCACAAGGTTTCATGTTCCAGCTGCCTTGTAATTGCAAAATCTCAGCTTCCCCTCTGAGGGCTGTCATCAGAGATTGCACCAGCAAATGATGTTTAAGAGAATTTAGCACTTCATCATAATTTTAAATTACTCCCATCTTCAACACTAACAAGAGCACATTTTAAATCCATGGGTAGGATTGCTTCTCTTCCCTCAGTTTTGAAATATAAATTGAAAAGGATTTCTTTCATATACTTCTACAAGCAATGATGCTTGAATGTAAATCAAGGCCTTTTGTTTGCAACTGCTTTTATCTTCCAAATCATCATCTTTACAAAGAAATTTTTGATTAAATGGCTCATACACCAGTCAGAGTAACAGAGGATGTTTTTTTTTGTTAAACAAAATCACAAAATCCCCAACAATACCAATGTCAATTGCTGTATTGTTTCAAGAAACAAAAACTCTCAGAAAAAAAATAACAACTGCCTACATAACACTGTGTCTAGAAATTGTTGGAAGCTAATTGCAACAAACCTAAGACAGTTGTTCCAGCACTATGCAACAATGCAGCAAACTCTCAGGGAAAAAAATAATTCTTTCATCTTTCTGGCTTTTGAATATTTGGTTTTCTTATCAGTATACTTTGCATGTAGTGGCTGTTGCTTTTAAGTAGCTACTACTGCACAAACTTATCTGAATTAGAATCACTACTTCAGGCAGAAACACATTTCTTGGGGAAACCAAAGGAGCATCTCCACCACCATGGCTTGGTACCTGGTGTGCTGCCAGGCATCAGATGTGGTAGTTGCCCTCTAATACCTTGGTTCAGACCATAACGCCTCTTTCTACAAGGGAGTGGGATAAGCTTCTGTTCAGTTATGACTAAATCTGGGGATGAGGACAGGTGGGACATACAGACAGGACACAGATACATGACTAAACCAAGAAACCAAAAGAAGTCTTCAAGTTACTATTCTGGAAGACCACTCTTATTAGCAGAAGGGCAAAGCATTAGCATCTCTTTTATCTGCAAATAATGTTATTGCTGCAAATTAATCATGATCCCCATAAAAAGTGAAATACCACTTAATTTTGTAACCTGTTTAATTGTAAGTGCTGCATTTTCAAATTAAGAAACTAGAACTGAACTGTGTATTTTTAGTAACTCCTTCAGGACAAAGACATCTCTACTTTGCCACAAATGTCACAGAAAATGGGATTTTATGTACCTTTTCTTATAACTGGTTCTATCATATAATTTGGTTTTGTAAAAACACAGACCTGAACAGTTTAGTGGAAATTTCACAATGATACATTTCCATAATCTTGATAGTTCAGTGCAGGCTCTCTAAGCAGCAGCAAATAAGGGACAAATGACACTAGAAAGTCAATTTCAGAGCGTTTCACAACATCTTTCAGAGTGTTTTGAAAGCACATGAAAGAAAATTGAATTAGAGAAGAGGCATGATTATACCATACATGGAAAAAGATTTCTAAGTTTCTACCTAAAAACAAGGCAGACTAACCACCAATGCTGCCCCACCAACCTGAACTAGAAAGGACTGCCAAATATAATGCAATCCTAACATTGTCAAGAAGCTCACAGCTGTACTACCCATTCTGCATGAATTCCTCCCTATGAAAATATCTATAGTAAAACCCCATCAGCTTAAGCAGGGCCAAAACTTCACTCACAGATCCATTCTCAAAAAATGTCCTAACTATATCTCCTGAATTCAGAACTCAGTTTTGGCCTTAACCGCAACAGATTTGTTACACAAAGCTTTCTAGATCAAGCCTAAAGAGGTGGGGTTAGGAGAACTATTTTTTTTAAAAGAAAAAGGAAACAGCAGACGATTGAAGGCTATGGATGGATTTGATTAAATTTTAGTATCTGAATCATTCAACAAAGATCCCTTTTGAATCAGAAGAGATCTAGTCGAAGTTAATTCCATCCCAAAGCAGATGTTCAATGTTAAAAACAGCTGAATTGAACTTCCTTCTAAAGCACTTGTATCCACGTGATAATGAACAGAACACCAGCCTCCATATAGCTAGAATTTCTTAATCTATATTTAAAGTAGTAATACCCTTAAAGCTGCATTGCAAAACCATGTGCCTTCTTGATTGGTTTATTTTATAGAGCATACCAGATTTTAATGAGTTTTCCTAAAAAATAAAACTCAGTTGATTATACTGTCTGTCACTGTCCTCTCAATAGGTTAATTTCATTCACATTTGAAAATGGACAAGGTTTTAAGGATAGTAAAGTATGCTTTTTTCCTTGTAGAAATTGACTTCTAGAGAGAAAAGAAAGATGGTATTTATCCCTTTAGTAATGGAAAAATCAGAAAGAACACCCTAATTCTCTTTGAAGAGGCATCAGTCAATACATAGGAAAAAAGAAAGAAAAAAGAAAAAATTTTATCCATTAAGCAGGTGCACAGCTCCAGACAAACTACACTGCCTGCAGTGGTAGTTGCATGAGAGAAATATACAAATGTGGGGTGGTGTGCAAGGACTGATGACAATAGGAAACCAAGTTTCATTAGTTCTGCTACTAATGGAATGGTTTGATTTAACTTATAAATGTTCCAGAAAAAATTACCGACTATTAGAAACTTTGAAGATTACATTTGATCATTAAAGTGTAAAGAGAAATTTATGTCTGTTTTAATTGAAAAGCTTAATACAACCTTTATGGCAGAGGTACCTCCTGATATATTGCAAATGTCTGCAGAAAATCTCTTACCATGCGTATTTTACATATGCCAGTAGATTGAAACAATGAGAATTAGATGGTGAGGACAGCAACAAATTAATGAAGATTCAACTAAGGTGCTCATAATTAAAATCTGTACACTTAAGACTGATCAATTTTTTATTTCTAACTTTTTTAGTTGTATAAAAATAAAGGGAAAGTCTTGGTGCAAACTAAAGCGGTTGTTTTAGCACTTCTCAAGGAAATCTCTCCACACAATGTATACTGAAACTGTAGATTTGATGGTGAGGAGGTCAGCACCTCAAATCCCCACTGGCAGCACTTTAAAGAGTTGAATTTTTCTATTGCAGCTAGTCAAGTTTGTAATTATGTGAAATAGAACAAAAATAATGAAGCTGCAAGGCCTGCGAGGATCAGAAAGATAATCCTCCTGCTCTCCAATGTTGCATAAACTATATGTGGGAACCGTCTTGCCTCCTGGAATCTGTCAGTTATATGGTCAACACAAGAGGATTCAAAGATAAAAGCAAATTTGGTATAGAAAATGATCCTTAATACTTTCAAACTTGTGGATCTATAATTAAGCACTTAGTTTCAAAATTATGTTCCTTAACAAGCAGAAATTTAAATTAATACTAAATTCTTACTGTAAGTAACCTTATTTCCAGAAGTGACAAAAAGCTATTGAAGTCAACATAATAAAGAAGAGTTCTGTGGAATAACTCTTATCTGGCAACTATGCCAGAATTTACACCATCACTTGTGACAGAGAATATGTAATGGTTCCATCAGAAAACTGGAGGCACAGCTCCGGAGGAAAATAGGTCTGAGTTGCATACAAGGAGAATCTATGACTTCAGCAGCCACGTATACATCTCAAAACTTGGATTTCAGTTCTCCAGCAGGATCAGAAAAGCTCCATCTTCATGCATTGAATGACCTAGGTAGAGATGTCCCTACTCGCGTAGGGAGGTTGGACCAGATAACCTCTAGAGGCCCCTTCCAGCCTAGAACGTTCTATGATTCTATGATCATAAGACTACACTGAATTTAAGTGTGAAAACCAAAACAGACAGGATTGAAAATCATAGAATCATAGAGTAGTTTGGGTTGGAAGGGGCCTTTAAAGGTTGTATAATCCAACCCCACCTTGCAATGAACAGGGGCATCTTCAACTACACCAGGTTACTCAGAGCCCCATCCAACCTGTCCTTGAATGTTTCCAGGGATGAAGCATCTACCACTGCTCTAGGCAACCTGATCAAGTGTTTCACCACAGTCATTGTAAAACGTTCTTCTTTCCTAGTCGAAATCTCCCCTATTTTATTTTAAAACCATCCCTTGGTTTTGTTGCTACAGGCTCTACTAAAATGTCCCTGACATTCAGATAAACCCCTTTTAAGTACTGAAAGAATGCATGTCCTGGTTTTGGCAATAAGGTGTCCCCAGTGCCTTCTCTTCTCCAGGCTGAAGAACTCCAACTCTCTCAGCCTGTCCTCATAGGAGAGGTGTTCTATCTCTCCTGTCATTTTTGTGGCCCTCCTCTGGACCGACTCCAACAGGTCCATATCTTTCTTGTGCTGAGGACTCCAGAGCTGGATGCAGTACTCCAGGTGGGATCTCACGGGAGTGGAGTAGAGGGACAGAAACACTTCCCTTGACTTGCTGGCCACGCTTCTTTTGATGAAGCCTGGAATACGGTTGGCTTTCTGGTCTGTAAGCACATGTTGCCGCCTCATGTCCAGCTTTTCATCCACCAGTTCTTCTTGGCAGGGCTGCTCTCAATCTCTTAATCACTCAGCCTATATTGATATCAGGGGTTGCCCTGACCCAAGTGCAGAATCTTGCAATGTTAGTGTATACATATCCATAGTGTCACAAACGTATGTCTGAGCACCACTACCTTGAGACTCTTTACAACTCATGGGGAGCATAATTCTGTCAGATGGTTCCCTTGCCATTTGCATGGGGGAATTTATATTCCTTTCTCTTCAGATTAGAGATGTAGTCAAGAGCAGTTTATCAGGTTTCAATAAAAGTTCTTGCCTTGGGATTACTGGCAAAAGTTGATCAGAAAGCCATCACCTGCTGGCCTTATTTAGATCAAAAGCACTGAAAAGAAAAAACATAGGAAACAAACCTCTCCTCACTATTAAATACATGTTGGCATCATCCAGTGGATACTTGGTAACTACATGACTGAAATCTGTGAGTTCTTAGCTCCATTTGGAGCACTTTGGATAATCTGACAGAACAGATGGGGTGCTTTCAAGTATGCAGTTCTCAGGTTACTCTTTTTTTGGTCAAAACCAAGGAACCAGCAAAACACACATTTCAGTATCTGATAGCATTGTCCATAGCTTCTGTAAAACAAGTTGAGAGAGGTGATTACTGAATGGGACTTTAGACAGGTGATATGAAAGATTGTGCCTGGCACATCCTCACAATTTCATTTGAGCTGATAACTTAAGACTAGGAAATGCAATTTGCATCCTTACTCTATAGCATGGGAAAATGGCATGGCAGCAAGCATACGGTAAGATGCAAGAGGAAAAGCAAATGCTGAAGAAATATCTTCAATAATTAATAAAAAACATAACTCAAGGAGGCTGCACACCTGAGAGAAAGACCTCATCCTCTAGAATTACATATAAAATAGTATCACTGTAATTTCCTACCAAGGATTCAGAGATCTGTAAGATTTCTATACCCTGCTCAGTTTTGTAAATGCTGGATTCTACTGGTGACGACTAATTTACTTGATAGTGGTCCAATTAGGATAAGTTCTCTTATATGTTTAAGGGTTTGACTACAGAACCATAGAAGAAGTTTTATATTAAAAGTCAGTTTTATAAAATTAAATTCAGTTCTGTGATTTCCATGTTATTCAAATAACATGAGGCAAAGCAGTGTTGCATAACTGAGTAGTCATGGAAGCTTGTGCACTAGAAAGAAGGGAAAAAAGTTAAATTGATGACTTGAAAGAAAAATTGTCTTGAAAATTAACAAGGTGCCTAAAAGAAATAATTTGAAGAAAAAAAATCTCAAATGTGTCATCTTGAGGGATAAGTCTTGGAGAAGGAAACTGATGACAATGAGAGGAAGATAAAAGATTAAAAATAAGAGCATTGGAAGCAGTATACTTCTATAATGGTAAGATGAAATGCACACTGTATATACAACATACACGTCTATGTCAATATGTAAGAGATGTTCTTCCTCAAATAAAATGCAAGCTATTGTGATAGATAAGCTGTCAATATGCGTGAATTTCAGATGACCACATTATATACCAAGATATGTTTTGAGGCTGAGTTATTTAGGTATCCAATAAAGCTTACAAGAGTGCTGGTAATGCCATACCAAAGTGTTACACATTTTTATAAGCTACACAGATGCTGATTTGATAACATTTTAGAACTGCATGGACCCCTTTCAGCAAAATTACTTTTTATAGAAATCTTTTAACATGTACAGTTCTGTACCTGGAATCAGTTAAAATCAGGGTTAAAAGGAAGAAAAAAACCTGAAGTGTGGTGTACCTCCAAAATAACTTATTAGTAAGATGAGTCATTACTATAAGATAGGATCTCTTTGAACCTTATAATTCTGGTAGCCAATATTAGCTAGGGTCTTTTTCTGTTTGTTTTACATATTTTTCACACATAGGGAATACAGATGTACAGTGAATACTGAAGGACAAATTAATATTTGTCCATAGAGATAAATTCACATTGTAAGTGAACCACATGACGCTCCTGAGGTCCTTACAGATAGGAAACACTGAACTTACCTCTGGAGCCAATTATTTCCCCTTCTGGGTCAGAATGAGAGCATCAGAATTTATACACTTAAAAAGTTTCCTAAAGCACCCTGAAAATTTAAAGGTCTCACCACTAACTAATTCTGGGTAAATTACTGCATTTTTACATTTTTAATCCATATTAACTTCTGCTCCACTTTTGTTCAGGATTTTCCCTGCCTTAGTTGTAAGAAAGAATCCTAAAACAAATCTTCTATACCTGCTAAAATAAGATATTAAACAAACAAATATTCAGGATAGAAATCTGTATTATTTCAGAGCCATTTCTTGTTTTCCTGTATGAGGGCACGGTGACCAGGACTGCAAAGAAAAACTGTCTTCAAGCCGGAATCTCTGTTTGATCTTGATCATTTCAAAAATCACTGTTCCTGGGTTACCTGTCTTGCACAACTTTTCCTTACCTCAATTTCTCTTTCTACCTCAGTCGTCTGGGTATTCTCTTGCACATGTTTCAAAACTTATAATTTCTATACAGAGTTAATTTATTCATCCACTAGACAAAAGAATGAAATAGTAATGTCATGGCTCAAGATTATTATTAGAGCTGGAAAATACTTTGAATTGGTTTGATGGAAAACTAAATTCATTAAATATAACTTGCAGTCAAATTTTCTGTGAAACAATTTACTATTTTATAACTACAGTAAAACACCTAAAATGAAAAGTGTCGTTACGAATTAAAAGCAGATGCTTCTTCTCTTATAGCATGTTAAGAACATTTGATCTTATACCAGCAATATCCTCCCTCCTCATGCATTATTATTTTAAAAGTAAAGTTTTGGATGTTTATTGGGATACATTGGGATAATTTCCCATCAGAAAAACATTGAATACTTAATGCTATTTTAAATTATTTAAATAGGCCTTTAAAAATTATTTTAAATTTTTATGCCTTCTTGTATGCAAATTTTCATGAGATTTTTGGTGCATTTTGGGGTAGCCTTTCCACTCTATTCGCAATTTATGTAAATTTGTATCTTTTGTTTTAAAGTCAAATATTAAAGATTCAATACAGTAAAGCAGTGACTTGCAATATGTGAAATCCAGACAAGTGTTTTTCCAGACTTTTAATTCTGAGAATGGAGTTATGGTTCTCTATTTAGTGATTTCTGTATTGGCTTTAGTAATATTTGGTGTCTTATAAGTGATCCAGAAACCCCTGCCAAGGTCAGGCCTTCTGCTAGGTAACATTCACATAACTACTGAAAGAGTTCTTTTCTCAAGGAAACTGAAATCAAGAAAATCTAGTTCTAGTTGGTTAGACTTACCTTCTCTTTCAGTAGTATCAAATTGATGCTTGAACCATTTATGCCTCTAAGGGTTACACCAAGGCATCACAGAGAAAACCAAATGTAGTGTTAAATGTGTAACACAGATTACATAGAAGTTAGAGATTTAAACAAATGAGAAGATCAGGGTCTTTCATATCAGTAAGAGATATGCTCTAGACAGCAATGCAGATCATATATGAATGGAATCACACTCTCAAGATGCCTATCATCTCAGCCTTGAAAGGAGTGGCCTGATGTAATTAATAATCTTGACTTAGGAATCCTAGTAAAATGTCTAAAAGGTTCAGTGGAACCTTGAAGTTCAATACTGCATATCCTCTACTCAGCCAAGGCACTGGAACAGCCCTCATGCCGTACATAAGGCATTTGAGATTCACAAACTTGGCATCCTGATCTGTGAGGGGCATCCACTAGGCATACCCTGAGGAGTAACGCCAGGATTTCCTCAATGCTTTTTGCATCAAAAAGCAACAGGGACAGGGAGAGAGTGTTAAACCTTGAAGCACATGTATAAGCGAAAAATATCTTCAGCATCCAGCTATTGTTGCTTCTTTCATTTCCAAAATCCTGCACATTTTTTGCATAGTGTCCAAGTACTGGTAAATATGGGTCTACAACTTATCCAAATGCTCTGGCAACTTAGTTATAATACTGCGCTGACCCCTTTGTATCAGCCAAGCATATACAAGTCTACATAACCACAAAGAAGTTTCTCTTTGAATCTGGGTTAAATATATTACAGGACACCAGGTGATCATATGCAGCATTTTTTTTCTTCTAAATCCAGAAGATATACATAATAAGACAGCAAGTTAGATTGTTTTAAATATGAGAATGTAGATAGTAGTTTATAGGTATGTGTGTCTGAATTCAGGATCAAGCTGTTATTTATAAACCTATCAATAGCTAAACCAATACTAATGCTTAGAAGACAACGAAATAATATATTCTTCCACATTAAATCATGTCCTTGAATGCTGATTTTCCTCATGTTATTCTTTACTGACAAAAGGCCACATTTGAGTCATTAAGAAGAATTTATCCTTTCAAATCAATGAAGGTTTCAATTCTGATTTCAGTGTTCTGGGAATGATGACAGTTTCTGAATTATAGGCTCCTGTACACTTGTCTGACTTCAGATTTATCAGCAAGGTCAGACATGCCAGACATGAGAATGGCATTGCAATTAGAAAGGTGCTTGTTCTGCCAGCTAGGTGTAAAATGCCCCAGCAGTGCACAGTGAAGCCTTTATTTTATGTGTAAATTAATTGCAGTAACTATCAAACTACAGCTGGTAAGGCAGCCAGCTAGGTGTAAATGGGAATTCCAGACTGCCAGAGTGTCTCTGCAGGAAAAACAGTGTCTCCAAAACCACAACTTCAGTATTCAAAGTAGCAAACAAAGGGAAAGTGCCAGCTCAGGCACCTGACTTAAAAGTGAGCAACTGAACAGCTGATACTCTAGATAAAGGCAAAAGAAGAATGCAGAAAAAAGTTATATGATATAGTAAAAGACCAAATGTTTGAGTTTTCATGTTTTGGCAAATTATATTTGAGCTACAAAGCCTCTGAGTAGAACTGGTAATTTCTATGGCTTCTATATATGGTTGTCCTTTCAACTACTTCCTTCTTTTCTGTATGGAGATGAACACCAGTTAAAAGAAAGCAATTATATATATCAAGGTGGCAACTCCATGATTCAGGGTCTCCAGGAGCAGTAACAGGAATTCTGAGCTCCTTCCCCTGCACACAGCTATGCCTCTTTCACTTCAATGACACAACATTTGTAAGGCTATCCTTTGAACTGACTCACTGAACTCATACCAGTGAAAATAAATCCTGAGGCAAAATGTTATTATACTCAAAATATGATGGAGAGGTGATGGCCTCTGAGATGGCTTGCTTTGGTTCCTTCCATTCTGGAGAAAACCATTTTCCTTGCTGCTTGTAAGTTTTGAGAATGAACTATAGGAGAGGAAGACAACTGTGTGGATTGACACAAGATCTGACCAGGAAAGTGCCATAGGAGAGTGGAAGGGGATGAAACCCTAAAACACCACAATAGAGTTGTAAATGAATTTATTGAATACCCTCTTTCATTAACTGCAGTAAGCACACACAGTTATTGCCCCATACTTCCAAGGATGGTTTTTGGTATTAGATTAAAGGTTTGCTACACATTCAGAATTGGCATAGGAGTGAAGGAACAATGATGCTCCACTGTTCAGGAGAAGGCTTAGGAAAATCTAAGACATCCTGACTACTGTAAAAGTGGCTAAATTTGAAAATGACATACTAGGAGATACAGGAATATATGGCTCTATTTCGTTACTCATGTCAAAGTAAAAAAGTGTACTAAACTCCTTCACAACATTCTGCGAAAACTGATCTGACTGTTTGAATGCTCATATGCCACGTGTAAATGTCTGGAAATGTGCTGTTCTCACCTTTTAAAAAAATTGATGTGACCTGAATAAGATGGGAACTGTACTATGGTTATATACTATAAGATGGGTAACTTAAAAAGCAGCTAACTGAAAAGACATTATAGAGTTCATATCTGTTGGAGTTTTCTGGAATTAAAAACTTTACAAGCAAAAATAAGCTAAATAGGTATTCTGCAGAGTCAGGAGCAAACTATGTAACAGACTGCAGTCCCTCAGGAGTGTCCCTGCCATCCTAGCCACTAGTGACTGAAAAATACCAGACAGTGGGCTACAAGGTACAGAAAAAGAAAGAAACAGATGAACCCGAGATGAAAGAAAAGATCAGAAATGACTGATGAGGAAATCTAACTGTAGCACAGCTTTTGACAATCATTGCCTGAAGCTGAAAAGTGATGATATGTTCTGCCCAGGCAAGCTCAAAATGGCTGCAAAATAAACTAGTAACCCCTCGAACAAGTTTGCTTTTTGGTCTATAAAAATAGTAGCAGTTTCCTCTCAAAGTCCATAAAATGCATTTCTACTAGACTCTCAAAACCATTTTAAAATCATATGGTCTTACTGAGTCTCAAAATTCAGTGTTTTTCCTATAGTCATTTACCTAGTCAGTATTCAGAAAGCAACCAGAAAAGCCAATAAAAGTAGTAATGAATAATGATTAAAAATGACCTCCTCAGCTTCAGGAAAACAAATATCTAATTTTCAGAGTTCTAAGTTTAATTTACTTCTATACCATAACACACACAATGGACATACTTTTTTTGTGTTTTAATAACTCTTTCATGCCAACAAAGCTGACTGGTGGGGAACTGTAGCCCTCTAAATCTATGCATAGGTTGCAGTCACGGATAGATTCAGAGCTTAAACTGAGGTCTGAAACAGGGCAGAAAAACAGCAGTTCTGTTATGTCTTGTGAAGGTGTGCTCATGCAGAAGGGGTTGGTTCCTGGTTAAATATACACATGATGAGAACATCTTCTGCACTGGAATCTTGTCTCCCTTTCCCTTTTGTTCCTCTAAAACATACAAGTTCATTCATACAGGCTGTGCTAGTAGAGTAAGATCTTTGGAAAATTGTTTTCGAGGCTATTCTGCTCATGCCCAAGTTGTGAATAATAAATTGAAAATAACCTTTCCTGGAATAAAGCCTTCATCAATCAGAACAAAGACAAAATACATCCACTTATTTGTGAGCAGAGAGCATATAATCTGTTTTTGCTTCTTTGTACCTGTTCACTTGTCCATCTGTCATAGAACAGAGGGGAATGTGGTTGAGATCAAGAATTAAGAGTACAGATCTCATGCTGTTAAATATCCTCAATGGGCTTGTCCACTTCTAAAAAATTGCATTAATTAATAACATTAATGCTCAGTTTGTCTGACAAGATTATGCTTGTCTGTGCCAGCTATCCATATATCAAGCACATCAATCAATAATTTGAGTGTTCAGAATCATATTTTAAAATGCCAACAAGCCTAGCTGAAATCACACAAACAATGAAAACACCAACAGCCTCTGGAATTTCTCCTAGGACCATATTTTTATGCTATAATCCCTATCATCAGAGAACAATTGTGACATCTAAAAATACCAGATCTTGAAAATATGTAAGAAGATGACCTCTTCAAATAACTTATAAAACAAAAAGAAAAAAAAAAAAAAGGCAAGGCCAGGAGAGAGTGCTAAAAGAGAAACAGCAAGATAGTAATGGATCAGAAGCCTTGGAGCTGCCTGAGAAAGACCTATGTATTCAAACTGCTGATAATTCACAAATTTAGCTACTTAAGGCTTTGTCTTGTCTTATTTTAGACAGATGACCAGAAGTCTTTTCATATGCTTGAAATATAGATGTTTCCAAAATACCTGCCCTTTTCCCTAAATACTCCATTTGCATTTAGGCCATAGGGAAAGCACATTTTCTTTAGGAAAGATGAATTTTAAAAAAGAAAACTAATCAAAATAAAAATGTTAATCCAGAATGGATTCTGTGATTCATATGCTTCCATTCTCCCCTCTAAGCTCAATTAGATATCTCAAAATGCATCTTGTTACTGAGAAATGCGATGTTGAGAACATATCATTGAGACATGAAGCCAGTTTTCATCAATTCAGTTGTTCCATTAAAAATTCTGGAGATTTCCATGGACAGAGGACAATAGGCATGAGATCGTTCATTTAGTTAAAACCTCTCTTTTCCATTACAATCAGTTTTGACAGAAGATGTCTGATTAGCCCAAATTAAAAAGCTGAAGGGCAAAATTATACTTACTTGTGCATTGAAACATCACAAAAAACCCCACTTGGTGTTCCCTCCTGGAATATATATCCTTTAATTAAAATTATAAACAAGGTTCAAATATTCTGGAAAAAAAAAAAACCAAAACCAAAAAACTGTCACAATTGGCACTATTGTCTGTCTCCCTTACCACATTTGCATCCTCCTTTCCTTCATCTAGTCTCAATAATTTAATAGAGTATTCCTTTGAAAAAGCAAACTTTTGGATCCTGCTTATTTTTTTTAAACACGCTTAGCTATTCTTAAACAACTAGTCCTCTGTTATGATTTTCCCTATTTCAATGATACTCAAAGAACTAACTGGTTAGTAATCAGATAAAAGCAGCTCTTGATATGCATTGATAAATAGTCTAAACATTAAAATCTCTGGAAGGTGAAGGACAGATTTTGATGCCAAAAAACCCCTTGGAAATTGGCCTTTTCTGGAAACTTAGAGTACCTAAGCTATGCTAAAGTAGTATAGACATCTTAATTATGTTAAATTTGACAATTTGCTAATAAGTGTACTTACAATAAAGCATTTCCTCATAGAATCACACAGTAAATGATATGTTTCTCTCTTTATATATGTGTGTATATATGTATATATACACCTTTAGAAGAAGGCAACAGTGATTTCTAAGTATACTTCATATACACTATAGTGTATTCAAACTATAATTGTGATAGTTTAGTGCATCACAATTGAGTTCAAAAAGCTCAAAAAATCTTCAGAAGAGAGATAATATTCCTCTTATGAGCAAAATGGATTGTTTCTACAAGTACTAAAAATCTGTTGACAATGTATGTGTTAAATATGTTTTTTAGAACAGACTTTATAGACATTTGACCAAATGCATTTGAATCACTGCTAGGAAAACAAGTTCAACTTTATTCACAAGGTTTCCAAATGACAGAAGCATCTTTGTGAGCTTATATTACCCAGAAAACAGGACTATCAGTAAAAATTTGTTTTCACATATGGAAACACTGCTAACAGTTAAAAAGACAAATTCTGTCAACAGCTATTAAGTAGTTGCCACCAAAAAGGGAGGTTTAGATAGAGCAATTTTTTTGAATTAAAAAAAAATAATTATTCTTATCTTAAAAAAAATAATTTGTCTTCTCTATTGAAAGAAAATCCCAAGTGAGGTTCCTAGGAAAAAAAACATTTTTTCCATTCTGGCCACAAAGCACCAATCTTTCCTTTTCTCCCAGAGAAGACAATATATTAGGGCGTAAAAACAAATGAACAGCAAATGATAAAGTAAATAAGAGATTTGAAAGTAGCAAAGGAAAAACCAAAACATCATAACCCTCAGAACTTTGCCTTTGTCGCCTGACCTGAAGTCAATTTTTACAAAAGCTATTTCAGTGTTGCTGTAATTAACAGCTGTAGCAATGAGTTCCACCTTTCTTCTGTAAATGAAAGCACACCACTTTATTTGAAGACCATTTCTTACTGCAGCATTCATGGCTGGAGCATTGCATCCTCCCATACCATAAACTCAACAAAATCTTTATACATGTAGGTAAACAAGCAAATAACAACAACATAATTTTATAAGTTGGCATAGCAATGAATCACTTACAGGAATTAACTCTGATTCTACCCTAATCAGAAAGACTTATGGAAGAGGCAGTTCCTACCACTCAGGTCAAGCTAACAAAATGATCAAATTGTTTTGAACCTTGTTTGTTACTCTTTGAAGAAGTCACAGAATATATAAACAAAATTTTAAAATATTATTAGCAGCGAACACAAATAAGCTATTCAGTCTACCACTAGGGAGACAGGAATCATGAAAGTGCTGCCACTGGACCAAAATAATCTTTTAGAGTTTGAAAAAGTAAACAAGTGGAACTGTACGTGTTTGCTTGGACTCAACTCTCTAGTTAACCACTGTCCTAAAAGTGCATGAACTTCACAAAGAATAGTCATTCATTTTGGTTTCCCCACTCCAAATGCAGGTAGTCTGGGGTGTTAAGTGCATTAGTGAGTAACTTATTACATTTAGCCTTAAACAGAACCAGCTGTTTCTCAATATAGGCTTTGTTACTCTGTTTTATGTCTGAAAACACATTTGTTTGCATTTACAATGTATTATTGCCAGGGTGCTCTTCTGCAATGATCTGTATTGCTCTGAAGCTAAGAAAGTTTGGGAAAAAAATTACAAAAAAAATAATCAGTTAATGAGGAACATATTACCAAACTAAAGCTCTTCAAGATCTTAGATGAAAGACTAATGCAAGGTCAAATGAAAAATACTGCCAGCTATTTATTCTAACATTGTGGAATAGTACACAATCATTTTAAAGCAGAAGCAGAACTGAAATTAACTTGTAGATAGTCTGTCTTCTCAAAGGACTGTTGAGGAGGGTTTAAGCAAAGGTTTGTCCTACAGACAGGAGTCCCAAAGAGGTCTACATGCTCTGTTTCAACTTTCTTACAAAAAAAGTTGCTTGGAAGAACTGTAAGATGACAGGCTGATAACAATGAAGCCTGTAAAATGATACTTCTGCTATGTCTTCTTTTCAGTTTAATACTGCTTTACAAGCTAATTTCTTTTTTCAGGTTGGATTAGGATGAAGATCAATTAAATCAACTTTGTTCATTCCAAATGAAGTAAGAGTGCCATTTATTGTCATGGGAAAGTGTAGAGGGGGTGTCTGAAAAATCTTTTGGTAGATGACACAATGTATTGCTAAAATGGTTCAGAGGCATTACAGGCCTTTGGGCTTTGATACAAAGTGTCTGGGTTCTCAAAGAGCAGCACATACTTGAATCACTTCTTTCTCATGGCTAACTAGAGAGAAGAAATGAGCTTTCTATGTCATGTTTGACCAGATCACTTAAGGTTGCAGTAAGAATTGCCTTACTGTGCAGTAGACTACTCTGAGCTAGTAAGAGTGAGCACACCCGTTCCACCTCCAAACAGACTTACTGATGCAAATTTCTGATAGACATTTGAGTCCAAGCATGCTGAAAAAGACCTTTCTACAGGCAATATTTTTCTTTACTGTCTGGTATACAGCAATATAATACCTCTAGGAAACAACAGTGTTAATTTTTGCAGTTACAGTAAGTCACTGGGGAATTGAAAACTCAGACTGTTTTTCAGAAACCTGATTATACTTTAGGAAGCCAAGTTTGAAACTTCAGACTGGATGTTCCTCTTCTGCTTCTTCTGGGTGTTTATAAAATATATGATCTCTTGAGAAAAGGCAAAAAAATTAAACGTGATAGAGCTAAACAGCATGCCTTTCCTCATTCAGTAGCAGCACAGCATTTTCTATCAGTCATGCGGAGATTTACTTAAAGAACCTGTGTGGCAACAACCTCATGTGGTGCTTTGAAAAAACCTAAAAGCTAACATTGAAAGCTGTGCAAGCAGGCTATTATTCCTTATTTACTTGTTCCATTTTCTTCTACAGATACCGTGTTTCTCTTCATCTATCTCATTCATGAAGTACTTTGAAATGCCAGCCTCATAAAGTCTCAAGAAAAGAACTTTTAAAGAAACAGACTTCCATCCAGATTTTATTCTGTTGCAAGCCACAGCTTTGCTCTTCTACTGTTTCAAAGAGTCAGAACCCCAGGGAAGGGGGCAAAAGAGCATGAAATGTGCAGCCAACATGATAAAAATCAATCCTATGAAAGTGAGATGATCCTCCTAAGATATTATTTAATAATAAGATGACTATCTCTTCTACAACATATCTAACACTCAGTAAATATTTGAAGGCATATCTCCTATGAATGTATTTTATTTTGCCATGTCTAGTCAGACAACTGAATGATTAAATATGTACTTGTCCCAGAACACCTTAAATGATCATAACCCAGCTCCTTTATGTATTATCATCCAGCATACCTGATGCAAGAAAAATGAGGAGACAAAAATCCATTGCTCATTCTATATATTGAAAAATGGGTCACCACATTATGAAATCCCTCCTTTTTTTTCCAGTAGACACAAGTTTTGAAGATAAACCATGAAATATTTCATTTCTTCTGCATTTCATCAATAAAATCAAATACATTTTTATTTGTAATGATTTCTGAAAGTTAGCTCTAGATTTAGATTTTTTAAAAAAATCAGGTCATTACAAAACAAAAATGCAAGCCCTCTCCCTCCCCTCAAAAGCTCTAAGGAATATAAATTTAGATTTCAGATAAAGGATATGAATCTTAATGAACTCAAGGGACAGGCTGCTTTCTAACAGCTACCCTGGGGAATGTGTGACTGAGTACTGTGCAGGGACCGATGTGTGTAAAGCAAGCAGATTTTTAAGCTTCCCATTTTCTTCTTGATAAAGCTTAAGCATTGTTCCATTAACTACCAAGCAAAAGTACCCACTCTTTTCTTCTTATCCTGACCTCATTAGCATCCTGTCGATTGTTTAAGAGAATATTCTTTTTCATTGTAAATTCTCTTTCAGACAGTACTCCCCCCAGCCCCTGCATCCCTCCAAGGGCCTTTAATTGTGCAGACTACAGACATTTGACAAGTATGACAACTACTTTGAATTAATACAAGAAGATTATTTATGTGCTGCCTTAATTTTAAAGAGCAAACCTGATTAAAACCAAAACATTGAGTTCAAGGATTCTATAAATGAGATGCAGAATCAGCAGTGCAAGATGGGCATTTCTAGCAAAGGAACATTTAACTAAGACATTTCAAAGAAAAATGGCAATAAATCACTGCCTGTATCAACTACAAATATGCACACACACTCTCCAGTCATAAAGTAAGATCTTTTCAAAGTCTGGAGCTCTGAAATGCACCTGTTCAATATAATTAAGAGAAGGGAAATAATTTTAGTTATGTGAAACCTTTTGTCCACTCTGCACCTGTGCCTAATTTACACTGCACTGATTATCAAGTTAACCATTAAATTTCAAATGGAAATCACAGCCTTTTGCTTTTTTTTTTTGAAGCGCAATTGTATGTGTTTCAGAACACAATCTAGAAAAAGGAAGATTGAAGTAATTTAAGAGAGATTGTTATATTACAGTAATAACAGTGAAAAACCAGAAAGTGAGGAGTTGGGGAAAGAAGGTTTCCTTGCATGTTAATGACTGCAGTCTTATTTCCATAATGTTATTCTTGAAGTGTACAAGCACTTGACCTGAAGCCTGTGACTATTAAATCCCTCATTTTCCTTCCTGAATTTGAACACAGAATAGTAGTTGTCCACTTTTTCCTAAGTTTAAGTAGTCAGCTCTGAAACATCTGAGGAAGAGATAGTGTAGACGAGAGTTACACAGCACTTTTAGGGTTCCAAAATGTGTTACAAGCACATGCAAACTATTACAGTACTATAGATATGCAGCCACATCTTGAAGCAAGCACAGTAATTAGTTAATAGCACAGTGCACCTCAGTATATTTGTGTAGTTCATGAGGAAGAGTTGAATTAAAATAATGAAATAGGAAACTATGAAGAGAGAATATAATTTTAACTGAAAAATATGTAGGAAACTTGTTAACCTTGTTAGTCCTGTAGGCTGCGAATCAGCACTTGAGCAGCAGCACTGTTAGGATGTGGGAGAAGCAGCTGGTTTCCCCAAACATGAAGGAGCAGAGCAGTCTAACCAACGGGGAGGCTCAGTCACCCAGCCAGGGACATGAGTCCCTGCCCTGGCTCCCTTAGGCCATCCCAGGAGGGTATCAGCCCCATGGACTAAGAGGGACAGCCACATCTGTGAGTCCACAGAAGACCCTGTCCTGAGATTACCTACAGACTGAGGGGTCACTACTGGGGGATATGGGCTCATTACTGGGGAAGAGCACTTGGGGATTGCATAAAACTTAAGGGATATTTAGGGGCAGAACTAAACAGGAAAGGGAGGCATCTGAGGATGCAAGAAACCAGGAAGTTCCTGGATGGACTGCATGTCTGAGGGCAGTTACTGGAGGGATCCAGTGAATATGTTTGTGTCCATGTGCATGTCTGTGTTGATGTGTGCAAAGGGTGTTTGTACCAGCAGCTGGAGTGTGGCTACAGGGCTCATGTGCCCCAGTGCAAGCAACTGTGATGTCCTGGGATCCAGAGGAAGCTACCAGGCAGACTTAGTACCTAAGCCAGAAACCAGAGTGGTCTGTATTGTATATAGATAAATATAGGTATGTATTTCTGACTACTGAACCTTTACCCTGGTCAGCCAAAGAGCAGAACAGGATAAGATCACTAGTGTGAGCACTAAGTGTGTTTGTCTGGGTTCATGTGTGGTTGGCTATGTGCATGTGTATACACATGCCATGTGTGTATCTACTGGGGGTAGATACAGCTCAGCCTCACTCCTGGCTGGATCTGAGGCATGAAGCTGGTGCAGCCTTGGCACTATCAGGCTGCAAGATACAGCAATACCTATGAGGCCAAAACACAAACCAACACCGAAGTATATTCAACATGTGCCCTAAGCTTTATTTAGAGAAATATCCAAATGATTTTTGGCCAGGAAGAAAGTAAACTGTACTCCTCGATGTGTGGCTAACATATACTCAGCTTCCTTTATTCTTAATTTTGTTTCTAGTCTGTGATCCTTTTGTCATACAATCCACTTACTGATCTTAGAGGTGAGAAAATTTAAAAGTGTTTAAATCTAGAAAACAAACGTCCTAAAAATGAAATGAAGTGTCCTCTAAGACAGCTCAGGCACAACTTTTAAAATTTTGTTTTTGTAAATAAACGTACCCTTGTGGCCAAGAAGGCCAGTGGTATCCTGGTAAGATAGGATGGATCCTTGGTAAGAAGAGTATGACCAGCATGTCAAGGGAGGCTCTACTCTGCCCTAGTGAGGCCACATCTAGAGTACTGTGTCCTGTTCTGCACTCCCCAGTTCAAGACAGGGAACTACTGGAGAGAGTCCAACAGAAGGCTACAAAATTGATTAGGAGACTGGAGCATCTCTTTTATGATGAAAGGGTGAGAGACCTGGGGCTGTTTAACCTGGAGAAGAAAATACTTAGAGGGCATCTTATCAATGCTTAGAACTATCTAAAGGGTGGGTGTCAGGATGATGGAGCCAGACTCTTTTCAGTGGTGCCCAGTGACAGGACAAAGGGCAATGGACACAAACTGGAACACAGGAGGTTTCATCTGAACATAAGGATTGGACTAGATGATCTCCAGAGGTCCCTTCCAACCCCTACCACTCTTATTTTGTAGTTCTGTAAATGAACACACAAAAATATGTATACACATATACACACTCAAATATACATATGCGTATGTATATATGCACATATATGTATCCATATATAAAAGAAAGGTAAGTAAGAAAGAAGAGGCAGTGCCATTAGGCTGGTAACTGACTGCATGTCCTCACCAAGGACAGGGAGTTTTCAGGTTTCAGATCAAGGGCAGATTGTTATAAGAAAGCAAGCCCACTGCCGAGAACAAAACAAAGAAAATTAGCATAAACTATATTCTATTTTCAGTTGCTTAATACAGTTATTTTTCAGTCTGAAAAAGGCTCCACTGTGTCAGACCAGATCACGTCCCAGCATGATGTGACCTTCCTTCAGGCTGGCCACTCAAGTGAAGTCAGAAAGTTTCTAGGGCACTTCATTTTATCTGTAGTAGTTTGAGGCTATTTTAGACCCATGTTAGCCACTTTTCTCTGGTATGGGTTGCATAAGCATTTCCCATTATGTTGTTCTCTTGAGTTCACTAAAAGTCAAAGTTGCATATGTAAGACAGTAAAATACTCATTTGTGAATCACAGCAAATCAGTAAAACAGATACGAGATAAGGTAAAGGAATAGTATGTGAGCTTCCAGGTATTATTTCAATAAAATAAAGTCTTTGTCTTGCTTTTCTCCACCGGTTACATATAGTTTATTCACCTTCATTTATCTACTTAAATGTCAGCTGCATGGAAATTGTTAAAGCAGCACCAAGCACTCAGCAGGGTTTTAATCAGTTACTGAAGCCAAGGTTGAATCTTGCTTGGGTTCCCACAGAACTAGGGACATAAGAGAGATCCTGATCTTTCAGACAGGGTTGACTGCCATCACTGAAAATCATGGCCCATTACATCAAATGAAACATGTAGCAGGGAATGCAAACATGCAGGTACATCTAGTTACGTGCCTACTCATCCATGCTCTGACTCAGCCCAGTTCTAATTCTTCAACTGGGGAAAGTTTCTTCCTAGAAACTTCATTGTGAATGGGACATTAATATAAAGAAATCATGTCAATCCTTTCCACATATTCACTTGCTCAGCTACAAGTGGAGTTTATCTTAGATGTTTAATGTCTCTGATTTGTGAGAGGACAGGGACTTCTCAAAAACTGAGCATATCCATATGCTCTTTTCTGTCTCTCAATATAAAAAGTTTTCTTCTTGGCAGTCTAACCAGGAGTACAAATACTGAGATTTGAAACAAACAGTAATGATATAGCTAATACATTTGAAAAGAATATCCCCCAATGTTTAAGGCAGCCTTATTTTCCTCAGTCAGAAGGAATTCAAATAAACTAAGTACTATTTAAAAACAAAGGAGCTGTATCTAAACTAGGGCACAGGGAAGAAATGAGGCATGTCATTTCCATTAAGCTATGCTTAGCATAAAAAAGGAGAGAACTTCCTAGACTTTTAAGAGACCTGCTCCCAAATGCCTTTACTTGTATATGTTGTACACCCTTACCTATATTTGCTTTTACTTTCTCTCATCTTTACATGAAATACTCTAAGTTACTTTAACTTCTACATAAGAACAAGTCTGCACAATAGGCATTTGCAATCCACTATAAAAGAGTCATTAAATAGTCATCTGAAAGATAATAATCACCTAATAGGTAAAAATCTCACCAGCAAGACAACTGACTTTTTCTCAAATGCAACTTGCACTCATCTAAAAGGTCTATTGCAGTTTCAATTTAAAAATCTTTTCCTCTCCCTAATACCCTTCCTTCCCATGACACCTATAAATATACTACAACATATTCTTTACAGATAACTACTAAAACTATCAAGACCACAAATAATGTCAACAATTATTTACCTGTACAAAACAAAGAATTTGGCCTTCAGTTTGAGTTTTCAGTTGAAGTGAGTGCTTAAATAGGACAAGTTGGTACATCTGATCATTTACTTTTCAACACTAAATTGTGTGCTTAAAATATCAAAGAAAAGTTTCTGACCTTTAAGTGGGATTCTCTGAGTAATTTCTTTAAGAGTGACAGAAAAACTGAATCTAATTTCTTCAGAAAACAAAAATAAGCTTGTGGAATAGATTTCTTTCAATGTTTGCAAAAGCTAAAACTTCAAAAACTGCCACTACTGTTCTTCGATAGGTTCTGACTAAAATAACATCAGAAGAAAAGTGTTTGATGACAGTCCCTGAAAGACATCAGGAATTCAGCTCTCAATTCACAGCCACTGAACTAGCCAATACAGTTAGACAATCCTAGTTCCACAATTTAATTTGTATATCAGTAAGCAAGTGATAATTGATTTCATAAAGCGTCCAGAGAACTATGGTTGAAAGGTCCTAAATAATGTTATTATTGAAGTAGCATTAAACAACAGATTTGCCACCAAGTTTTCTTTTCATTCATGGAACAAGTTATACCCCCTCTTTCAGAGGAAGCCTCCTGTGTGCAGTCCACAGAACTTCACAGCGACGGTGCAAGAAGTGAAGTCCCACAGACTTAGGCATTACCATAGTTTACTGTAATTAGTCTTCATAATGAAAACAAGCAAGCAAGGAAGTGTTGATGATGATTCTCCATGATGATATACAAAGATTTTCTCCTAGCTAATGTGACTGTTTCTGGGGAAGAACATTAGATAAGCTTCCCCCTTCCCCACCATTGCTCAGTCAGAAAATTCTCACTTCTCAGTACTCTCTCCAGGCTATGCTTTCCCTTCACAGCTCCATCCTATTCGCAGTGCTAAGCTTTCCTCTTTCTCCCAACCCTAACATTTCTGTGCTAATGTTCCTCTGCCATTTTTCCAAACATTAGTGAACAAAATAATATTTTATATTATTTTGAAACTAGAGCTAATCAGTGCCCAGCATGGCAAATTAAGATGAAGACACATCCTGAACCACTATGTATTTGAGCAGAACACAAAGCCAAATGTCTTTTATAACTCCATATCATGTGCCATAGTGAAGCTTAAGAGAAGGCTTTTGGGCTTCTAAATGGACTGGACTGATTAGTTCTCCAAATCTTTCTGTACATTTTGGAACTGGGAAAATCTTGTCCCATGAGCTTACTATTAAAAGCTCATTAAATTGATTTCTCTGGTAAACATAACTTTTTTACTAGTTCTGAGTCTTAGCCCATTAAGTACCAAATTATTCTGACACTTTTTACTGCTTCAACTCTTAGAATTTTAAATTTACAAAAAACAAGGAGAAATGGGTGCATGTGTTCAAGCAGAAGGACACACAGGAAAATGAAATATTGGCTGTCTTTTTCTCCCCAAGTCCCACTGCTTAATTTAGAACTCTAGCTGCTCTTCCATTTCTATTTCATCTCATTTTTGTTGAGAATTAGTATGTATTATCAAACATACACTAGTATTAAAAATATTAAAGATAAATAGAAAAACTGTGTTTTTATATATATATCTTTTAAATTTTTTTTTTTAAAGATAACAGTGAATACCTGATCTTGTTGATATTTAAAGTTTCCACTTAAAATTGTAAGAGTGAGAAAAAAATTTTACAAGAGTCAGAAAGAACCTGGACAGCTTTTCAGGATCTAGGTTGAACAGATAAGACTGGCAGTTTGAAGACATATATACAGATCAAAATCTAAAGTCACTACATTTCATACAGCTCTGAATCTGATTTGAAAATTCTTTAGATGGAATAAATATGGGAACTCATAACATTATTTTTACTGCCACTTTTTCAAAGCTACAATCACACCTGAAAGATTTGGCAGACAAAAAGTATGTGCTGAATCCCTCTTCTGAGTGACTGAATACTGCTCAGAAGCTATTTCCTTTTATTTCAGACTGACTGCCAGGCACACTTGAGCATCTTCTTGTCAAACCACTACTGCAAAAAAGGCCAAATGGACTAGAAAGGAAGGAAAGACTTTCTGCCATGCACTCACAGCAGAAGTGGATTTCCCTATAACTTTTACGAGAAGAGAGAGCGGCAGGATGCGATTCCATCACCCTCAGCAGCACAACCATCAGAATTCACCTGCATTGCTTTTACTCAACGTACTCTCCTACCTCACTACAAGGAATCATAGTCAGCAATGCAAGGAACTGCTTGTTATCTTCAAGAAGCACTGGCAGAAGTTGGATGATGGAGCTGGTTGTATCATTTATACATTTGTTCAGTTACACGATTCTAATCGGACAGAATCCCATGAAAGATAAGCAGGCCTCAGTCAGCCTGTCTTTCTTCAGTGTTTTATGAATAGTAGAAATAATTCTGTTAAGGATGTCCTGAAGCTGAACCAAATGGAAAAGGAGGAAAAAACCTGATGGTTCCCAGTTGAACCTTTATCTAATTCAATTGTGAATTTCTTTGTCTTAACAGACTTCTTGTATATGGTTTGCTAGATTTTGGAATAATAACAGACACCAGAACCCCAGGAAGAATGAAATAAAAGTCCCCAAACAGGTGTAAGAGTATTATATTTCTATGCCTTTTCTCAGGTTACCATTTGGGGCATTTCTATATCACAAAGCTACCTACTTATTGCTGCTTCCCCCACCCCCCACCCCACTTCAAAAAGGTATTCCTTTTTTATTTCTCTGTTTTCTGTATTGAGCTCCTTCCTTTCCCAAGAAAACCACTGAAAAAGAAGTTAAGCTGCCTAAAACTTCAAACCAATGCAGCCTTTACATGCTGTCAACAATTCACCACTTTGTTCCCAACATGGCAGGAGCTGCCTGTTCTTTTTCCGCAATTTAGGATTATGCACACTGTCTCCCAGTGAGGAAGAAGGATCATTTCAGCTCAAAGCCATATGTTTCTGGCTTTACATGTCTCTCCCTCTGGAGATGGCTTACTATCCAGGCTTTCAGTCCTTATTCCAATCATTTCATTGTTTACAGATAAATACTTACAAGCAGCTGGCAGGTGAAGATCTTAAAAAAACATTTCTGAGGTAAGGCTAATATTTTCTTCTTCATATTTCAAACAAAGACATCCAGTGATAGGATTCCAGTGGCAGGATAAACACTAAGAGTTACTGAACATGCCTATGTGGTGCTTGTTTGAAGTGTGGTAATGAAGAGATAGACATAGAACAGAGCAGAACAAGATAGTTGAGTTGGAAGGGACCTGTAATGATCATTAGTCCAACATGATTATAAAGTCTGTTTAGTCCAAACATCTCCAAAAAGAACAGTACAGCTGTATTTCCTTTTCTACAAAAAGGGAAATAAATCACAGTACAAGGCAAAGGGCACAGGCACTGAAAAAACACCTCTTCTTGTTTCTACCATCAACTGATCCCCAGTAAGCCAACAGCTGAGTTTTTCCACTCATTTCTTGCTGCTGCCCTTTAGCTTGCTTATGTAGATCCTAATGTGTAGACTGTCTCTGCATCCAGCACTGTCTATACCATTTCAGATGAAAACCAAAGGTTAGTGTTAAATACCAAAACGTGGCACACCTGCTTTCTTGTCTCTTACTCTGTCTTCTCATAATGACATACCAGTGATATCCTGTGGACATTTCTGTCCTGAGAAAAGGTCACATGTAGTGGCTTGCTATTCACAGTGCTGTGGTCAATATACCTTGTATGATGGTATTTTTAGAAGTGATTTCTGGCTGTGTGCTTGAGAATACAAATATTATCTTAATTAATTTAACCATTCCATACCTCAGCATCCATACATAGCAGAAAGTGCTGTAAGCTCAAAATTAATGAGAGCTGTGCCTCAGTCCTCATTTGCTGAACCAATCCTTAAATCACATGGTCTATTTCCCCAAGGCACAGCCCAAAGACCCTATAAGTATGTGCCAGCCACAATACTTATAAATTACAAAACCAGGTATAACTAACATGACCCCACAGGGGAAAAAAAAAAAAATCATCAAACCAACCGCTGAAGCATAGATAATGCAGGGTTTGCTGCTCCTCTCATTTGTAATTGCACCAGCAGTCAGAACACCATTGTGTACAGAGCATCATGTTTCCTCTCTGTTCCTAGGGCAAGAGTCAGATTTTTCTCAGTGTGATGTCAGGTTTCCAGAAGCAGTATTACCCAGGCTGCCAGCCTCAAGGACAAGAAGTTAAATAAGAAGCATAAATGTCACTCTACAGGGAGCCTGTATGTTTTGCAAGCTAGAATTTTAACTGAAAGGCTGTAGGATGTTGACCCCCATCAAGGCCAAAGATTAAAATATAATCACTTCCATACGTGCTCTGTGTATAATAGTGCAGGAGTGGCCTGGCATGAAGTTACCTCTCAAATGAGATTTCTCAATTAGCGAAATAGCTTTTCCTGGCAAACAAAGCATTACTGTGTTCTTTCAGAAGCTTCTCTCTTAGCATGAGCAAAATGATACATTTTCAAAGTAAATTCCTTCTTCATTAACTCCAAACTGAAAATTCCCTCAGAATGCAGCTTTTCACAGAGGACTACATGACAGAAACCACACAATGGAAATACATTGTCTCAGAATTTTGTAGCACAAGCAGTCTATAAACAAGGCTGAGTTATCACTGAAAACATTCATAGACACCAACACCTACCTCCAGTCAAAATCAAGAAATCACATCTCTGTGGGATGTGCTAATTTCTGTTCACTATTAATGAGCTTTTCCTGTCTTGAAACTAGGTTTCTCCCTAACCTTCCTTACCTTTACACCTAGTCTCCAAGAACTGGCACACACAAGTTCCTTTAGCTGCTGTAAAGGGCTTCCGTAAAGTTTAACTCCTGTTGGCTAGTAAGTATCTGCATCACCTTTTCACGAAAAAGGGTCCCTTGCTCACTCTTCATTTCCATTTTCTTACTCAGTTCCTTTTAACAAAGTCTTCTCTGCATTCGGTGCCAGCCCATGCACATCCTCTGAATTCACCTCACACATCTCTGCTTCCTTAATTTCTCCCAGTATATTCTTTTTGGAGACTTCTCTTCATTAATATTTCAGCGGACGTTTTTGTCTGAGTTACTGTGTGATGCATTAGTTGAACTATTCCATTTTTATTATTGTTTACTATACCATTCTTTTCCTATAACTTCTAATGAAATATTTGCCTTCTCCTCCCCTCCTTGCACATCACACTCATAAGAGAGTGGAGGCCAGAGAGGTTGTCACATTAATTTGTTTTGATATTATTTTCCCTATTACCAGGAAAATCCTCACCACACCAGCAACACAAGAAAACAATCTGATTTTACCCATGTATTATTTAAGACTGGAAGTGATGTATCACAAAATAATTTGGGATGAAAATGTGTAAGTGGGTCCTCAGATTCCTAGGGCAAAGCTGAGTAGGCATCAGCAAATGAAATAGAAAACAGTAAAGCTGCTCTGCTGCTGGGCCCTGTGGATAACAGCATGCCCCCTGTGCAAATCCACTGGCTTGATACAGGCATTTCTCTAGACAGCACAAGCTTCAGTTCTGCACCCTACTGCTTGTGCAGGTGTTGTAGTTTATAGACAGGGAGCTCTCCTTCCTTGTTTCCTCAGCCACTTGCTCATGCAGTTCAGCATCTGTCACTGCTTGATACAACTGTAATTTTCCCACTTAATTCAGAAAACATAACAGCTGCAATACAGAAAGCCGTCTCACCTTAAGGAAGCATCTGAACTGAACAGAACTGTGAGCAGGTGTTCATTTCAGTCTTATCACCCTCAGTACATGTATCTTCTCATTTTCTTTCTCTAGCTGAGATTGGGTGGTGAAGAAAGGCAGAAGCATTCTCGTTTCCACAACTTTTTTTTTTGCTACAGTGGTAAATCTTCAAGGAGATTACGAATTCTGCTGATGGATTTGAAAGTAGCTGCTGCTGATCTGCTTTTGCAAAAAAGGGCATGTCTTTCAAGAACGAATAAAAATGCATTGGTGGAAGGAAGGTGGGAAAGAAATGGTTCTGTACCTCTGAATTTCAGAAGTTAATAAGAAATGTGATTATATAACCTCAAAGCTATGTTTGACCCAATTCTACTTTGAAATCCCCTCAGTCAAAATGCCCATGGCTAATCTTAATTGACATTCACATATAGTCACTACACTGACTGCAAGGGCAAAAGATCGGGGATATTTCTACATAAAGTCAACAGCTGAGCTCAACTGCTTTGTTCCCAAGAGGCTCCTGTGGAAAAGGATAGTCAATAACCTAATGGGGCCTGAATACCAGTGTCCTTGGTATGGCTTGGACAGAGGTGTGGAGTGTATGTAAGAATGGGCAGGGAAAAAAGAAAAGTGGTAACTCTGGGTCAAGGGCTGATACACTTATTTCAGTGCCAGAATGATGTCACCTTCTTCCTCATGAGAAAGATATTCAGCATTCGCTGCCATGGAAATGGCAAAAAGGCCGAACAAGGTTGCAGTCTTCTCTGTTTCAGAGACAGTTTTCACTAGACAAACAAGAAAATAATCAAAATATTTATAAAACTAACTACTGTTGCTGACATAAAATGGAGGTATTCTCTTGTAAGAAAGCTTACCCAGCCTTTCTTGGGCTTTTTTTATAGTAATAGGAGGAAAAGAATGTAATCCAAAGCCCAACTGAATGTCAACTATACATTTCTGTATCTTTATAAACATTAAATCCCAATGAACAGGCATTCCTTGTGTCTATTCTGTAGATGAGGCACTGGAACAGAAAACTGAAGTTGCTTGACTATGGTGAGATATTACTGATACTAGTAAGGGAACCCAGACTTCTCAGCATTCTGCGCCTATCCTCCCACCCTCCAAATCACATACAGCCCCAGGTGGAGCAACCATGCCACCAACAGCAACCAAGCTACAGAAATCCCACAATGAGCTGCCACAGAAAGAGGGAAAGGATCTTCTTTGCCATACATTTTGAAGTCTGTTACATTATATAGGTTGTCCAGATGGCTTGTTAGCAGCACTCTGCCTCATTTCCTTTGCAACCAGAAATCTGAGAGCTGTTAAGTCTGACAGACCACTGATATTTCACAGGAATCGGTATGATTTACCTTAGAAAGCTCACAGTTTGTTTTGGTGTTCAGAGACCTTGCAGGTGAAATCATTGGCTTTGAAGGATTTGTAATAAACAGTTACAAGATATAACACTTAAATTCGCATCTACAGAGGCAAAGCAACTTCCTCAGTTGCATACTCCATAAACAGAAAATTCTGAAATAGTAAGACTTGCATCCTAAACAAAGATCTTCAGTTCCATCAGTTCTCTATGCCCACTCAGGTGTTATTGTTCCTGTTCAAGCACCAGCTCTGCTCCACCTTTTCCCAAAGCTCAGAAATTAAAGCAGTCACTAAGAACATAGGTGATCCAAGAACAACGAGGTCTCAACAAGTCCTATCTCTCCTATAGAGTGTACTAAAGTCAAGGAAGGTGGTTTTCTGGAGTAAGATTAAGTCAGTCCAACCCATTAAAACAGCTCCACTGTGCCCAAAAACTTTTTTTTCCCCATGGTCCAAGGAAAAGAACGAGAATGACCTTTCAGCCCAAAGACCTGAACTTGTTCCTAGCAAGAATACATAGCCTGCTCCTTCTGTCCTTGAGACAGAAGGACTTAAACATGCAAGGTTGTGAATCCCAGCTACTGTGATAAACAATTGGGTATCTTACAAGTAGAAAGGCAACTCCTAAGCCAGACTCATCTGTAGTGCTTCATATTGGATAGTTTAGGTGAGCTCCACCTATTTTTATCTGTCCAACTTTGCAGGCATCTAACATGAATCCCACCTACAGATTCTACTAGATAACAAGATGAATAAGGAAGAAGTATATCAGAGTTTAACAGAAGACTGTTTGCTTATGTGATCTTTGATCATTCTGAAAAACTTAAACGCCAAAGACTGACTTCTTAAGAATAATAATTTTTAAAGCCTTTGAAAAAATTTGGACTTAAACATTATCATTCTGTTAGTAACCACCACTTTTAGTTTCTTCATCAGCCTGATTTTGTTTTAGTGCGGAAAAGGAAAGGAAGAAACATAGTACTGTGATTCAGAATATGAAAAAATTAAATTGTTAGCTGGGCTTCAGGCAAGTCCCTTAATTTCCTATCTTCAAAATATGGCTGATACTGTCTTTCTGTTTCCATTTGCTCCATTTAGATTGAGTTTTACAGGCAAGGAACTATTTCTCAGCCTTGGTATGGCCTATGCTTAGTTCAATGAAGTCTCCTAGTTTGGGATTTCATTATTAGTATTTTAAGAGGGAGAATTATCTAGGTGCTAGTAAAAACTTTGAGAGAAATGAAAGTTATTTCAAAACATATGCTGTAATGCAAAGTCTTTGAAAAATGTATGCTTTTAGAGGAAGTGTTTAACCTCAGTGACAGAAAGACTGCCCTGCTCCAAAGGGTTGTGTATCAAATGATGTTAATTATGCCTTCACCCACAAGTGGACAAGGATTTAAATAGCTGATGAGACTTCAAAGCAACTGCACTAAAAACTGTTAAATTACAAGGAAAACTTTTAAGATATTTTCCCCACGGACTAAACTGAAGTATCTTCCTCCCAGCCAGAAAGATGTTGGATATACATTTCATTCAGTTCTTAACACTAAAACTGAAACAGTGGGATCAAAATTTTCTTTATACAAGAGAAACATCAGGCCTACACTGCATAACTGAATTGATTTCACTGTTTTTCCTTCTTATTTTGTGCAAGAGCCCCCCCATTTCTATGCAGCTTTGAACATGCATCAGGTGCTCTAAGGACTTTACCACATAGAGCTCCACCCTGTTTCCTTAGCAGCTAAGCCACTGGAAAGACACTGTTTGGGGCTGACAACAGCTTCTGCTTTTAACCTTTTTGAAGGTGGGTCTCACAACACAGAACTCTACCAGCTACTGTGGAGAAATTTAACTCTATCTCAGCCAAAACTAGTACACTAGGTAACCGTTACACATGATGGAGCTCTTTTTTCCTGGAGATGGCTGAACACATGCCTGTCAATGGGAAGCAGTGAATTAATTCCTTGTTTTGCTTTAAGTGCACAGCTTTTCCTTTCCTTTTTCCAGTTTAATAAGACTGCCTAAAACTCAGCCCACAAGTTTTGTCACATTTATGATTCTCTTCCCCATCCTACCAGGGGAGAGCAAGCAAGCAGCTGGATGCTTTAGTTGCCAACTGGGTTTAAAACAACACTTCACACAGAAACCATACAGCGTCTTGCAGGAAAGCATACAACAGCATTGCCTACTCTGTCAGGACACACTCAGGATCAATGCTGACCAGTGTGTCTGCCCCTCACATGCCCCTCCATTATAATCACACCTCTAGTTCCACATAAACTCCGTTTCACAGTCTCAAGACAGCTCAGTCTTCTCCAAAAGAAAAACTAGGTTTCTTTTCAGAGCGGAAAGAAGTTAAAACTGTCTCTTACCATTTTCACAGATAACAGATTTCTGTTACAAGCTTGGAAGCAAAAGTCAAGAGAATTGCTCTGTTCAGTTTCCGGAAATAAGTTTGACTTTTTCCACGCTACCTATTACCTTGCCTTACTCTCCTTACAGAACCCCTGCTAACAAATGTAAGGTTAATTAACTGCACATGCTGCTTTATTGATCATAAAAGATACAGAATTCTCTACCAGGGATCCTATCAATAGAGAACAGAAAAGGAAGTCTAGTTCATCTCTCAGAAGACAAAGATATGCTGAAAAAAAGATCTTACAACATCTAAAGAGAAGTATTTAACACTGCCTGTAGAGTAAGATTGGTGTAACAGTCAAACAAAACCACCGTGATCTTAATTAGATCACCCTGAACCTTTCTTTCTCCAGGCTAAACAATTCCAGCTCTCCCAGCCTCTCATACATCAGAGGATCCAAGCTCTTAATAATCCTTGTGGTATTTTGCTGTGTTCACTCCAGTACATATGAGTGTCTTGTACTGGGAAGCCCAGAACTGGACCCAGTACTCCAAACATATCTCACCAGTGCAGAGCAGAGGGGAAAGATCAACCTACTGGTGATGCTTTTCCTAATGCTGCCTTGGAGGCTGTTGGCCTTTGCTGTGAGGGTGCATTGCTGGCTCATGGTCAACACCCGAGCCCTGCCCACTCTTTTCTGCCAAACTGCTTTCCAGTCCAGAGGAAATATCATTAATCAGCACAAAACTATTCATTCACCTCATATGTTCTTTTCTTCTCTCTTTTGTATATCAGTTATTTGTCGTTTGTTTTTTTTTTTAATATCCACCCTGAAACAAGAAGCTGACTACCTTCCCCTGACCAGCCTTTGCACAGCCATGTGTCATTCCTAGCCAATCACTAATCAGTGCCATAATGTGTAACAGAGTTCACTGTTTAGGTATTCATCATCTGAAAGTATTAACACTGAGTTTTGTTTTGATATATTTTTGAGAAGACTAATGATTCATTGCCAAATCCTCATGTTAAAAACAAAACCGTTCACACTCCACTGTGCACAATGAGGTTATATTATGTGATGTATAGTGTTCTTCTTTTAAAAGAACACACATATCTTGCCTTCTTTTCCTTTGCCCAACCTTGAAAACTCCATATTTTTGTACAGGTGCTTTCCCACAAGCAATTATAGCAAGAACTTAATCTCTAAAGCCATGATACATAATAGAAAGAAAATGCCTAGAAACATAAAAAATAATTCCATTCTCAGCCAAAACCAAGGTTCTCTATCCTATGTATTCCTTCAGCTGGTCTGGAGACACTCATGATCATTGTGTATAGTTCAACTATCCCCTCTTTGATAGAGGTACCTTTTGGATAATTCCATTACCATCCATTCTGCATTGACCTAGCATCTCTTGGATACAGTTCTGGTCCCATAATGCCACCCACACCTTCCAGGAAAGAAAAAACAAAACAAAACAAAAAAAACCCCACACATTTTCATTAGCCTTACCAATTTTGGAAAAAAATTGTTTATAGCTATAAAAGCATCTCAATTCTGTGGAAATGTGATGCATAGCTGGTTGAGTGCTGCAGTAGCATCAGCCTGGAATTTGATTAATAACACAAAAAAGGTGCCTTTCTTCACCATACAGCAGTCTATCCCATAAATAAACCAAGGCCATATTATCATATTCATTATAGTCTGAAAAAATATTATATTGAGACACTAGTAGCAGAGATGAAAAACAAGACATCAGAAATTCCATTCTAGTGCAGGTGGCAGAATTGTTTACTGCCACTGGGTCATGTTACTCCCAGTTTCCTTAAATTCATACCTTTCTGCCTTTGACACCAAAAAGAAAATTACTTCAAAGGAAATATATTCTTTTAAATGGCTTACATGGTTTGGGGGTAGGTAGATGTTCTGCTCAAATGCAGTGCAAATAGGAGATAGAAAATAATTTCACAAGAAAAACTTTTATCTCATCTATCTTCATCTAAACCAGTTCATCCATTATTTCTTTTAAAATGTTGAATAATTTGACAAATAAATTAAATGCACAGATAAACACCTCACTTTCAAGAAAGCCTGATTTCCATTTAAGCCCTAAAAATACTCATTTCTTTTTCTTAACCCTTACAGTTTGTCTCTGCACTCAGTGCAGAATGAATCTCCTTTCTTTCAGTTTATTCCTATTAATAAGTTCCCCATATGTTACATAGGATACTTAATACAAAAGACTCTGTGGTGAGTTTCTATTGCAGGAAGTAGAGGGTAGGGAATGCATGTAGCCTTTAATTCTTTTAAACGGATCCCTACATTTTTGTGGGAACACAAAACCAAGCAAAAGTTCTTTACGAACAGTGCCTAAGCCTTAGTAATAAAACCCACTTTATTACTAAGTACAAAATGTGTGTCACAAGCATGAGTTTATAGGGTACCAACAACTTGAAACCAGCAATTCAGAATTTAGCTCACAAGGTGAGCTAAAAAAAAAAAAAGTGGAAAAAAAGTGAAAAAGTAAAAAGAAAAGTAATATTACCTATGAAGGTGTTGTGCTGATTCAGCCATCTTATGCTGCCATCTGTTGCCTGATGAAACAGGCCAATTGCTGAACTCAGCAACATCCCCTCAGAAGTCTTCTTTCAGACAGTCCTGCCATGGGTTCCTGGGGGCCCAGCTCCTCCGCTGCCCACTGTGGTGCCAGCATTGCCTGCCGGACACAATGGACAGAGATGGCTCCCTCAGCGGCCCTTCACATGGAAGGACACCACCAAGAGAGCTCAGCAAGGTGCTACCAGCCCCAACAGAAGCTATACCCAACAGGAAGCTCCTCCAACTGATCAGCTCCTGGTTGTATAATCCTGGCCTCACCCACCACCCCAACCACAACCACCTGGGTGAGGGCAGAGCCACAAAGACACAGGTGGGCCAGGCTCTGCCTCTGGAACATGAAGCCAATAGGAGAAACAAAACATCTGCTAGGTTCTGACACATTCACAGGTCAACTCCAACTTGGGGCTTGGGGCCCCAGCACTTCAGAAGGTAACTTTCCACATAGCATATTATCCAAAAGCTTGCCTTACAAAAATACACGGGAGGACGGTCTTCTGGATGATAGTCAAGCACTCCTATATTTGTAATATAGATGTTCTACTAATTTATGTTGCCTGCAATGCATATAAAAGTTGAAGATCAGATGGAAGAACTTTTCAGGGTACCTTTGATATGAAAATTGCTTTTGTGGAAAGTATCTATGCACAATTATCAGATACACTAAAGTGAAAATAGTTACCAGACAAAAGTCTGCAGAACGAGCATTGGAACAACTTAACTGCATTGAAAAAGGTGAGGAAGACAACCCAGGGCAGTGATGTCAGCCCTAGCTTTCCTTTCCATCCTAGCTCAGAATTTACAATGCCTCCTACTCTTCCCTCATGTTACATGACTTGGGGAAATCCAGCTAACTCAAAGCTAGGAACTATATTTTGCCAAATTACTGTTTTCTTTCTCTCCTATCAACATTATTTGCATGTGGCTCCCTGAGGCATCTGAAACTGCAGAATATAGACCAGAATTATAGTGCAGAGCTGAAGAATAAAGGTGCAGTGAAAAGAGTAATAAAATTTGAGACACATTCACAAAAAAAGTAATGAAAAAAAAGTAATAAAAAAAAAGATAAGTCAGCTGCAGGGAAGAATGAGACCAACAGGTGGAGAATTAATTAGGAGGAGGTTAGCAGCAAAGGTTGTATAACGGCCTCTGTATTGACATCTGAAGTAAAAATGGAGAGTGAGAGGAATAGCAAATGACATCTGTCTAATTAGTTTAAAGCTCTGGACTTCTTCAAGTGCAAACGGGCAATTTTTAATGCAGTTCAGTATCCCACTCAAAGCAGAATTACAGCACTGACTGAAATAAACCTGCCCTCAGAGGTTACATTTTGTATCACTGGAATAATTGGCCCAAAACAATAATTTGTTTTAATTTCTAAATTTAAATTTCTTCTTTTGTTGATGTTAAACTTTAAAATGGAAGATGGCTTTTTTTTTTTTTTTTTTAAAAGAAAAAAACCCAAACCTCTTGAAGTTTGAGATGCTTAAGGATCTTTAGTATTACAAAGTTAATATGACTTATCTTTCTGCAAAGAATTCTTCTGGTCAACAGTTCTTCCTAGGCTACCTTCAAACTGTAAACCATTTGGGTCCTCATCTACTATTAATAAAAAGACAATTATACAGCTATGTATCTAAGAGCTTATAAAAAACAATTCACATCTCAGACATTTGGATCCTCCCTCTGAAAAGCAACTCTCCACAGGGAATCACCAGTTAGAGGGTGGTACCCACAGGAGATGCTAGTAAGTCCATTAACATTTCATATTTAATGAATGATCTGTAGGGAACCAAAAAAACACTAAAAAATTTGTGAAGCATAAAGACTGGTGAAACAGTAAATAATTACGATGAAAGGTCAGTCACAATATGCAATCTGAATCTCCTGTTGAGTGTTACATGGTACTTTGCGGGTCACATGGGAACCCAGATCTGTACAATCTGCCTCTCATTAGGCTTCTGTAATTCGTGCTTGGCAGATGCTAACGCAACAAAAATTACATAGTGTGACCTCGGCCAGAACCAGCAGTAGCTTGTCAATATCCATATGCATACACAACCTTTGTTTTAAATAGTTCCAGTTTGTTGAAAGGGGATTTTATTACTGACAAACTTGAAACAACCCTTTAAAAATATACTGCAGCTATACAATCAAAGGATCACTGTGCAGTACAGGGAGTCCCACAAAGATCTGAACAACAGAAGTCTCACCCCTGTGCTATAGTCAGGTGGCCAAGAAATTTTGGGATGAGTAAACAGAAAAATATTGGAGTTGGGAGGCAATTTTACCACCATCTGCAATGTTGGTTGTACTGTCTTTGTGGCAAGGTTTTGGTAGCAGCAGGGCTGCAAGGGTGGCTTCTGTGAGAAGATCAGAGGAAAGTGTTGAACCTTGTGTCTTTGTGTATCTGCACATAGGCTGGGTGCTTTTCTGATAAATGTACTTTAGTCATATCTCCCATGTACTTTAGTGAAAGCAAAACTACAGGACCCAATATGATGAGGTTTAAAGAACTGTGATACAGAGATTAGTTTGGATGATACAATAGTCCCTTCTGATCTTGAATTAAATTTTAAGAAAAGCCAGAGCACAGAAGATTAAGACAAAGTGGGACAGAAGAGCTTAGAAACTTTTCACATCCCTGTGAATGAGCTTCTGTGAAGTGTTTCTCATTGGCAAGATGGAGAAAATACATGGCACTTTTATTAGACCCATTTCTCTCTTTACTAGCTGGTTTCTCTCCTTTGAGGAACAGCCTTGGCTCACAGTGGAGCCTGTGAAAATGTTGGGGGTTATTGCTGCTGCTCATATCACAGCATGTATCAGAGGAACCCACAGAATGGTTTGTGTACTATTTCTCTAAAGATGGTACAAGCAAACAGAAAGATAAGCTGTGCTTTGGGGACTCCCACTCCCAGCCTAGAAGTATGTTGATGTTCAAGGAATAGAGCAGTGTCAGTGTGGAAGAGGCCCCTGGCTACGGCTGAGCCTTTCTTAGGTTGCTTTACATACCAGCTGGGTGAAATATCTCAGTTTGTCCCAAAATTGCATGCTAAGCACCCATTTATTTCCATTGGTTTTACTCAGTGACCTAAGCATTAGGTTTGAAATACCAGAAACCATGACAGGTACACATGTTAAAGTGTTGATACAAGTTGAGTATTTTGCTAAACTTAAGATCTGTTTGTGGGCTTGGTAGAGTAGGCAGAGTATAGCTAGAGGTAATAACCAGAGATTAAGCTGTGATTGTAGACGAACTTAGAGGTTGTATGTGAACTTGCGCGTGGACATGGAGGATGAGGCAGAGTAACCAATTGCTCTGTGAAAAGAACAGTAAGGAGGATGAGATGGCAAACCCCTCCTGCAAGGACTGTCCTCCTTACTCATACTGGGGTTCACAAGGCTTGCACAGTACAGGCCTGTGATTTAATGGTGCCCACAGAAACATCTCTGCAAGTGAGTTCTTCTTGCCTGGGTTTGCTGAGGCAGTGCAGGTTGCCCTGGCTACGTCAGAAGCCCTGCCAGATGCCACCTATATGATGCACCATGTCTTCTCAATGTTATATACCATATAGCTATATACATATAAATATCCTTTTACTTACCATAACACAACTAAATACATTAAGCTGTCAGCAATGTAGTTCAGAAGTTACCCACCTGGGTAGAGCTCGTTTATAACATAATATTTTCAGTTGTGGACTTTGAAAACAATTTTGCCTTTAAATTACACATAAAAACATGTATTTGCTGCACATGTAAATTAAATTTTCACAATGAGCATGCAAAAATACATAAATTAATTTTGCAAGCTATCATCCTTTTGCTGCTTTATTTCTCAGGAGTGAAATTTAAAGTGGAACATTAGCATGCCTTGTTTTATTTAAAGTTTATGTTAGTGCAGCAACATTAGGAACAAAGTGCTACATCTTGTAATATATGTAGCGCATGACGCCAAGCATATGCAATAAGCTTTTTTCCTTTTTCCCTATATCACAAATTATAAAAAACTCACAATTTTTGCCATTGAAGGAGACTTTTGAGAGATAATTTCCTGGTGTATCGAAAACCAAAAGAAACCCACCAAATTTACAACATTTGATGAAGACTTCTTGCTTGCTGTTTCATCTAGTGAACAGTTTTTCTGTGTTAAATGCAAATATGACATGCAGAAATTTATAAAAGAAATTACTGCTAAGTTAGTGTGAGACTGCAAATAAATCGTGTATTAAAATGTAAAAATACTAGGACTGCATGATTTTTTTTTCATAGACTACACACCAGTAAAGCATTAAAAATGATGTTAATATTTCTTCTTAGAGTTTATAAATTAGAGAAAATATAGCAAGAAAAGGATTATCAGTGGGAAAAAATTATTTGAATTTTACCAGGTTGAAAGGAACCAAGAGTATTGTATGAATTAAGCATAACACAATTCTACAGCCTGAAAAAAATGCTAATAATTCACTTATAAGCTAAATACCATTTTAAAGGTTAACAAGATCAAGATCTTAGCAAGTAGCAATGGGGAGGATCTGTTTGTTTCAACATGATCAACAAGCAAAACCAAAATCATTAATGAAGTTTCAAAGCCAAGTGCAGCCCTGCTGCTACAGTTTTCATAAGGCTAGGACCTTAGTTTCCGAACAATAATCCCCCACCAAAAGTCCAGAAGACTCAATTTCTCATTTAAATTATAAAAGGCAAAAGATTTCAAGTAACATTTTGTCAGTTGCTAATTAAACAGTTTCAACTCACCAATATCTGAGATGTTTTAGAGATTGAGATTTTTTTGTTGTGCTTTTCTTTGTACTTCTGTATTTTGAGAGGATACAGCAACATATCTTTTGTTAAACAGTGTTGAAGCCGCATTTTTCCCCCTTTTTAAGAAAAATTGTAACAAAAGTAACTTTGGTCTTTAATTCAGTTATGATTCTGAAGAAATCAAAAGAATTCTGCCATGTAACTCAGTGAGATCTCATTTTTTTTCTGAGCACCCTCCCCACTACTTTTTCATATATAATTCAATTATTTGATCAACCACATTACCGAACAATGTTAACTTTACTGTAACCCAGGTTGTCCATTGCATAATAAAATAGCCTTCATTACAAGGATTTTGCATACTGCTCAGCAACTTCTAACCTGTGATCTTGCAATGATTTAGTGGTGAGCTACGATTTTAAACCCGAAGGTGTAACAGCTGCCCAGGCAGCATGAAAGGAAAAGGTGGCAATGGCTGGTGTAATCCCAGGTTGAAGTTTTGCTACGATATGCTACAAACAGGGGTTCAAACCAGCAGGACTGTACAGCTACATATATGTGTGTATATGTGTATATATATATATGTGTATATATATGTATGTATATATAGTTGAACAGAGTCATTTTCCTACTATAAAATAGGGATAGAGAAGGAATTAATTAAAAAAAAAAAAAAAAAAAAAGAGGCAGGAAGAAATTTTGCCTTCTGGTGTCCAATGCTGGCTATAACTAAAAACATCACAGAGGAAGAGAAATTAAATGTTGCATTAATTCTGTCACGGCAATAAGAAAGCATGGGAAAGCAAAGCATTTTGGAAATTTGAGGGGGAGTGTGACCAGGTCTTTGTTGAAACTAGCTGTCACTTTCTAAGTGTGTCCTTCAGATTTTTTTATTTTGTTGTTTAAACCGACAGAGAAAACACAAGCCTTGTTAGCTGAAGTTGACACTTGCCCTAAAGTATTAGAAGATGCACAGTAACTTTGCAGCTGCAGAGGTTGTGCATGTTTATGTGTATTCTTTAAGTATTAGCCAGACATTCCTTTCTTTCCTGTTGGGAATCAAAGCCTGTTGAGAAACTGCTTTTACTGTTAACCCACCCTCATGTACACCTCTCTTTCTTGTGGGCCACACCCTGCCCTTTACAGCTTGTCCTGGTAAAATCTTGCATCACCTCAAGGCTTTTGTTCTTTAAGAGCTGCCTGGAGGGAATATTACTTTTTGAGTAAGTACTCAAAATTCCCAAAATCCTTTATATCTGAAAATATCAAGAACATGTTCTGGTTGTATGAAATATGAGTCCTGGGAGACACCACAATTACCTGACCTAAAAACATTAGTTTGAGGACTTTTACTGAACAGCAATGCAGAAATAAATCTTTAGGAAGTAGCGCAGAATTTTTTTTTCTGAAACCACCACCAGCAGACAGAAATTGGGGGTAGGAAAGGGCAGGAGAACTGTCAGTCAGTAGACATTTATCTATTTAGCCTTTGCTCCCACAGCTGTAAAAAAGTGAGACTCTGAATGCCAGATGGTACAGTAGAAAACTAGAACAGCACTGGTGAACCACTGTCTTAAAAAATAAAGTAATAAAATAACTTACAACAATCATAGGTCAAACAAATGGTTACATCAAGATACTGGGGACTTTCCCACTGATTGGCACCAACTCATGGGATGAATAGGAAAATGGAGAAATTATACGGTACTACCCATCTCTTTGTGTATTCACATATGCTTGCAGGGAACAGAAGCACAAAACCTCCAAGTGCCAACCTTTTAACAGAATTGTACTTCTGTGATGAAATATTACTGCCCTGTTCTCCCTGCTAAAGGCATTTACAGACAGTGCAGTTGTCCCAGAATTTAGGATTTAGTTCAATAGCATTTGTTACAGGAGTCAGGTCTGTCTAGTTGCTGACATTATCTTGAGGAAAGGCATGACAATCCAGAGCTAAAAATCTTGACAGGGGAAAAGCCATTACTTACCAGGAAAAGAAGCTATCAACATAAGTAATGGTCATTATTAAAATTGAAATTATCTTGCGTTAGTCTCATTATGGAAGGTGATTGCTAAGCTAACAAATACATCTATACTCACAAACGTTGCAATGTACCCTACAAGTAAATGCCAGGATTTCTTCCCTTAAAAATCCAATTTCAGATTTGTTGCAAGCTTTATTTTGTAAAAGAAAATTCACAGACATACTTTGCTAATAACTTCATTAAAGCACACCTGAACAAAATAATTAACAGGCTCTCTGGTCTTCCACATCTGGATTAGTAATCATCATTGATAAAAGATCTGCTCACATCAAAGGGATAACAGACTTTTCCCTAAGAAAATACCACTAATGCCCAGCAACTGTTGAAGGGGTAAGCATTGTGAGGAATTATATCCTTGAAATTTGTAAATGAACATCTGCTGTGGAAAATTTTTGTTATTGTTAAACAAGGCTAAATATTCAGTAAAATGCAAACAAGATATTGTTGTTGTTTGCCTATTTTCTTTAAATAAGCAAGAGAAAATTTCAAGCAAGCAGTAATCCATGTTCACTATGAACAAGTCATCAACCCTGTTGCTTCCATATCTCAATTACTATTTATATAGAAAAATGGACAAAAAGACCAATTTACTCATAATGTACGTGCCTGTGGAAGGGAGAATAGAAAATATTTTTGTGTATCAAAGCAAGTTAGACAGCTGTCTGGAGCTCATAATCTGGTTCCCACCAATTTTTCATAAAAAATAAAATGAAATACTACTGCAAATTAGTAAGACATGAAATATATGATATTTTAAAACTCACATGATATTGGTAGTTGAAAAGTTTTCCTCTGAAGAAGCCTTTCAAGTCTACCTGACTATGGGAAATATAATGGTATTTGACCCATTTAATGTTCATACTATTAGACATCGGTTGGAATGGGAAGCCAGAGGTGGCTTATTCAAGAACGTCTGTCCACAGATGACTTTTAAGCAGTAAAAAGGGGTTTGTCTTCTAAAACCAGCCAAACAAAAATTTAAACTTTGTGAAAATAACCTTGAGAGCCTGTTTGCATAACTACAGCTGCACTCTATTTTTGCATCAGCATTCAAAGACATATCTGCATTTATGTCAAATGAATCAGATAAATAACACCCTTGTACACGTTTATTTTTCAAACCTGTTCATATAATTTTGGCTTTTTGTCACCAACCATTTTCTGAGGAAGGCAGAAGTGCTAATGAGCAGTGATGGCTGCACAATATCTACACCCTGGTTATTGGAGCTTTGGCAAAGGCTATACAGGGAATGTTTCATCCAGTGTATTTACACGAGGCCACAGGACACCTCTGGCAGAGGAACAACCTCATCAACCTCCGAACTTGCACTGACTCTATACTTGCCTTCTCAGCCCCTAGGGAAAGGAGGCAGCCAAGCTACTGCTCTGGCAGGAAACAGGAGACTGGCTAACTAAATCTTTCCTTGCCAACAGTGTTTGGAAGCTGTGGTGACATCAGGAGAGAGCTAACAAGAGTTGTAGTGTGTTAAACCAACCCTTTGACCACAAGCACCTGCAAAACCTCTGCCAGGCTACTCCACTTCCCCAGGTTTGCAGAAATCATCTCCTCTGCTTTCCCTTTCCCTATGCTTATGGTACCGTTTTTTCTTTAACTCTTCCAGGGATGGTTATTCCACCACTTCCCTGGGCAGCCTGTTCCAATGCCTAACTACTCTTGCAGTAAGAATTTATTCCTAATATCCAATCTAAACCTTCCCTGGTGCAACTTGAGGCCATTACCTCTTGTCCTGTCATTTGTTACTTGGGAGAAGAGATCAACCCCAGCCTCACTACAACCTTCTGTTAGGTAATTGTAGAGAGCAACAGCCACCATGGAATCACGGAGCCAACAGATTTAGGTCAAGGATAGGAGGCGAAGAAAGGTAATTGTCTACTTTATTCAGGAAACAGCATTGTGAATCAGTGACAGTGCTAAACAACTGAGAAAAACCAGTATTTTATCCTATTATAGCTACAGCAATGCAAAGGACATGCCACTGTCACAAGATATGATGGCACCATTAAAATAACATAGTAAGTGCTGTTATGAAAAACTCTGAGCAAGCGCTGAGGCCATAACAGTCCCTCAGAGAACAGTTTCTTCATGTAGGTTTCCATGCTTCACAAGTTTTAAATGTTTCAGATAAATGTATTTCCAACTCATTCTTTGTAATTATTCCTGACATACTCTTATATAAGCAGTGACAGGTTTGCATCTGAAAACTTCCAGTTCACCATCTTTATCTATTGAATCTTTTGCTGAAATCATAACTGCCCTAAATATTCTATATCATGTTAGTTTTTGTTGCAACAGACTAACATCAGAAATGTGATGAAGTAAGAGCAGGACTGGACAGAAGGAGAAAGTGAGTAAATACTGGAAATTACCTTTAGTTGCACAGTAGTTGAATAAAAGCAGAGGAATGCAAAGTGATGGACAGCGTACTGTGCACTTACTGTGTTTTCCCCCTTCCTTGCCAGACTATCACCAACTGACAGCACAGTCCTTCGGTCAAGAATAAACATCAGCTAAGAAATCATAACTGTATGAATGAAGTGCATAGACTGCTGCAAAGTTCCATATTCCAAGCCAGAAGGAACAGATCTCTACAACTGAGGGTATAGCCTCAACTTCATTCTCTAGGAGCAAATCCCTTTTAAAACTAAACATTAAGAAACACTTCATGCTATTGCAGAAGGGCCCAATGCATGTCAGTGATCTTGTTTAAGCATGTCTAGCCATCAACCAAAAAATTCTGACTTCCACTTAAGTGCTGAAGTCTAAAAATTAGTTATTGGATGTACTCTATTTTTAAAGAGGCAGAAAAAAGAAAAAGTGCCCTATCTGTTAATTAAGCTTTCTGTATCTCCCTTTCTGAAGCATCTGAGAATGTCAAATAAGCCATTATCACACACTTGTAGTCATCTTTTGAATTTAACATTTTATCAGCCTACTGAAGGATTCAGCACTGCTGTTGAGCATACTTCTCAGCTGGCTTTGCTAAGATGGCTGTTTTCCCTGACTTCACCGGGGCCTGCTTATCGTGCTAACTGGAGCTACAATGGGCTTTAGCTCTGAATTGTTCAGTAAATGTATTTTCAACTGAAAGCAAACATGCATGAAAGGGGCCATTTTTAGGACATTCTGCTTTCAAATTAAGACGATAAAGGCTGTTGAATACTGTATCTGTATACTTCTTCTGACAAAACAATAGAGAGAACCAAGTCACTGTGCATAGACCTCAACTTTTTCCTGTATTTTCATTTCATCTACTCTATTGATCCTCACTGTAGCATGCTACAGCAGGATACTTTACTATTTTTTTATAACAAGTAACGTGGAAAAATCATTACTTCTGGACAATACATATTTCTGGGGTGGAGAGAGGGAAGCAAGTTGTCACTGAACGCCATTATCATGAGATATATGCCCATTAATTAAAAATTGAACAGATTCTTAAATGACACAAGAAATCATACAATGCAATTCCTTGGCCCATTTAAAAATCTTTTACAATTTCAAAGGATATTTTAAAAACAAATGTAGGGTATTTCTAAGACAAGAATCTGAACTTTCAAATATTCAGATCATAAATAGAATATTATAGCTTTAATCACAAAAATATTTACAATGGTGAACACACAACTTGACAATGTCATTCACAAATGCACAATTGTATGCATGGTAAATTATGTAGAAATAATCTGAATTACTAATAAATTGCATAGTTGGAAAATTTTAAGCTTTACCAAAATACTTGGGCACAGCAGAAGTTCTTTAATATCATACATCAAATCACACAACATGACTGGACATAAAAATTAGCAATATACTAAAAATGGAACAATTCAGGGGGGAATCTAGCAGTGTACATCTTAGCTTCAAAATTAAATTACTCACTGCCTTGCAATTATTGCTACTCCCCATTTCCCTGCTACATACTCACAGAACAAATTTTGGGTGTTTAATTTTTACTGGTTTTCCAGTCTCTTGTATTTCCCATTTTAACTCTTCTCTTTTCTAAGGTGTAAAAAATGACCGCCAAGTTAATTTTTTTTCCTGATGAAAGGTCATAAAGTGGCCAGAGTTTTTATTTTACTTTGAATTAAATGATCTCAGTAGTGATGTGTGTCTAAAATCAAGCTCTTGGTATTTTACGGTAGAGATGATGTGACAGGTTGACAATAATGGGGAAAAAAAAAATTCTTGCCAGAGTAACCTTATTTTACCTGAAGAGTCAGAGGGAGGGGAAGGAGAATGAGGCCCTTTTTCCATCATTACCATGCACAATATTGACAAGGGAAAATAAAATAAAAACATAAAACCACAACCTGTCCTATGATTTTGTTTTTTAAGACTGCAGTTGAAAAACAGATGTACTGTTTCCACTTGCATACCTAGGTACATATTTCACACAGATAGTAACAGTCAGTGTAAAACAATGTTATAATCTGATGAAAGCAAGAGCATTCTTGGACACACTGCAGGATTTGGGCAGCAAAATCCACTTTTCAGAGAGCCATGCTGTTGAAAATTCAAGGAGACAAGAGTCAAGAGATAAATGCTCCTGGCATCCATTGTAATATTTTGTAGCAGCTCTTTTTAATTAAAATATAAATTATCTCATTACTAACACCAAGAATACCTAAAGTCATTAGCAAGGCTCTCAGCAGAATAAAAAACATAAAATAGAAACCAATTACAAGAAGTTTGGAAGCAGACACTGCTCTAAATAGTGGATTATAATAGTTTGATTTAGATGTGCACAAATTAAGTGCTGTGAGGAAAGAAGGCAAACAAGAAAGTTGACTTTAGAAAAGCAAGCTCTCTTTCTTTTCTTGTTCATTGGTTTCCACCAACTACTTCAGAAGCAAAGATCACTGATCCTTTGAGTTTGGAGGGGTTTGTTCGGTTGGATTTTTTTCTTTGTTTATTTGTAATTTTTGTGTGTGGTTTTTTTTTTTTTTTTTGCTTGTTGGCTTTTTTGGGAGGTTTTTATTTTGGGTTGGTTCCCCCTCCTCCCCCAAGTTTATGTGGAAATAGCATTGTTCCTTTCAGAAAAGTGTGATATTTAATGGGAAATTAGTGACCATGTAAAAATGACTGAAGTTACAGGAACAGTGAAAGGCTCCTGAAGCCTTAAAATATTTGCAGTCATGCTGAAAGCTCCCTCCCATATGCACATAGGTGGTTGGAAAATCTCTTAACACTGGACTCCCAGCAACAACGGTTTTCTGAGTATTTGTCCTTTGAATAGATGGTCTCCAAAAGCCAGACAGACTTTCACTGCTGCTCCATCCTTCCAGCCATGTTGCTCCTAACACCTAGTCTCAGGAAAAAGTTGTAATCTTAATCTCCATATTTAATAGCTATGGGCCTGGCTGATCTGAGGCTAGAAACTTTAATATAACAGCCATGACAAGAGTGATGCTCAAGAATATAATACATAAAAGGAAATATTCTTCATTTGCCAGCTTTTGGATACACCAGACATCTTAGAATCAATAGATTTCATTGTTTTCCATGTCAGTTCTGATTTTCTAAGGCTAAGAGAGATGGAATACCTGTACTTGATAAAACAAGAACCAGAATTATCCCTGAAGTTTAACTGTGGAACATTTTGAAGTTCACTGGTGGGAATGGTATTACTACTACTTTGTGCTTCCCCCCACCACAACAACATATTTCTGTCCTCTTCAGAGCTCCTAAATCATCAAAATACAGAAAGTATTTCTGCATTTACTTTCATAGCCTCTGAAGAAGTCTCAAGAGAAAACATTTTATTCTTAGAATTTTGCATCAGATTTCTTGATCAAAGAGACAGGGATATAAAAGCTCAAATGAACTCCCAAATCTTTTGATATTCACATGTCAGTGTTCCTGGAAACGCACAAACACCCACTCCCTCCCTCCTTCATCAACAGCACACCAAAATTCAGCCTGGCCCAATCGTTCAAACCTGGATTATCCCTTCTATCAGCGTTCCTTGTCAGGAGGTCTGAAGAAAACAAACCATAATGCAAGCTGTAGAACTCTTGAAACTTTCTACTTTTTGCATAAACATTGTCCAATTGAAGAATCCTGTAAATCACAAAAATATATTTTATATGATATAAGAAGAATCCAACTTAGTGTCTGTATGGCTCTCTGTGCCCTGCTTATAATTCAATGTCTCATTCTAGCTCAGAGTAATAGAACAAGGTGTAAACCAAATAAATAGGTCTATTCCACTATTCAAGCACGAGGCTGCCCTATGTGGTATGTGACTGTAAAATTGCATGCCAAATGAGTATGTACATGAACAGGGAAAAAGGAGGTAAGTGAAAGATGAAAAATACCTTAGGGAGGACTATTTTCCCATCAGTCATGGAGAAACTGTTCTTATTATGAGGTAACTTGAATGCCATTCTATGAACTGCATCCTTTGAATTACACAATTCTGTGTTACACAAAAGGTGACCTTTTCAGTATGCTTTATGGGAGTTTCAGGACTCTTTATAGGAGTTTCCTGGATGTTCAGACCCTTTCCTCAAAGGTTATTCTGGTTATAATCAGGAAGGAAAAGACAGCAAGCTATTCAAGAAAATGTTCAGATCATTCAGTGTCTTTTTGTTTTTATATATATGTATTTCTTTATTTTATTTCAGGAATATGCCTGTTTTCAAGGAGTGAAAGCTGCTCTCTTTTTTGGAAAAACATCTACCTACAAGAATTCACATAGCAGACCAATGTGCATTTACCTGTGTGCATTTGACAGCAAGAACTTAAGTTTGCAACAGGTTGGGCAATCTACCTCTGGCAGCAGTTTGCGACAAGCTTCAGATGAAATAACACAGTAAGTTCTGTAATCAGCAGTATTAAAAATCCCCTCTGCACATGACTTTGTCTCATAGTATGATGCTTAGATATCTAAGTATACAAGTTTTCAATTCCTATGGGGGAAACTGAGGAATTCTCTGATGCCTAAGGGCTAAGCACACATTTCTTTGGAATAATAGGTTAAATCTTGAGGGGAGAACTGAGAAAGATAGATCACATTAAGTCTTCTTTCCTTTGGAAATGAAGACTAAACACATTTAGCCAGATATCATGTTTGCAGACAGCCAAAACTAAAATACAACTTTTAAATTAAAATGCATATTAGCGAAAGAATNGTTTTTTGTGAGTTTTGTTTGTTTGTTTTAGTGAAGCTGACTCATTATTTGTTTGTATTTTCTGCCTACTCCAGTTTCTTTTTACAGGATTTATATTTTTGTCCTCTTGACAGCTGATCTTTCAGCTGTATGTAATTTTTAAATTACATAAATGTAATTTTACTGGTCCCTTTAGACCACTACACCTTACATGAGCAAGCCAAATTGCAGTCTGGAGAAAAAACATCAAAGTGCTATAAACCTTTTAGTTCTGGGAATTTTAAATAATTCTCCCTTCCTTCTACCTCTTCTCCCCTCCAAAAATGGAATATGTATTATTCTCACAAGTGCTTGTTAGCAACTAGAACACATCTATCAACTTAACACTGGAGAAAAATTTATATCTACCTTTCCTAGCAATTCCCAGCCTATATTCCTGGGTCTTTTCCAGAGGATCAAACAGGATTTCTGGGTAAAGAAAAAAAAAAAAAGAGCCCAAGGAGGTCTCTTTTCATCAAATTATTTTCCAAAAGCCATCTTTGTCTTCGTTCAGTTTTTTATTTTCATACTTCCACTTTCATCTGAGACCAGTGCATAGTATTTCAAATTTGTCAGAGATATTATTTCATTAGCAATAAGCTAGCCCCACACGCAAGTATTTTTTTCTTGGACTTCAGTTGTACATGTCCTGCTTAGCAGTTCTCATTTACCTAAATATCATGGATAACCCTAATTAACTTGGTCTCATTTTTGCCTACAACTTTTATTTGTCATAGTGTAACAGAAAAAATATTCAAAATTGCATCTTTTAGCACTGAAGTTACAGAACTTTTAGTCTATCTAAACTGTTTACCCCTTGTGCTTCCTTTCACCTAGTAGTTTCTGAGTATAGTATATGACACAAAACTAAGTTGACAATTCTAGCTCAAAATATGTATCAATGAAAATCCCTGTGCCTTCCCTCATGCAAATACAAGAATTACCACTTATTTATAGTTAGTTACAAGAAACTAATAAAGTGGTTTTAACTTCAAAGTCATATAATAGTCAAGAAATCAAACCATGCTTCAGGAAAAGATACATTTAGACCTGAGACAGAAGCTGTAATTGCTGTTGGGAATTCTCAACATTTATAGTGTTTCCCACTAATTTAGTATATATTCATAATATCAGTTTATAAGTACTGAATTATCTATACCTCTCAGCATTTTGTATGGAGAGCTCCTATGTCTTCACACCAACTAGAAATTGAAACTCTGGTTATTAAATTACTTGACTCAAACACAAAGAAGAAAAAGAGATGCTCGACCTCATTTTCCAACTGTATATTAAATGTAAATTCAGTTGAGTTTAATACTAGTTATTTGCAGCTCATACTAACATGAAAGAGCATTCAGACACCCACCCTTTCATACTTTTTCTCTCCCCTGCCCCATCCCAACCCGCCCTTCACTCACCACTCAATAAACTAAATAATGAATTTCACAAGAGCATTGCTCATTTAAAAAACCTAGAGCAGAGCTGTACCATGAAGTAGTCTCTTAAAATAAGACAAGCAACTGCTTTTAACACATACTCTTACACACTCTTGGCTGCAGAACGATTCTGTATCCCCTCCCCAGACATGGACTGTCTGAAGAGAGCTCCCAACCATTTCCTCACATTTTACCTCCTCCATAAGGACCACACCCATGGAGAGTATTTAAGAATAGCATTCACTACGACACTGCCCTGAAGTCAATCAAAATTTACTAGCCACAGCTAACAATACCCCACAGGTGGTTATTATTAATATTTCAAATGTCCTGTGTAAGGAGGTTGATCTGAGATGTCCATTTAAGCACATAGTCTTGTTTTCCCATCTGATACTAAATTTCTTTTCAGTTTGACAAGGTAACTAGTAAGAAAAATACAGATAAAGATTAATGTACAAGTCAGAGTCCCACCTGGCTTACCTTTAATGACATTAAGAGAGTAGATTCTCATGTGTTGAATGAATTGAATGAATTACTATGAATTACTATTAAGTTCAAAACTTCCTGCTTAGGAAAATAGTGAACATCAATTAACTGCATTGTCATAAAACAGTCTTCCACAAGGTCACTTTGGGTGACCACTAGATAGTCGTTATTCTGTGACAGTGATAGAAAAAACTTGGCCCATTTAGCTGCAAATGGAAAGGTACTCTTGAACATTGAACATAACCTGAAATAGCACACTGATCAAAAAGTAAAGATGAGATTGCTGTAACTTCATAAAAAACAACATTGTCCACTGACATAATCAAATCTTGGAATACTAAACAGCCTGTGTTTGCATAACAGAAAAGATTTTGAGACTAACAACTAAATATTGTTTCTATAGCCATGGTTTTGACCTCTCTGGTGAAAGGCATGAATTTAGGTAGATTAAACAGCAAACAAAATATGTTGTTGAGGTAGAAAATATTAAACAGGACTAAGAAGCAATTGATGAAGTGTTGAATTACAAAAAGAACAAAATAAAAAACCATCCAAGACTGTTAAACTTAATTGTGCAAATAAAACTTCCATTTCAAAAGTCTTCTCCTAAGAGGAAATACTAAAGGAGTATCACTCCATATCCACAGCTAATAGCTACTGTTCAGCAGTATATCAAGTCTGATGCACTTCTGCTGCTTCTCAGCATTCCTCCTGGCCTGCTGCTTAGAGGTGAGCCAATGAATTGCTTTCAAGAGAAAAATGAAGCTGCTTTCCCCCTACAGATACTTAAGGAACTCAAGAGAAATACAGGGTTGAGAAATCTGTTCATCATCCCAAGAATGCTCAATATCTCAGGGGCCAGCAGCAGCAATGCAGCGTTAGACAGGACCTAAATTAGAAGAGGAAAACACATGTACAATAGCAGAATTTCTTTTATCTGTTTGCAATCCTGAGGATACAAGAATATAGCAAGAAGTAACAAATGACAGACAGTTAATTCTCCCTTTAACTTCAAGAGAGAGCTGTCAGTTACACTCAGCAATTAAACCTGGTACTATATCACCTATTCTAGCATGAATGTAGAGGAAAATGAGTAGCTGTATTTGCATCATAATGTATTGTGCTACCAGGCTGGCAGAATTCCAGACAGACACTTAATAAAACATTTTATTAGCTGGGAGTCTGAAATTTTACTTCTAGTAAAAGTGTAAAAGCCTGCATGGTGATAAACAACTATTTCAAAACAGTCCAGTTTAGACATAAGCTCTCCAGTTTAGCCTGGAGAAGAATTAGAACTCAATGACAGCAGATCTTTTAGGGATATGTGGGTATTCATGCAAATTTAACAAAGGGGGCTTCTTAGTGAATGTAAGCTCATCTCTCTGCTTTTTTATTTTTTTTAATGGTGAAATGAGGAAGACTACAGAATACTGAGTTTAAATCATGGAAAACAAGAGGTAAAAGTTCTCATCATTTGAGATAGGGAGCGTGCTCCACATATTGGAGCTCACAAGCTTCACAATACAAATTCCCTGGTGAGACTTCAGTTTATTAAGTTCTAAAAATAGAAAAAGGGCAAGAAATAAGATTAACTGAAGTTTGACATCACTACCACCAGCAATCACTCATCACTTGCTTGCTACCTTGTAAGCAAGAAGAGGCAACCAAGAGAAAAGAGGTAGGATACTATAGAGGCAATATTTAAGTTCTTGTACAGTAGTCATCCCTTATTTCCACATTTTGCAGCCTCACTCAAATTGTTCACCACTGCAGCATTGTAATGCAAGTCCTACATGTTCCTTCAAATCCTGAAGTAATCTGGGGATAAATGGGTGATTCTATTTGAGGCCAACAAACAACCCTTAAATATACTAAGCAATATCTCTTTCATTGTAAGGTGGCATTGTATATAGCTGGCACCTACAAACTACTGTAGAACTATGCAAACAAAAGCATTTTCTCACTAGAAAGAAAAAAAACTCTAAAAAGCAGTTACCTTTTCAGATTATATTACTTTGTAGAGTTTAAGAGAAAAAGTATTAATTTAGATACACCTTACATCCTGTAATTTGGAATTAGTCCTGACATTTTACATCTAGATTCCCACCCGTTCTCCTCACAGGTTAAGATTTCACAAGGTCTGAGGACCAAAAAGTGTTTAGAATAGGAATTGTTGAAAGTCCGTAAGCTACTGGCATAGAACAAAAAAAAGAACGATGCTGTGAGGAGAATGTTGGAAGCAGCACAACAGGAGATGAACATTAACTCTGCAGATGCTCAGTGCCAGTTGTCAGGCATATTTGTACATTTCACCACATCGAAGAAAAAGGTTTTGTACCCAGCTGAGTGGCAAATAAGATGGGGAACTAGCATAGAAACCACCCTGGACTTTAAAGAGGCAGTTCTGCTTTGAGCAAATAAATGAGAGTAAGAAAGGAATTTTTTCCTCCCTCGAGATCAAACAAAAGATTTAAATCACTGAGGTTCATTATCAATTTTTTTTGACCTTTACCATTGCCATCCAATCTGAAATAAATAGCTCGAAGGACAGCTAGTGAAAGCATGCTGAATTTCATGAACTTTAATACATATCCACTGATTATTTTTCCCCTAGCAAGGACTAGTTCGTTAAACTAAGACATAATTCTGCTTCAGAGCTAAGTGTCCTCATATCAATAAGTACATAACATGACTGGGGCTTTTTTTGTTTCTTTTGTTTCTTTTTTTTTTTTTTTAACCAGATATAACCCAATATTGTGGGTGTCATTTTTCATTGAATATAAGGTTACCCCTGAAGTTCCGATTTTCATTCAAATCCATTCTCATAAACTGTACTTTTTGTTCCAACATTTATATGATGCTACACATCACTGTACCCAGCTTCTGGAACAGCAAGTCCTGCAGAGCAAAAATATAGTTGAGATATGTGAAGAACAGAGTTTTTGGAAGATGAAAATGCCTGAGTATATTTGAAAGGGTATCTGAAAGCAGAGGTAGCAGGTGCTTGATAGAGGAAGGAAAGAAGAATTCTCTTCTACTATAGGGTGAAACATGATCAAGAAGAAACATCTGAGGAAGTGATGCAAGTAATAAGAAACAATAAAACAAAAACAGCAAAATCTAAATGGCAGCCTAATTTGCATAGCTACAAATATGAAAACAAGGCCAAACCTCTCCACTTGCATCCATTCCAATGGAAGAAATACCAAATCTACCTAACTGATTGTTGAGGTTTAGGGTCAGTTCACTAGACCTATATCAGACACTCTCTGTTAACCCCTCTTTTCACCCCAAAAAGGGGAAGAGAAAGGGGATAAGGGAGAGAGACTTATGGATCACTGTTGGCCCCCCTTCCCTCCCAAATGGGAGAGGAAGGGAATGAGAGAGAGGCTTCTGGATTACAAAAGAAAACTAAAACAGTTTTATTGAAGATAATAATAATAAAATGTAATATATACAAAACCAGTATTGAACCCAACCCCCCCGATGGCAATTATGTCACTATTGCCACAGAGGCTTTGGAGCAGGCACTGGGAAAGTCCCAGATTGGGCTCAGCAGCAGACAGGAAGCGCATTCAGGAGCTGGATTCTGGAACTGGGTTCAGGAACACATGAATCGGGATCAAAGGCAGAATGGATGAAATCTTCAAATGCCAGCCATTGAAGAAGAGCAAGCCAGCTGTAATGAGAAGGGCTGGAAGAAGGACGAAGAAGGCACAAGAAGGGATGAGAAGGGCCGAGACACTCATGATCCCTCAGCTTTATACTGAATATGATGTATATGGGGTGGAATCCCTCATTGGTCAGTGGAGGGCCACCTGTCCTGGCCGCTTCCTCCCTGCAGGTGTGGCCTTTCACTTTCTGCACCCCCCTATGTGGTACCCAAGAGTTAGCAGTGACCTTGGTCTGCACACACTAATCCTTGGTAGTAAGTGAACATCATCACTGCTAGAAGCAGACACTGTGAAAACATGCTGTTAGCTTCAGAAAGTGCAGTTAGTTAGAAAAGACTTAGCTGAAAAGTAAAATCACTGAACAGAATTGATTTGGTTCTAACTCAAACCAGGATATTGATAAGGCAGTACTTGCATGCTGTATCACGTGGAAGATGCCCATGAGGGGACTGCAAGTGCTGCTGCACGTTGTGTGACACATGTCACAACCATGTACACACTCCTTGAGACATGTGGCTCCTTCAAGACACACAGGCTGCAAGGAGCAGCCAACTCAACTCACCTCCAAGTGGCTGAGAGATTCAGTCACTCCAAATTGAGAAAAGGAATGAGAGAAAATAGCTTTGAGTTAAACCGTACTGATGTTTATGTATCAGAGGAAATCACATGGTGCTTGAAGGCACCAAGAGCAAATTTCTGTCTTGCAGGAAAGTAAATAAGAAGTAGAGAGAAGTCCTCTCATGTCTACTCAGTTCTATTATGTGTGCAAGCCCATTATGAGTTGTTACAATTTTGTTCTACTCTACATGGAGAGACACAGCATAGGAAAAATAGAAACAGATGCAAGGAGTGAGTACAGATGAAAAGAGTAAGCAATAACGAATGCAGCGATACCTGCTCAAATAGAGCTAGAGGCCTATTAATATTAATATGCTGCACATAGTCTTTTGTTCACAATTGGAAAGACTCCCTAGGTAAGTGGAAATATACACATGCTAAACTTCCTAACAGTAGTTAATGCAATTTTATCATCTCTGAAAAAGTGAGAGTCCCCAGATAAGTAAGAATGTCTGATTGTTCTTTGGAAGCTTTTTAAAAACACCTACACAAGTTATATTAACACATTTCTTCAGTAAATCTCCAGGGCAAACCTAAACACCTACTGAAATTCAAGGATTGTACTTCACTGATAAAATTGAGAAATAGTCTAGGCACTATATATCTCCCCTCCAAGTCTTCACTCTGCCATCTTGTAACATCAAGGAGATGAGGAGGGGAGACAGGTTTCAAGAAAGAACTGGTACAACTGTTGACCTGCAAGTAAACTCGTCAGCACCACACATAACATTTGTCATTAGAGATATGAACTCCTTCAGATGATCAGAAATCTTACAGTACTTTGATGAAAGAAGAGTATTAACTCAGTTAATGTGCTGGCTAAATTCCAGCTCTGATAATTACATTCTGAATACTTAAATATCCTTTGCCTTTTTTCCTGGCTGTAGTATGTTATGTTCATCTATTTAACTATCATCATACTACCTGAACACCTTCTAAATGCCCTTAAACTTGTCCTGTGAAGACACAGGTCCTTCTAGGAGGCATGGGTTGTCTTGCTCACTGAAGTGGGACCTAGAAGAGATACTCCAGGATACAGTATGGTAAGACCTATTGTCTGCATTTAGACATTCATGTGGAAGCTCTGGTGACTGTTCTCTGCTAATAGACACTATAATTGCTAGATTAGATTAGTTTGGGACATACAGGCTTTTAAGTCTCTAAATCAGTTTGTAAATAAAGCTTCCACCTCCTTCATGAACTGACAAAGATGAAAACAACATGAAAACCTTTTTACCTGGTGTCAACCTCGGTCATACATCTGAAATAGCTGCAACTACTAGGCAGTAGAGGGCTCAGTGTCCCCTGCATGTCATTTTTATTTTTTATGGCATATACTACAGCTAAAAGACCTCTCAAGTTCGTTCATTGTATGTTAACTCTAAAAGAATGATGTAGATACAAAAGCTGCATCCCCGTGATCACACAGTGTCAAACTGGCACTCATACAGCAACCATTTTTTGCTTCCATATCACAGCAGCTATTTCTCTGTGTCATTTCTCTATGCAATCTGAACCAAATGGTGTGGGTCATCATGAATTCAGAAATCATGAGTTGTTTGCTTTAGCTAGTCTGTTGGATGCAATGGAAAAGTCATTGCTTCTAGTCTCTACATCAGGTTTTGATTAGGATTCGATTTTGTTTTGTTTCTGCTCAGAGAGACTAGAAAATTTCAAATAATAAATCGCATTCAACTGTTATTGTACTACTTTCCCATTCAACACAGTTTTGAGGTGTCCAGTGCAAGATACTGGGTTCACATCTATCCCTGGTCCCATAAAATATTCAGACCTGTTTAAGACTCCACAGGTAAACATACCATGCTCTGCCTACACAGCCTATACAGTTCTTGCATTGCCAGAATGAAGCGCGGCCAAGAGTTCTGATAAAAAATACATTGGAACCACCATATCAGAAACAGCAGAAAATGCAGAAACCAAGGAATAAAGTCATCTGACATAATTAGTAGAGGAGGAGAGCTTCTCAGTCCTCTTCATTAGAGTTTGGCTGGTGCCCTGAAGCATGATGACTTATCTTTCTTTTGAAAAGAGAGAGAGTCTTTACAAATATTTTATATAGATAACAATATTCACAGCTCCATAAAGCTGTATCTGTAATGATGTTATTACAGTGAGTTTTATGGTTTAATTATGCACTGGGTTAAAGTAGTTCCTTTTAAAAGTAATGTCTGAGTTTCAGTGAATGTTTCCGTGTTATTGTTTTATAAGAGGATGCAAAGAGAAATCTTTTTGACCCTTTTTCCCCACAAATCTTTCCTTGTGGAAGAAAAGGAGCCCATCTGTGTTTTTCTTCTTTTTAAATTGAATTGCACACTTCAATTACTGCTTTAAATCATAGAATCATAGAATTATTTTGGTTGGAAAAGACCTTTAAGATCATTGAGTCCTACCACTAACCTAACACTGCCAAGCCCACCACTATGCCATGTCTCTAAGCACCTCATATACAGGTCTTTTAAATATCTCCAGGGGTGGTGACTCCACTACTTCCCTGAGCAGCCTATTCTAGTGCTTGACAACCGTTTCAGTGAAGTTTTTCCTAATATCCAATCTAAACCTTCCCTGGCACAATTTGAGGTCAGTTCTTCTTGTCCTATCACTTGTTACTTGGGAGAAAAGACTGTCCCCCACCTCAGGCAAGCTTAAATCTTTTTTTTAACATTTCCTTCTTACGTGGATGCCAGTTCCCATCTCTCATTTCACTTATATCTGTACAACTTCTATGAACTACTTTTCCCCCTGATATTTGTAAGAGGCAGCGAATCCCAACAGCTGAAGAGTAGGCATTACATATATGTTATTCGTATAGCACTTAATTTTAATATTGTTTTTTTTTTCTAGAAGTATTCATCTTTAAAAAAAATAAAAAATATATATATAGAAATAGGAGTTGCTGTGTAGCTGACTGGCCAAGAACAATTTCTCTTCTATTATCATCTGTACTTCAAATGACAGTTGAAGATTTTAGTGGGCAGAAGAAGGAAAAGAAATAGAAAAGGGAAGAAAGTGATTCTTTTTCTCCCCCCGGATTTCTTCCTGGCTTACCACAGAGTAATGCAGTCTGAGAACTCTAAAAGCAGAATCATGACAAAAACATACTGTGGTAATACCATACAGCAAAAACTCTTGTTCTCAAGCCAGACACAAAGTCTAATTGTCCAACTTTGAAGTCAAATACCCCTTTTATTCACTTCTCAAGCTCTTTCTTTCCCTTCAGAATGGGTTACAAAGGGTTTAGAAGTTCTAAGGGAAGTAATGTCCAAATGCACATCACGTATTTTCTAACACATACCAGTAACTCAACTCTTTCCTTGTTTCCTAATCTGTTCTTAACTACACAAGGAATAAGCCTGGGTCCAATACTCTGCAATCTGCCTTATCTAAAACATACACAGTACTTCACCGCTTACTTAACTAAAAATGCAAAGTGCTATATAAACTAACTCTAACAAAGAAAGTGTCATAGAGCCTTCCAGGGTTAAGAAGCAGTGAATTTGTACTGTGTATGTTTCACTGAGAAAAATAGACCAGAACATATGGGACAATAGTCTAAGCTCCTCTTCAGTTTCAAAATATACCATTGCACAACAAGATTGTTCTGGAATCTAAAATCAGTCACAAATCTCTCTCTGAGTAATCCTGACCAATCTAGAAGTGTAATACTGATTTAGCATGCTGTTGTGTCAGTATTAAAGCTTTCTTTCTTAACTATTGCAGCCATATAGGATGGGGTGAATAGGGAAATACTGAACAGGACTTGCTTCTAGTAGCTTTAAGTTTCCTTTAGCTATCATCTGCAGATGACCCTCAGGTTGAAAGGTCCAAAATACCCACTATACAATGAGTAGGGATCCACAATGGTTGTCTCCTTATTGTACAATACGTGTGGGATTTGTAACATAGTATGGATGTCATATGTTAAATCTAATAGTGAAGACAATTATTCATAGTATTAAATAGTCTGCAATTGGTAGTTTTCAGAGGAAAACAAAAAAACCCCACCAACAAAGAGAATAATGTTAAAAGTGCTCTTATTTTTCTACATATTAAAAATGACCTTAGGAGAGGGACAGGTTTTTATATTCTCCTGTTTTATGTCTCATTTGAGCCATCTGGCTGGCAGTCAAAGCAACAGAACTGTCATTCTCTTCATCTCCACAAAAAAGGAATATAACCTGATTTTCCTACCATAATGCAGACTAATGGAACAAGACATAAAAGCTTTTGCCTGGAACAGAGCCTGGGAAGACCCCAGTGACAGCTTATATGGCATTTCAGCTCAGTTTCTGAACAGCAGCAATTGGCCAGCCCAGAGCTGGTGACAGCTCTTTGCTGCTTGTCAGGGAAGAACCTGACACGCAAGGGCAGATGAGAAGGTTCAGCTACAGTGTTTTTACTGAGCCCAAGCCAAGATTTCTGAACTGCAACATGATGGTTTATCCTGTCAGAACAGTAACGGGCACATTGTCGGCGAGTTAGTCCAAGATTTAGGCCTATACAATGTCTCAGGGCAAAAATCATTTTCATCCTTCTTACTTGCCCTGCAATAGGATTATGCTCCCATACAGATATCTCAGAAAGGTTATCCTCTCCCTTAGACACCCTTTAAGAAGGCAACAGCTCATAACATGCTCATTCCTTAAGACTACGTTTTTATGTGTCCTGTAATAAAAATATTTACCTGGGGAATACTCCACAAAATGTATTCTAGACAGTGGGTTTACAGCCTTTGCCTCAGTTTTTTCTGTGTTGCACAGGTTCTACAGCAAATAGAATGGAACTTTTGAGATATTGTGCTTCCTTCACGTCTTTTCCCTGCCTATATTGTAGTTTGGAGACACTGTGTAGTGAAGTTCCAGAGTGGTGCTGAGCACCAGTGGGTTTACCTCAACTTCTGGGTCATAATCCAGACAGATCTCTAAGATGATGTCTCATAACCTTCAGCTATACAACATTTGCTATGCCATATATAGAAATAATGAATCTCTGTCGGAACCATTTATTTCAGTTCTGTAGGTGCTAGCGTCAATATCACCACAGAAACACACACACACCAAGGTACATCTTGCAGCTTGAATGAAAATCCTTACTGTAACAGAGATGAGATTCCAACTCCACCATCATCACACCTCAGATGTCATTTCTCATGAACACAGACTCCAAGTCAGGGTCAGGATTGGGAAAGGAGGAGATCCTGTTTTGTAGAAGTGTGTCTCTGTTGACATCGATACAAAAGATGCTGTGGAACTGCCTGTTCTGAGCCTCCCAAGTGATTTAATACAGCAGTGGTCTTTTGTCTTACAGTGAGAGGGCACTACTTCTACACCTGAATAGCTGTAACACACACGCCCTTGCACTGCTGTACTAAACACCACCTGTTCAGCCCTGTTCTCTATTCGCTACTAGTTGGCAGTCAAAGCTCTTTTGCCCCCACAAGAGCAGTAGATCATGAGCATCTGCACACAACGGCTTCCACTACTGTTCTCATTTTGTGGCTGTCTTACACAAGGACAGTGTCTTAATATTTCTCATATTTCCCATATCTTTTTACCCTTGCAGAGGTCTTCTCCAGCTTTAGACAGAGGAAGACACAAAGTGTCTGCAAAGCACCATACCATCAACAGTAGCATCTAATTTTGAATGTAGAGCAATTTAAAGAAAACTCTATAGAAAATGCCGTCTATCACTGAATAGTGTAAATTTGCAAGTCCATCCTCAATGCCAAATTCTATCTCTGCCTGTAACATTGCAGATTCTCACAGCAAAGATCTTCCAGTCGTTAGTCCCATATACCTTCCTCCTGGAAGGTTCTTGCTAACAAGGCATTATTATCTCAACACTTTTTTCAAGGAGAAACAAAGAAGGATACATTTTCCATCCTCTCATTTGAAATTCCGCCATCTCACATACTGGCTATATAAAACCTGGTTTGAAAGGCAGCATTGGGAAAAATTACTAGTGCTTGTAGGTGTGAAATCCAGTATTTCAGAATGATGATTCAAGCACAGAGAATACCAACAGCACATGGACAGTGAATCCTGGCTTGCTTTATATGGAATTCAGTTTTCTCAATAGACACAGTATTGTGTATTTGCATCCTCAGCACTAAGGGTTTCCAGAAATCTTAGGATAGCTTTAACTCAAAATACCATACAGAGAATATTCACAGTCTAAAGATGCAGCCCATATAAGAAAGGAATCTTCTCTCGTTCATTCTTTCCTTTTTTTCTGTTGTCTTTGCCTTGCTTGCCCAGATACCTATTTCTAAGTCCTCCTGTCCATTTCAGGCTCAGCTGCATCTTTGCTCCCCTGCTGCAATTCATTTTGAGCATGGTATTTAATCCCCACAGCAGTGGCTAAACAATATTTATTTAAGTTGTATGTGAGACATAGTTAATTTACGTCATTTAATTAACTAAATCCAATATCTTACAAAATATTTAAGGATGTTTCTGAGTTAAGATGATTCATTTGTATTAATGATGCTGAGTATGGTAATTTCCAAATTTTCTAAACTCTTTCTTAACTATTTCCTCACAGAATATGTAATGTATTTCCCAGGTAATTTCCATGGAAGTTCTTTGCTTCACTAAAATACATATATACAAGGCTGCTGTAAACAGAAAAGAAAGTTAGAAGCACCATAGCTGGAAATTAAAAATAAGAAATCGTGCGCAGGTCACATGTTGCTTTATAGACTTCAATACACGTTTTAACCTTCTTTACTCATAGGATTAGCTGCTCCACTTTCAAAGAGCAAAGAATCTAGCTTAACAGACAATTCTAAGACATCAGAATGTTTCTTAGAATCACATTAGTTACTACAGAACTAACTAATAACTAACTAGTAACTCGGCTGGAAAGACTGAGAAATCTTTTAAAACCTTGACAATAAAGTTAATATCATTGCAACTAGGACTGTATTAAATGGTTAAATTTAGAGAGGCAATCTTAATCACTGAAGGCAAGGAGTGTTCCTAGGAGGACTTAAAAAGACCTTAATTGTATCCTTCCCAGTACTGCCTACTGAGGGAAAAAATCAGAGCCTGTGGGACGTGCTCACTGAGGAGAAGGCCTGAATTGTTACAGCTATAAAAAGAAGGAAATATATGTAAAAAAAAAAGAAGAAAGAAGCAAGAGTAAGAAAAACAAAGGAAAAGATAATTGTACATAATTGCAGCTTGATGTGGCATGAGAGACAGTTCTGCTCACAGCTCAAAATATACAGAAATTTGATTCAATTTAAATCTAGAAAAAAAAAAAATGATATTCAAACTCTGCATGAAGGCAAGCAGAGCTACCGACAGCAGCGTCACAGTCCTGAAGCCCACAGCTTGGAAGCATTATGCCTGCTGGCTACTCAGAAGAGGACTCTGGAATTAAGGCCTTATGCAAGGACCAGCAAGAGCAGAAGCCACATGCCGCATTCTTGCCAAGAAAGCAGATGTGTTGCAGGAAACCTGACTGGGACTTACCGAACAGCTGAATTTGGAACCAAATAGTTTTATGGAAATGATTCAAACAACGTACCATCCACTTTTCCCCCCACTATCTGTAGACATGTTCCTGGCACTGCACTAAGAAGGGAAAAATAGTATTAGTTTAGTAATAGTTTTCTACATCAGCTTTCCAGAATTTTACATTTTGCCCGATGAGCTTGAAGAACTGAAGAACTTTGTGCTTCTCAGTTTCTTAAACAGACCATTCCTGAAGCCAACAGCCTCTGGTTTGCATCTTTCCCTTTGAATGGAAGACGCTGTTGTATTTGCACAGATCTTGCAGTGAGATATTCAGATCAAATACATACTTTATTCACAGTCAGCCCAGGACTGTAAGACTATTTTTAGAGAAAGAGTTTCCATCCAGATATAATAGTCAAGGTTCAGCACACAACACTGTTTCCTTTTACCCATTAGTTGGCCCAGCAAACTCCCCCTTTTTGCCTGTAGCTGGCAATTAACTCCCACTTTCCCCTCATCATGCATCAAAAGCACAGTGGTAGTTAGGATCGGAGGAAGAAAGACAGCTCAGTAGGGACAGCTGGACTCCAAAATGCAAACAATTTCCATGTCAGAGAGTGACAATTTAGGGCTTTGCTGCTGTTTCCATGGCAGCTGCAGCAACCACTGGACCAGGACAGCCAAGGATGCCAGGGTGAGTGTAGAGACAGCTCGACAACAGCAAGTGTTATGCCACGAGAGTGCTCCCCAAGGGGACAAGCAATTGGCAGTGCTTGGCTCCAGCTCAAACAGGAGCACCCAGGGGTGTAGTTTCCTTTCTTTTAGGGGTAATGAAAAAGAGGCATCAGCTGTGGTCCGTCATGATGCAGCTATCCTCCTTTCTTAATGCCAGAGGGAACTTGTTCAAGTCCTATTTTTTGTTTGATTGTTTGTTTTCCTTCAGCTGTCTTGTTCCAACACGCCATCCCTGTAATTGTAACCCGGGTGGTTGAGTGCACCATGGGGGCAGCAGTTCTGGCCACCATTTGAGAGTATTGCCATACCCCGGGCTCGCTCACCACAGCCAGCAGGCGTGTCACTCAGAAAGGTCTGACACTGAGATTAGCAACCTTCTATTTTAGCCTTCTGTAAAAGTCATTTTGTTTATCTTTTGTCTGCTTGTGGAGAGCAAAGAGACAAAGGGTAGGCACGAGGTGGTCTTCTCCCTTTTGGCAAATGAAATGGTGTTTGAAAACAAAAAGGTATTTGTGGCTTGTTTGTGAAACTCATTTCTTTTCCTGTGGTAGATCCCACAGCCTGACAGTACTTCTCTTAGAATAAAGAACCCAGCACCTGAACTAAGCAAATACAAATAATTCATTCAATAAAATATTTTAAGTTGAATTATGGGAATTATGGCACGATTAAGAACAAAATGTCACCTTAACTGTACTTAAGATTAAGTTGTCCTGAACAAAAAAAAAAGTCTATGTCATTGCAAAGATAAGAATTTTGTGCCTTGATTTATTTGCAACCAGACTACACTGAAGCAGGAGCTGAGGCGACAAACCCAAGTGAATAGCCAGGTGTACAAAAAGGCACAAGGACATACCTTAAGACAAATGAAAAGTGAGATTCAGGGCACCTTCTTTCATGCTTAAAATAAAATTTGGATGAAATTATGATGCATAAGTACAAAAAAATCCACCTGGCAAACACAGTCATTTGAAGTCACCTTATCCCTGACCCACTTAAAGCCCATGAGACATTTACCTGCCAGTCTGAGATTTGTCTGGGCAGCCAACTTCAGTGCCTGAGCACAAGCAAACATATCTAGTTGTAAGGCATTAGCTGATGTGTGGCTAACACACAGGAACAGTCTTGTACAAAGTGCAGGCAGCTGGAATCATTCCTGAAATGGTGGTGCTGCTGTCATTAAGGCAGTCAGAGGATGGGAATTCTCTGTTCAACTCCTACCTTACCTTCAGGACATTCAAAACTCTCTTCCACTTCCAACCATTGCCTGGTCTCTCTTCACCTTGCGTACTGGATCTTAGCTGCTCTGCAGGCAAGAAACAAAAGGGCACTACACAAGAAGGAGAGGAGGAAAGAGGATACTGCCTCTCTACCAAGCAATATTTACATGAGAGAGCTCGAAATTCAATTCCTTGTCCATCTAATATAAAATTCACCTAAAAAAAAAAATCTTGGGTAACAGTATTTGAGCCTTTTCAGTGACAGGTACCTATTTTTTTAGGAAAGAAGTGCCTGTGTCTAGGGTGACCAGGTGTCTACTCTTGAATGTTTCTCTAGACCACCTGAAGTATCAAACTGCAGAAGCTACAAAAAGAAGCATATTCATTCTTCTGAACACTACCTACCAATCATGTAGGAAATGTCACCTGCTTAAAACAGTCTCCCAGCAAGACTTAAAGCGCAATCAAAATCTAGGTAGATACATATCATTCCTGCAGACTGAAATAAAACTATGACTTGACAATCCTGATTATTTTTGTTCAAACAATGAAGGAAGAGAAAGTAAGTTTCTCAGTAAAGTTTTCAAAGTACAATAACTGGCTGAGTATCTGCCAGAATATCTTCTTGACAGCTAGTTATGGAATTTTTCCTGACTTGTATCAGAGGGTGATGAACTAAAAGTTTGAGTGTACATATTTACTTATCTACATTCTAACATTCTTGTTACTGTACATGAATATTTATGCTTGAGTTTATCTTTGAAATGAACTCCTGCTTGAAATTCCTTGTCACAAAGCTGTAATGGGGTACAAGCTTACCTCCTTCAGATTCTTGCATGTATATACTCGGTGACACTTTCTTAAGTGACATGGTTTTACATATCATACTACATATGCATGTACTGTATATATAATTTACATCTACCTTTACGCATATACCTATCCAAGTGGATAGCTGTCTCTGAAAAGACACATACTGCTACGAACTTGCAGCCTATGCTGAAAATCCAGTACAAGATCTGTGACTTCTCAGTTATAAATAGACCTAGGAATGGGCCCATGAATAGGCCTACTGAGTGTTGGATTTTTTTCATTCTCAATTGATTTACTTAGTCATGTCGTAAAAATTCATTATATGTTGTGGTCTAGAGATTTTGCCTTTTTTATAATTTTGTTTGGTTTTTTTTTTATCCCATAAAGAGAATTAGTAAATTGAGTTATCACATACAGTAAACCGGTTTTATGATTTTTATTCACTTTTAAGGTACTCACATGTGTACATAAATACAAACATACTGAAGTGCAGCAATCGTTTAAGTTGAAAACTAAACACAAGACAGGATAAAGTAGGATTACAGTTGTTTATAGAGACTCAATTCTAACTTGAAGTGCAATCTTTAATAACATGGCCACTCATTATCACTTTTCCTTACAGGATTCATGACGTCTTTAGGGCTGAAGATGGACAGAGTTCATTGATGAGCATGTTTCATGGTTTGCTTTTTCTTGTTCAATGTTTAATATTATGTAAGTCCTGTGAAAATGTAATAACATAGCTGGGAGAAATATGGTGTTTGGAGACAGTCTGTACAGTAGGATAATTGGCAAGAGTACAAAACTAGATTATATACATGTCTATCAATATGAAAAACAAAGCAAAGCAGAAAAAAACCAATAATCTGACTAAATATTGGCTAATGATTGTTGCAGTTATTACTGCAGATGCCAACATAAAATGCATAATGTCATAGTGCTGTAGTGCCATGCATAGCACACATGACCAAACTGATTAATCAGTTTAAGGGAAGTTCTGTGTGGAAAAATTGTTTAACAGCACTGGGCAACTTCAGGATGTTTTTTTATGGAAAACTATAATAAAAAATGAAAGTCTGAATCATGTAGGGAATGCAAAATCTATAACAGGACATGTTTTTATTGGCTGCAGAAATATGCCCTCTTTGGAAATTTTTCTGAAATGCAAATAAATGCCAGAAAGAAAAAACATGCATTGATATGCAACATTCTTTTTCTTCTTTCCAAATGCTTTTATCTCTTTGCTAATTACATTAACAATTCACTCCAGTCATGAATCTGACTGGCCACACTCCAGAAATATTACATCGACATCAAATCAATGCTACCCTTGTCTATTAATGATCACAGACAATAATGTTTCAGTTCACTTTTTAAGGTTCAGAAGCCTACTACAGGGTTTCAGTTCCTAAAAACACCACAGTTACCATGTTGCTAGTGTTTATTTTTGCTATCATGAATATTATAGTTTGAGCCATTAGCACACATAAATGAGAAAGTTGCTTGGTATTATCTTTATAATTATAACTAGTATCATATTACTATTGCAGTAACATGGAATATATCCCAGTTTAAACAATTTCCAAAATTTATGTAAAATACTCATAGTCAAAGTCATAAAATTTGAAAGTAGTTCTGGATCAAAGTATTCTTAAGGAATAAATCTCTGCAAATGCTAATACAAAGAAAAATATTATAAAACAGACTTATCTTGTGAAGAGAAAGCTTTCTCAAGTTCATAGAGATTTCAGGGTTCTTACTGAGAGATTTGTGAAGATACAGTGCCTATCTTTCCTCATTTGTGCTTGTGGTAAATACCTTATGTCATAAATTCAAGAGAGACTCCTTTAATTATAGTAGACTAAATAGAAGAATGATGAAAGACCAATCTGTATAGGTGAATTTGTATTCTGTTACAGGAAAATTTTCACAAAGAAAATCTTCCAGAGGCTCGTGAAGAAAGGCTAATGATCAATAAATCAACATATCAACAGGGCTGAAAACACTTTTCTAAAAAAATACTTCTGTTGGGAAAAAGATTGGGTGACATCTTTTCTCAGCATTCATAATCAACAGAATTATAACATAGACATGGCACCATATATATGAGGGACAACAAAAAAACCTATTTCATAATTTGAAAGACTAATTTGAGAATTCTATTTCATTTCAGACAATAGTGGAGGCAATACCATGTTAAAATATTTTATCCAGCATCTGTATCGTGGATGGTTGCACACATACACACAGATTTCAGGAGTTCCTAAACAGTCTAGCAGACCCACTGAAATGACTTCATGCTAAAATACCCATTTGTTTTTCAGTGTGGCTGAAGCCCAAGAGCTCTTGTGCTCTATGGAATGCTTCCTTAAAGATCTTCCAGCTCTTCTCAGCTCTGGGGGCCATTTCCCAGGAGGTCCTATTGACTGACTCCTTGCAAAGATTGCTTTCCTTAAATTCAGGGTCCTGACTTTAATCCTCACCTGCACCATATCCCTCAGGACTGTGAACTCCACCACTGCATGATCACTGCAGCCCAGGCTGCCTCCAGTCTTGATGTCATTGATTAGCTCACTTGCATTGGTGACTGTCAGGTCCAGTATCACATCCTCTCTGATTGACCTGTCTATTACTTGGCTTAAGAAATTATCCTCCATACGTTCCAGGAGTCTGCTGGATTGAATACAGCTTGCTGTAGTACTTTTCCAGCAGATGTTGTGGTGGTTGAAGACCCCCAGCAGAATTTGAGCTTGCAAGCACAAAGCCTCCTGTAGCTGGAGTAAGAAGGCTTCCTCAATAGGCTTCCCTTGATCGGGTGGCCTATAGTAGACAACAACTACAAAGTTCTCTTTGTTGCCTTGGTTTCTAATTCTTACCCCATAAGCTTTTGACCTGCTCATGGCTGTTCTTCAGGGACAGCAAATGCTCCTGCTTAACAAGTGTGTACAAAGTAGAAGCTTGACTGAGATTAAACAGTTCCAACAGAATTATGTGAATTTGCAGAAAAATTCAGTGATCACTGAATTTGGAAGTACTGATTAGAGATGGTCCAGCTCTTGCTACCAGATGACCAGTTTATGTGTGTCTTTTCCACTCATGAGCCAAACAAACTAAGAAGATTACACCATGAATGGAAACTATTCTCGTTAATTTTTAGGTCTTACTTTTAGACACTAGCATTAAATTAGCTTACCTCTGATACTGGCGTTTATTTAGGCACAGTAATTCTTATCTTCATACAAGTGGTCCTATTACCTTTATTGGGAGTGCTCAAATACTGTGTTAAAGTTAATAACAGTCTTATGTGATCTGTGTTATACCTCAGTATTAGGCGCCTCAGTTCTCCACAGTGTTACATAAATTTTCTGTTGCAGCATATACACTTCTGTAGACCGTGTTTCAATGACATGAATCCAATAAGACTCTGTGGAGAAATAATCATCAGAGTCAAATCTTCAGCTTGGAAATTAGATTGTCATGATGCCAGGACAGTCTATTTCTACATGACTAGAGCTATTGTTTATTAGTAAGAGGATTGTTATTCTAACAGTATTATTGCCTTCTGTGGTATTTTGGGGGGGTGGGGTGGTAAAAATAAGGCACTTACAAATAATATTATGCAATTTTTAATAATCTTTATAAACCATGAAGAATATATATAAATAATATATCTAATTTTTGCTTTTGGATTTTCAGAAGGCCTTAAGAGGAAGCAAGATTTATTCTATTCATTTGTTGGAAAAATTAAATGGAAAGCAAGTATCTTGGTGACCATCTGATGCTGAATTTGGATTTTCATGGAATATTTTTACAGCCATAAAACTTTAAGCATCAGAGAGTGATCTAATGAAGAGTGATCTAATGAAGAGTAGCAACACAATTGTTATTAATTCTGCAACAACAAAAATGATTCTTATCTATCACTGATAATAGCCATGTAATACAGGAAAATTATTACCATAGGATCTATTGAAATACATTAAAAAGTAAAATGTGAGGTTTCTAAGTACTTAAATTCTTTCATAATTAGGGGAAGTTCCCATGAACATCAAAGATCTTTGAATTTAGTCTTTCTAACATGTAAAGCCACACTCCTGACATATCCTAAACGGATACTAGTACTGTCACACCCCACAAAAGAAGCCTACAAAAGTGTGCTTTTGTCAAGTGTCTAAAAAGACAGTTCTGGTGAAACACAACACACGTCTGTCCTCAGGTCTCATCTACCCAAAACAATCTTGGCAAGTACTTATGATCAGGAGCGTAATTCATCTCTTTAGTGTCCTCTCTGCTCTGATTAGCTGATGCAGGACACTAGGTTCATCCAGAGGAAAATTCAAAAGAGAGGTCTAACCTAGAAGTTTCCTAAGGTGATCCCATAGAAGAGGTGACTGTCCTGGTTTGAATTAGAACCAAACCAATTCTGTTTACTGATTTTACTTTTCAGCTAAATCTTTTCTAACTAGCTGCACTTTCTGAAGCTAACAGCATGTTTTTGCAGACAGTGCCTGCTTCTAGCAGTGGTAATGCTTGATGTTTAGAGTTACTACCTTGGTATGCAGACCAAGGTCACTGCTAACTCTTGTGTACCACATCGGGGGGGTGCAGAAAGTGAAAGGCCACACCTGTGGGGAAGAGCGGCCAGAACAGGTGACCCTACACTGACCAATGAGGGATTCCATCCCATATACATCATATTCAGTGTAAAGCTGAGGGATCATGAGGGTCTCGACCCTTCTACTGGCCCCTTTCACTTTCCTTAGGGCCTTCTTGCCTTTGGGACCCTTTCCTTCGGCCCTTGCTTCTTAGCTGTGCCTTTGATCCTGATTTGTGTGTTCCTGAACCCAGCCCCTGAAACTGGTTCCTGTCAGCTGCTGAGCCCAGTCTGGGACTTTGCCAGTGCCTGCTCCATGGCCTCAGTGGTGATGGTGGTGTAATTGCCATCAGAGGGATGTTGGGTTCGATACTGGTTTTTTATATATTTGTATATATCCCATTTTATTATTATTATCTTCATTAAAGCTGGTTTCGTTTTCTTTTCTAATCTGGAAGTCTCTTTCTCATTCCCTTCCTCTCCCATTTGGGAGGGGAGGGGGCCATAAGTCTCTCTCCCTTATTCTCTTTCGCTTCCTCTATTTGGGGCAGGGAAGAGAGGTTAACAGAGAGCGTCTGTTGTAGGTCTGCTGGACTGAACCTAAACCTCAACAGGTGACCCATTTTGCACTGATTTTAAAGAGAGTCATGAAAAGCTAGCCAGCTAACCTGCATGGCTACGTTCAGTGCTTAGCTATTAGTGATATGAATATCTTCAAAATTGTAGTAGTATCCATTCATTCTTACAGCAACAATAGTTCTGCAAGTGATGATAATGTTGTGGATTACTTCCTATCACCTACAGTCTGTTGCGCAGTTCTGTTAATCTGCTTCATGCTGAAAGGATAAGAATACCTCCTAAAGTCTTGGCCAAATGAACACCCTTATTGTTTCAGAAGTAGCACTAAATCAGTGGCAACAGTGGCAGAAAAATTTAGCAAAAGAAAACATCAAATATCTCTCATAAGAGAAACCAACCTCTTTATCTCTGTTTATTGAAGTGGTTGGCAGTCTTCACAGCTCTTTGTATATAGTAGAGCACAACTTAAAACCTACTTCTTTCTAAGAACCATAGATCAACATCCAATTGGCTTATTAACTCATCTCATATAATTACTGCACTCCTTCAATTTCAGCTTATTTTATAAAAATATTAGAGCTATTCTAGTCTGCTCAGTAAAGAAGACAAACTGGCTAATGTAGCTAGCTACACAGATCTGCCAGAACAGAGGCGATCATATTTTACAGTGTCAAGCTGGATTCGGCTGTGGTCAGTGATCTGACCAGCAGCGTTGACTGACTACGGGGGGGAAAAAAAAAAAAAAAAAAATTATAATAATAATGTAATAGGGTATGATCTTTTTATAGGACTCCCAAGATCTAACATTTAAGTTTCTAATTACTGGACTATGTAGTCCTAGGTCACCAGAAGCACATTATGCTGTGGTTAGGGAGTAAAGAGAGACTTTGGCACTCTCTGCACCTCTCATTATTGTTTCTAAACTGCTCAACACAGCTTGGAAGTGCTAAGTGGTATTATACTGAGCCATGCTGCATTTTGATCACTGTTTGGACTCTTGCTGTGATCATTGTCTGTGTGTGACTCACTTTGCAAGAAGTGATTTATCATTGCTGCCCTCTCACACAGCAACACGGGCAGCATGAGAGTCACTGTAGCCAGGCTTAAGCTGTACAGAGACAGACTTTGAATCTGAAGAGATTTAAGAAATGGATGCAGAATCTCTGATGTAGTATACATGCAGCTTTTGTTCTTTTTTGAATTACACTAGATTTGGAAAAAGCTGGAAAAAGAAAATATCTGATCTAGTTGTGTCCCGTTTTCACTGGGAGTTTCAGTGTTTCATAGTACGCAGTGATCAGGATCTTCCAAGCTGTGCTCATTGACCTTATGTATGAAAATTTTAAGTGGTCATAAAACAAGTGCCCAAAAAAAAGGAAAAAAAGAAGCCTGACCAGTTTCTCATTTTAGTTACTGGTAAAGTGGCTTTAAAATAAAAAAAATTCCTAAGAAATGTACCTGATACAGAATGAAGTTCTACAAAGGTCCAGCTTAGAACAGAAGGATTTTCAGATATATGGGAATTTTAAATTATGGACTCTTACTGTAAAATTGTATTGTACACGTGCATGCTGAAACTATAGTGTATTCTCAATGACCCATGAGATAACATATTTATGAAGTAGTTGATATATCTTCTCTATAAATAAATTGAGAACCCAAATACTGAAAAAAATCATATTCATTTAACATCACACTGAAATGTAAAGGAACCTACTTATTCAGTGGAAATACTGAGAAATTCTCAGACTTTAACCTTTTTTGCATACAAGCTGTCGCGGTCGGGCACGCAGAGGTCCGACCAAGCAAAAGCTCAAGCACTAACATGGATGCAGCAGATCATACGACCGTACAGAAAATTCACCAATCCAAATGAGATTGACATATACAAATCCAGAAGCAGAAGCACATGTTAGCTGAAAAATCTTGAGCTAAAATACACATGCATTTTTTTTAAAATTGTGCCCTAAAGATTTTACCAGTTTAGCAGTTGGAAAATATTGTTATAGAGAGATTTGTCATCTGTATTTAGGAAATAATTTTTGTTTGCTTGATGTAGTAAAGAGAAGTCTAATTTCCCGTGCATAGTACTCTGAAAGCGCTGATGGTGTCAGTTGGGGTCTATCCAGTTGGAGCATCTCAAAGAATAGTTTATTCACCAGTCTTGTCTACATCCACAGCGGGCTCTTCATATTCCTAGCACCACGACCCTGGTGAAAGCACCAGAAAAGAAGCTGCCAGGGATGTTCGAGAGGACTGGCTTTTGAAGGTTAAGATTATTGTGACTATGGGAACCCACTGGGAGTGCATTGAGTAGGGGCAGGAATCAGTAAAGTAGGAAATGCAGTCATCAGTCTGGATAATGCAGGTGAGATACTTGAAAGGACATGAAAAAAAAAAAAAAAAGGAAGAGTGTTACCAAAATGAAGATAAGTACAATTCAAGAACAGAAAAAAGTTTCAATTGAGATAGTGGATGAAGCAGAGAATTAAACCAGTGATGAGAATGAAGAGTGGAAGCCAAAGACAGGAGGACAAACTGGCTGTGCAAGGAAGTAGCAGTTTAAATAGTTTTGTGCATTAAAAGCTAGGCAACAAGTAATGTGGAAAAATGATTGAACATTCAATAACTATAATATAATTATTAATTCTATTAATAATGTTAATTCTTCCCTCTATATATAGCATATATAATGCTAGACCTCTTAGGTATTTTTACTGGGTAAACTAAAAGCAGAGTGGTTGTCCCTCACAAATTACTTAAATTACAGTATCACTAAAAACTGCTTATGTTTTAGAGTATTCAAGCACATTTTCATCTGAGTTTACATATGATACAGATTTAAGTTTCTTAGCCTCCTCTGGCTAGGTACTACTTTAGTTATATACACATGCATATATGTATACAGGTCTACATGTACCTGTTTGTCTAAACATACCTATATCCACTACATTACATGAGGTCAAGGCATAATATATATTTTTAATGCCTGTTAGTTTACAAGTATAAGTATTATGTCAATGCTGAATAAAAAAGAAACTAGTGTAGGATAACTATAATTTGACTGGTATATGATCTTTTCTGTGTCTTCTGTAGGACCTTCTTAGAAAATGTTTTCATTTTTTCACATTACAAAAGAAAAAAATAACAGATAATTTTTGTTGTTAGTCTAAGAGGTAATTTGAAATCTAATATTATTAGTATGCCCGATTTCTAAATATATGTTTTATTGTTGACAGTGAAGTAAGTAATCTGATCTAGTAACAGGGCAAATTTGCATAGATATGTAAACTGGTAATTACATGGGAGGACTGCATTAAGTTGATTTTATTTTTAGAGTGTTTAGGTTCTGATTAAGAGACATAAATTTGAAAAATGCAGTCAGTTCTTTGGATGGAGACATTCAGACTTGGCACCTGATTTCTGCTATGAAATATTTACACTTAGTTGCTAACTAAATATGCTTTATGTTGCACCTTAAACACAATTCCAATAATCTATCTGATTGCATGGGCTCCACCCATGATCATGATGTCTGAATGCTTAATGAGCTTCTTATCTCCACAAATCAACTGCTCAAAAGAAAGAGACAGAGAAGATAAGCTTTTAACTCAAAATATAATCATTGTATTAGAAAAAATGCAAAGAGATAAAATACAGAGTAGCTCAGTGAATCAGCAACAGCAAAGTGTAAGAGGACAAAGACAAATGACAACTCAAGTACAAATTAATATTTCATGTATTACTTGGAAGACACCTCTGGAAAACTAAATCTCCAGAGTGGGTAAATGTCCTTTAACACAACCATTTTGCCTCAGTGTGTATACACCTATAGTTTGCTGCTGCTGATGTGTAAGACACCATAGCTCAAACTAAGAAGTCACCGATAACTAGCTTTGCACATAGCTTCTGGCACCAGGAATGGAACATTTTATCTATAGGCATCAGGGGTTGAGCTAGCTGGCTTGTTTATCAACACTATGGGAAGAATATCATTACCATGTCTGACGCTGTGGAGTTTAGAGCCTGACACTCTAGGAAGATCATTATAGAATAAAGTTTTGTATGTAACATACAATATAATTTGATGACTGGGTTGCTCAGGATGGAGACAATTAAACCATATACAAACTAGCTGTGCAATGTTCCATCAAATAATCATAATTTTTATTTCTCAGAAATACAGAACTCTACGATCTGACAGACATCATTAACTCTTCAAAATCAGTCAGGTAAAGTGGTCAGATGGGTAATGAAAAAAGGCTGTTTGAAGAACTGATAAATGCCAGAAGTCAGGTACCAACGGACAGTTAAAAGAGGGCTGCAAGGCATTTATCAAAAATTCTCTTTGCTCTTTTGATCAATGGCAAAGTTAACCATGCCTTCTGACTACAGTGTATGCACTCAGCAGGATTAATTCCTCCATAAACTCAGTTTAAAGAAATGCAATCAGAAGCAGTACTAACATGCAGTTAGTTTGTTTTCATGAGATCATAAATACAGATCATAATGTTGCTGAATATCAACACCAACTCTTTCACAACAGAGCAAAGAAACAGCTTACTAGATGCAGAGATCTATGGAGAAAGCTGCGAGGAAAGATTCAATTTAAGAAATAGCTTGTAGTCAATCTATGTTGCTTTATGTCTTATTTTTTTCTTTCTCTTAAAACACAGGATTAGAACCAATGCAATTTATGCTAATGCTCGCCTTTCACTTGCAGAAGTCAATCTCCTTCCTCCCTTCAAACTTAGGAAGCAAATACTCCATGTGAACAACTGCAGTTTTCACTTTGCCTTAATTTAAAACTTTTAAAATTTATTCTCCCCCAAGTTATTTAAGAAATGAAAGTAAGAAAGTATTTCAAGCCATAATACATTTTTTACTAAAACCCTGAATCTGAGCAACCTTCTAGAAGTTGTGGGTAATTTGAAAAAAGACTGTGAATTCAGAATTGAATTTTACAAAGTGACCTTTTTACTAAACCAGGCAGAATTAAAACTCCACATCAGACTGCCAAGCTCCAGACTTTGAGTTTCTGAGGCCTCCATCTAAATGTCATGGTTTGAGGCCATGTCTTGTTTTCCTTTCATGATCTAATACAGGGTAAACCTGATAACTCTAAATCATAACCCTTACAGCTAACCTTCAAACTAGAAATGCCTGTTTAAAACTTATTAAAATCAAACTGCCAGAGTTACCACACCAGTGATACTAAATGGCACCATAAAATAAGTCTAGTAGGTCATAAACAGAAACTTGAAAGACTCAGTTACATTGATAAAAATGAAAGATAAAATCCAAAGATATGTGTGTCCTCAGTTCTGTACATTATGCAAAGTTATTTCAGAAAGCATTCATCACATCCACATCTGATGCTCAAACAATTCAGCACTGCCCTTGAAAGAATTTTATTGCTTTTTGTGGTGTGTATTTAAAACCATATTTTCTGTGCCACTCAGGCATCCCTTTCAAAGCTATAAAGATTTCTACAATATTTAGGTTACCAAAACACAAGTATGAGAAAAATTAGTGTCTTTTCTGTGGAATGAGGCTGCTTTTTTTTTTTTTTTTAATAGGTCAGATTTTGTACAGAATTTATTAGTATAATGCCAAAAACATTGTAAGATTTTCACTGACTTGAAATCAAAACTATATTAATCTTTGGAGGCAGGGGCCCAGACTCCTTTAATCCTGAGCATGCAGCTGTAGTTTATCAAACACATAACAAATGTTTCTTCCCACCCAGCATAAACAAGGTCACTTCAAAATTAAATGCCTGAGGTAGATTTAACCCCCTACATAAGCTCATTCTGAAAAATATTTGCCTTTCCATGACAAAAGGATAGTACCGCATTAAATAAATTAAATTTACAATTCAATTATTTTTTTTAAAACCATATACTCAGTAGAATTAAGAGCACAAGGTATTTCAGGCTGCCCTTGAAGAGTACACAAAATACAAGAGAATGCCTCAGCTAATTGGGGCTGCAGTCAATCATTGCAAAGCTCAGAAACAGATAGTGTGTCTCATCTTAGTCCCTTATGTCACTGTCATATAGCTAATCAGGGTACCAAGTTCTTGTTCTAACTAAAATTACTTCTGGAAAATCCTGTCCCTCACCATTGGAAATGGATGTGAAATGTCAGTTCTCAGCAATCTGATGGTAACACTGGATTAAGGAAGGTGAATGCAGGTGGACAAAGTGAAGTGGACAAAGATGTATACAGGAGGATGGATTCAGGTTGCAAATTACAAGTAGTCATTATGGCCCCTGACTTAGTATGCTCCTGAGGACTGTCCCAGTGAGATCATCCCAATCTAACAACTTCATGCCCACAGCATAGGCCACCCAAATTCTCTGTATACACACCCTGCCTGCTAACAGCTTTTAGCTTCTGCACTGATGTCACAGCACCAGCATGTAAAGCCAAGCAAATTAGTGAACTCTGAAATATGAGTAGGAGCATGCGCTTCTATGGAGGCCTCAGAGAGTCTCCAGAAAAAAAACTCCATTGCCAGTGACAAGAACATGATGACATCACTAAAGGAAACTCAACTCTAAACAGATGGCTCAGAGGTGTGTCACTCTGTCTGTAGTAACAGAACACCATCCATTGTTGGAGATGAGCATTTATTTTTGCTTTCTCAGACCCATTCTGTGTGTACATTACCACTACCGGGAACTGTGCTGCCCTCCAGGGATTCTTGCACAGGCCATGACTTCAAGTATGAGATGTGTACTTGAAACGCAGTTGCTCACATCCAAGCCCTGAACCTTGCCCCAGAGCAAGTAGATTTTGCATTAAGGCAAATGGCCATGGAAAGCCTCTGCCAGTCCGTAGAAGGCAAATTCAGCATTGTCAAATCTATGATAAAAAAAAATCCAGTAATGGGCCCACTCTTTTTTGGCTTGGCTGAGGACATGCAGATTAACGGTGCTGCTTTTCAGATGCACTGCTATCTATACCAAGTCTTTGCATGTAACAGCCATGGCTATTTAGTGCTCCTTAGAAGAGGTCATGCTTCCTGTATCAACAGCCTTGACGGTGCTGTGTGAAGGCATCTGCGTCTGTCAGAACTCTGATATCTTCCATCCAAACAAACCCCTTGTCTATGCTCTTGTCCATTCATAGCCATGCCATCAGTGTCCTAGCTGCTGTCTGTCTTGGGCTGCCATGGTTCTTCTCATGCCTTTAGCCCCTGATCAAGTTCAGACTGGTCCTTGACTTCTGCTAAGTGACAACCAAGAATGCTTTGAGGATCCTTTTCATGTTGAAAGAAAAATATTTCTTTAGATTAGAGGCCAGTACACAAATCTATGACCTCAACAAATGCTAAAGAAGCAAACAGGCCTCCTTCAATTACCTCCAGGAGAAAATCACGCTAAAGGTGTGTACTCAGGCTGCTAATCTGCTCAGCTTCCATAAGCAGTAATAGGAAATGCATGAGTATGTAAAGAAAAAGATTTTCATTTTTTTGTTTTTCCTCTAGATATGTCATCGATGTTTTAAAGGCAACTGTGTTATATGGCTTTTTTGGAACTGAAAATATTTCTCTGGGTTTTTTAGTATGTACTCTCATGGGTAGCCTAAGATTTTCTTCCTGTACTTTGCAGTTGTTTTTAGTTCTGTTAATATAACCGTTTGAGTATTTTATGCTTCTTAATTGTGTGAAAGTATTGTATTTGGAGGCACAAACATGTATGAAAGGTAAGATAAAAGCTACTGAAAATAAACCAAACATTTGTTATGATAGCAGTCCCCAAAATACTGCAACAAGTGTGCACAGTTTTTCTTTCAAAGCTTTACTAAACAGCAAGATCAGTGGAAAAGTCTAATTTGCTTCTTTCCCCAGCTTTGCTCTTCAAGGTCTTATTTACAGAAGTACACTATCTGTTTTCTTAAAATGTTTATAAATTTTTGGAGTCAGCTTTGATATTTAGATTAAACTGAAAAGATAACAGTTCCATTTAATTAATTCACTTTTTTCCTAACAAGGTCATTTTTGCAGACAGCAAACAACTATTACTGACTCCATCAATTTCATCTTATACTTACATGTCTGTATGTAGTCTTTGGATACAGACTCCTGAATATATGAAAGAGTTGTCTGTGTCTCTGACGTGCTCTAGGAGTACCATCATTGCACCACTGAATTTTTCCTAACACCTGAGTTATCACATGGACCTATTTGACCTCTCTATTAAATAGAATGTGATGTGGAAGTTAATCACTAAGCAGCTGTAAATGGAAAACAAATTATTAGCTTTCTTGATGAATTGATTTACTTTAAAGGTAAAATAACTTTTCACTGTAAATATTTACTTTTTAAACAGAAAAATGTTTTGACTTCATTTCTTTTAAATACCTGGAAACAAAATGAATAGAATAGAATAGAATAGAATAGAATAGAATAGAATAGAATAGAATAGAACAGAACTATTTCAGTTGGGAGGGACCTACAATGATCATTCAGTCCAACTGCCTGATCAGTTCAGGGCTGACCAAAATTTAAACTGTGTTATTAAGGGCATTGTCCAAATGCCTCTTTAACACTGACAGGCTTGGGGCCTTGACCACCTCTCCAGGAAGCCTGTTCCAGTGTTTGACCACTCTCTTGCTAAGGAAATGCTTCCCAACACCCAGTCTAAACCTTCCCTGGTGCAGCTTTGAACCATTCCCCTGTGTTGTGTCACTGGATACCAGGGAGAAGAGATAAGCACCTCCTCAGGAAGCTGCAGAGAGCAATGAGGTGGCCTCTCATAATGTATTGAATCTTCTCATCTCCAGTAACCTTTACATGTTTACCTTCTCACATCAGTGATAGCCAGCATTGTAGCTACAACACTGTTTTTTTCATTTTATTTTTGCTTCATATATTACTTAATAATCAGTATTGTGGAAAATGTAATTATTTTTTTTTGCTTCTGCTCCAAATCTTAAGACAAAATTAGGATTATTATTTGACTGCTACAGTTATATAGCACAATGCCATGGGGATTGTGGCCCTTATTTGTAGGCAGTTAGGATGCTTTGAAAGGTCAAGGGAACTATCTTTTTTTCGTGATTGATTCCCTAGTTTACCATCTCAAAAATGTTAAAAGATGCGTCTAAGTAAAATCAAGTATATCCCCAATGCACATGCATATATACTTGACCTATAGTTCAAAATATCTGTGTGCTGGTGCAAAGTTTTTTTTCTTAGCTGAAAACTTCAATTCAAGGAAGCAAGGAACCTTCATTTGAATATTTAGCTAGTCTGATAATCCACTAGATAAAATCTGCCATGTAGTTAAGGAGATTTTGGTCCTGAATACTCACTGATTACCAGCTACTAGGGTCTTAACACATTCCCAAAACTCTTGACAGTTATAGAAATTACTCTAGTAGGCTATGCCAGGTTGGAATGAGACTTCAGGAGATAATAAAACAAGTTATAGAAATTATTATTATCCATAATGCATTACATAGGAAGAAATAACAGAGCACCTTAGGAGACATTAAGAGCTTGCAAAAACTAAATTAAAATGTGAGTTGAGTGAAGAATCACTCCAGAAGCCTCTCCACTGAAGACATAGGTAAAACATTTTTGCAGCTACAGATGACCCAAGGTAAAGTATCTTCATGTTTCACTAACTCATAAAAAGTTCACTTACATGGAAATCTCTAAGCGCATTCTGTGTTAACTAACTACCAACTTCCAGAACTTATGGGAGCCACCTTTGTGGTTCACAGTAGGACTAGTAAAAATAACCAAAAGAAATTTTCCAATGAATGTTTACTTCCACTAAATTTTATATTTTGTAGAAAAAATGAAATATTTTCATTCCATTTCAACATGAAGCAATATAGTATTGAACAGAAATGCCTGAAATAGATGTTCTCATCTCTGCTAATCCACATCAGTGGATCTATATAGTTTATTTCCTATAATTTTAAAATTTGTGTGGAATTCGTCTACCATTTATGTTGAATTTCCATAAGTATTAGGACAACATGGTCAATTCTGAGATCAATTGCTTAGCTATTCTTTGCTAGGAGTTCAGATAAGCAATTGACATACTCTAAGTATTCAAAAGACTGTCAGAATGACTCAAGAGCAATAAAACAATTGCTAGTACAGAATGGTGTTAATAATAAAAACAACACTGTTCATTGTACTTCTCTAGAAAATAGATGTTGACAAACCAATTTTGCCTTTTTTATGAGTATACAGGTTTAATAACATGTTTTCATTAACAGCAGTTATTTTTTAAGATATCCTAAAGTTTTATAGAGGCTTCTGTGAACCTGAAAAACAGTATAAGAATGTAATTTATTATAAGAACTGTTAATTGCTGAAGTAATTTCTGAGCTTTTCTGTATATGTAGGTTATTAAAAATGAGGCTGAGCCAACCGCAAATGAGCATTGTAGACATTAACTAGATTAAAATTCATTTATAGGTTTCAAGATGCAACTACAGATGGGAATCATCTTACAGAGTGAATATTCCACTCAGTTCTGCAAGGCTGAGTTCTTGGCTGTATTCTATGCAACAGTGCTTTGGAAGAAAACAAAAAGTCATTATTAGTGTTGTTTGTAGATGCCACAAAGATTGGAAAAATAGAAAAATTTTGAAAAGGATTAGAAGTGCATAATGGGTAATCAGCTGAACATGAGCTCCTATTTCAAAAGAAGCAATGCATTCCTCTGCTGCATAAATATAAAATCTTACATTGGCTCAGAAAGATCATATTCCCTTTCTTCTTGCCAGTAATGCAAACGAATTACCGAGTGATGCAATTTGTTCTGGTGTCCACAGTTCCCAAACAATGTTGATAAATTCAAGGATACAGAGAAATGTATGGAAGGACTTAAGTATTGTGAAATAACCCTAATAGCAATTCTCTCCAGGAGCTCAAAGCTATTTAGCCTGATAAAAAGAAGACCAAGGGATATATTAGTAGTTGCATGAAAAACAGGAACTTGATAAAAGAGGGCTATTTAGTCAGATTGACAAATGCCTAAGATACAACCAATAGCTACAAGTGGAAAAAAAAAGATCTAGACTTATCTTATCAAAAAATAGGATACATACTACTAACAAGAATGGTAATCAGTCCAAACATCACTCAGGCGAGGATGTAGGAGGTTCCCCTTCAATAGATGTTTTTCAGTTCAGACATTTACAAAAAAAGTCTGTGTTCTTCCTCAAATAAATTAATTCAAGGGAAGCCTGTAGCACATGAGTTAGAGGGCACTGACTGATCCCAGTGTTTCTTTGGTAACTCAGTACTATAAAAGATAATTTACTATGTCCTCAGCAATTGTGCACCTCTTTAAAATACTGATGCAAATAGATGGCAAAAGAGGAACTTGAGCTGTTATTTTCCAGGAAATAGAAAACTTGATCTGAATTAGCTAGGCAATTCACTTTTGAGGATGTACTCTTCATTGAGTAGGGTTAAGAGAATATCTTGCGCTGCTTTTTCTACCATTCAGGCAAGTCAAGTGTAGTTTAGCTGTTATAGTGCATAAAGCCAACTTTTCTAATAATGCTTAGTGCAGAAAATTCCCTAGACCTAGAACAAAACTAGATGTTTTCTGAAAATGATGTTGACATCTTTTCATTGTTCACCGAAGTACTCAAATTATTTTCAACGTCAGTGCAATGAAATGAAAAAATGTGAGAGGAAATGGTTATGCTGAAAAAAGAATCTCTTCAATGGGTTTATTTTCCTGTCTATAGGGCTCACTCTCTCAAGTCTGGGTTCATGTCCTTCACAATTGCACCGGTGTTCCTAGACCCCAAGTACTCATAATTCATAGGGATCACTGGAGAAATGAAAAAGTTGTGGCTGAGTTTCTATAATTTTCTCTAACATGTCAAAACAAAAAGGAAGCTTTAGATTCTTATATTTATCAGGTGGTAATATTCTCAAAATCAACTTGAAACTATTCAATCATTGACAGCAAAGAAATGAATACAGCTTATGATTCAGTTAACAGAATGACTTCTGTGTAAAGAAATGCCATCTTTCCTGGAAATATGTTTGCCCTTTCTTCTGAAAAGACAATTTTTCATTTTCTTTCTTATGAAGGTTACAGATAAAGTTGCCAAAGATATTACTGAATAATTGAAGATGGTCAACATCATCCCTTTCCTTAAAGCAACTCCATCAACATGAAGAGAGTGTGCACACCTGTTCTTTTGTGAGCACAGAAGTAGGTAATTGCTGATCTACAGTAGTCTGATTTTAAAATATAATCTTTTTCTTCATTATTTCTTTCCATAGGGAAACATTTTTTTCACCATCCTCAGAATCTTATTGCAAAAGCTTTCATAAGTAAACTTAGAATCATAGAGTCATAGAATCATTACGGCTGGAAAGCACCACCAGGATCATCAAGTTCAACCTTCATCCCAACAGCTCCCTAACCACTAGACCATAGCCTCAAGTGCTACATCTACTCGTTCTTTAAACACCTCCAGGGATGGTGACTCCACCACCTCCCTGGGCAGTCCGTTCCAGTGCCTAACCACTCTCTCAGTAAATAATTTCTTCCTAATATCTAATCTAAACCTCCCTGACACAACTTGAGGCCATTTCCTCTCATGCTATCATTAGTGATTTGGGAGAAGAGACCAACATCAGCCTCGCTACAACCTCCTTTTAGGTAGTTGTAGAGAGCAATGAGGTCTCCTCTCAGTCTCCTCTCAATCTCCTCTCAGTCTCCTCTTGTCTAGACTGAATAATCCCAGTTCCCTCAGCCCCTCTTCATAAGACATGCTTTCCAGACCTCTCACCAGCTTTGTTGCCCTTCTCTGGACCCACTCCAGCACCTCAATGTCCTTCTTGTACTGTGGAGCCCAGAACTGGACACAGTACTCAAGGTGTGGTGTCACGAGTGCCGAGTACAGGGGCACGATCACCTCCGTACTCCTGCTGGTCACACCATTTCTGATACAGGCCAGAATGCCGTTGGCCTTCTTGGCCACCTGGGCACACTGCTGGCTCATGTTCAGCCAGCTGTCAACTTCTATAATATCAAAATTTTGATAAAGAAAAAATATTATTAAAGATATAGGAATATTAAAATTAGTTTGAAAGGAAGGCTTATGTTTTTGCTAGGGCTCCAAAGTCTGGAATACTATTCCAGGATCAATGAAGAAAAGTGTTCCAGCTCGAGATTTATAAAGTCACAACATTTGTTTGTATTCTTAAAACAGAAAATCTGGGCACTTTTCTAAAGTTTGTGGTGTGGAGAAAAAAAGGTAATTAAACATTCTGTTCAGCCCCAGAGCATGGTTTAGTCCTTCAGGGAAGGTCAGTGTATAACTGGATAGTGGTCATACTTGCAGAGCTGAAAATATGAACTTTTTTTATTTTATTATTTTTTGTTTAATCTATGAGACCAAAAAGGTACCTTTAAGATTCAACATACCTTTAGAAAATGTCATAACACATATTAAAAAACTTACTGTCTAGGCTAAACAGCTTTCTTGAAGTTTCTGCTGAGAAAGGTCAAGCCTACGTGTGCCTTTATGTGTAAAAGAAGTTTGGTGATGCCCTTGGGGACCATTCCACACCTTCAAAACTGTGTGTTTAGTATAGTTATGGCCCCATATTAGCAAAATGGAAGTTTTGCCAACTGTGCCTTTACAGAAAGTATATTGTTGTTGATAACGAATATAACAGATTATGGAAACAAAGGCTTTTGTTAGTGGAATTTTCAGTAATATTATATATTTTATCTAAATAAAACACATGGAGACTTGTATATTTAAATACAAACAGGAAATGTGTGTGTCTATCTGCAAATTATCATACCAACTCAGAAGGTCTAGTACAGCAAAACACTTAATGACATGCTTAACTTCAGGCAAAATTTAGGATAATGACACTATCAGGATGCTTAAAGATTTTTACAGACTTTGATAAGTCAGGACTAAAGAGATTTTCAGTCTTTCTTTTGACAATTCCCTTTCCATCTCTTCATTTTAAGTAGTCTCAATGCATGGCCCACCCAACAGAGTATTTTGGCGGTTTGTTTTTTTTTGTTTCTTTTCTTTCTTTTTTTTTTTACTAGAAAATTGTAGTAACAATTATAATTTCTTTTTTTTTATGAAGGTAAAGTATAGAGACCTTGAGCTTCATAAGTTGCTGCTGGTAAAACTGTTGTATGGAAACACTAGACTCAAAGCATCAAGGGAAGAAAATAACTTTTCTGACATGTAATAGCTCAGAACCTGCATGAGCTTCATGTCAGCTCAGGGCTTTAGATCAGTTTCACTGTAGCGGCACTATCCCTTTTCAGAGGCTAGGGTGAACCCAATATGGCTAAACCAAAGCAGGCAGTTACAGAACTGTGCTGGATCAAGTGGCACATAGATACAAGCATTGTAATTAGCAATTTTTTTCCCTGGAAATTCATAGGTTAGAAACCAGGCATACAAAAGGACTGACATAGTCACTCCAAGCAGCACTTGGAGAAATCAAACTTTGCTGCCTTAATAATATTGTTTTTGTAGTATTGGTAGTTGCCATTTTAAGTTAATTTAAAGGAAGAATCAGAATTTATCTTTAAAGTAAAACTAAGTAATAGAAGGAAGAGTTTTTCTGCTCATGAATTGTCTCAACAAATGAATATGGTGAGTATCATTTGAAATTTAGCTTTGATCAAAACAGAAACACATTTAATTATACTAAACCTAGTGCTGAAGTGTATATTTACTCAGAAATCCACAGAACAAAATCTCAGGCTCTGCCTGGAAAAATGCTGAAGAAGGATGAGGTCAAACTATCAGATTGGCTAGGGAGCAAGTCAAACTTGAAAAGGGTAGTCTTTAAAACCTTTTCAAACTGCTTAAATTTCTGTTAGGGATTATATGAGACTGTTCCTGATAGAAAAGAGTGGACCTGGTGACCCAGAACCCTTCCTCTCTACCTGTTCTACCTTGTGATTGTAGTCTCTCAGTCTTGTGAGGTTTTATTATTCAGTAAAAAATCCAAGCCCCTTCTCACTTACCAAGGACAGCTTTACTAGAGTTGACAAAGGAAACTGTAAATTCTCACCTTTATCTGTTTCTCTTCTCTTTCCACCCTTCTTCTGCAGCAACTTTGGCTAGTGCAGGATAAAGGTTTCTGCCGTGCTACAGGGTGTGTGGTACACCGAAGCCTTCTGTCCGGTACTATTGCTATTAAAGCATGTTCAAAGATGTTATTAGCCTTTTTTCCACACTTAGTATTTTGCAAGCATAAAATGATTTTCAAGAATCAGAACACTGATTTTTGTTGTTGTGCCCACTTCCATAAAGAAAAAAAGATGGGTCATTGTCCAAAAAGACTCTCTCCTGAGGGGAACAGAAGCCCAATTCACAGGCCAGACTCACTCCTTGGGGAAGTCTGCTGCCCTGGGGCAAGGGTTAAAGATGTGAAGAGAAAGCTTCCTACAGTGGTACAGCTCTCAGATTATTATTCATTAGTGATTTTTCAGATAGGCAGTGATGAAGTTGCAACAAGACCTCCGAGGGCAATCAAGAGAGACTTCAGAGCCTTGGGATGACTGATTAAGGACATAGGTGAAATTAGCCTTGGCAACACCTCCAAGCTAGATGTAACATCGTCCCTGTTATTAATTGGTTCCACTTGCAAAGCCTCATTCCTATTTCGCAAGGGCAACTGGGAAGGTAAGGTAGTCACAGAGGAGACACGCCTCCTGCGCTGGGCAGGAACTTGTCACCATTGCCCCTTATCCTTAAGTTACCGTGTTCAGCCAGGTAGAGAGAGGATACAGAATCCTCTATATCATGCATCTCATCTACCTGTTGGGCCTGTCCCAGGGAAGGTAGTGTGTGATCCCAACAGTCTATTTCTCTCTCAGACTCTCTGATACTCGTCAACATCAGTTTATGTCCATTGCTTCTATCCCTTCCACTGTGCACCTCTAAGAGTATCTCCTTCATCTTTGTGTCTTCTTACCAGGTGGCTGGAGACCACCATGAGATCTCCCCTTAACCTCTGGCTTTTTAGAAGGAATAAACACAGTTGTCTCAACAGTATGTCATGTGTTCCGGGTGCCCAATCATTTTGCTACCCTTCCGCTGGAATTTCTCCAGTTTGTCAAGCTTTTTCTTGTACTGAGGACAAAAAACTAGACACAGCATTCCAGATGCAGTCTCTCCAAATGCAGTGTCTCATATGCCAATTAATGGGGAAGAATCACCTCCCTCAGCCTGTGGGCTCCAGTCTTATTAATACATCCCAGGACATGACTGCCTCTTTTTTCAATGCAAGAGTGCACTGTTTAACTTGTTGTCAATCTGGTGCCTGGTTCTTTGTTGTAAAGTCACTTTCTAGTTGTGCTGTTTTGCTTCATGGGATGTCAGGTGCAGAATTTTGCCTTTACTAAATTTTGTGAGGTTCAAGTCATTCAGTTTTTTCCAGCTTGTCCAGGTCGCTCTGTTTTGCAAACTGGTAGCATGTCTAAGCTTGCTAACCCTCCGTTCTGTCACCCGTGCCATTAATATAGACACGAAGCAGGACTGGCCCCACTATTGATCCATGAGGTGCACTGCTAGTCATTGGCCACCCACTGGACTTTGTACTGCTGGTCATTACCCTTTGAGCTTGACAATCTACACAGTTTCCCACCTATTTTATTGTCCACTTTCCTGGTCCCCATGTCTCCAGCTTGGCTATAACTCCAAGGATAGACAAGTTTGCCTCCATGGTGCTTCCCAGGAGATGGACCTGCTGGGTGGGCTGCCTCCCCTGCCCTGGCCGATGTCAGATCTGTCTCACAATGTCCCAGTGTCACGGTCGGGCGCACAGAGGTCCGACCACCTCCCAATGGGAGAAGGGTTGAGGGTAAATTGGGATATCTCCCCACCAAGCTCACAAGCAGACACGGAGACCGAATGAGTATCTAATAAGTTTATTACTAAATATATTCAAATAAAACCTTATTTACTCTATGGAAATAGTACAAATTAAAGAACACCACGCCCACCCATTCACTCCCTCTCTCACCCACCGAGAGATAAGGGCAAATAAGGACTTTATTATGTCAAAATACGACCTGTATGTGTGGATGGTGCATGTGTGTGCGTGCATGTGTCCTTTCGGCATTTGGTGATGGTCCCCGTGGAACGGCGACGATGCCCAACCGGCAGACCTGGACTGTTTCCAGTGACGTCAGCAGCTTGTAGCTTTTTCTCTCTCTCCCTCCGACGGTGGCGTCGGCTTTGTCTTTTCTGGCAGCG